>JBBPBO010001986.1:30600338-30928372 GCA_037974295.1 Cicer cuneatum | reverse complement strand
TCCAGAGTTAAAGTTCCCTCCTCTGTTGGCCCTCCTGTTCTTCATCTCTTCCACCTCTCTACACTTTTCTACTAGCACTTGGAAACGTTGTATTCCCAAGGGTAGGACCGAATCTTGGATCTCATACTTCAATCCATTCTGAAAGCGATGACACATAAACTGTTCATCAACTTCTTCCCGGAAGAATCTGAAATGTCTGGACAGCGACTCAAACTTAGCTGCGTACTCTCCTACTGTCATATTCCCCTGGTACAATTTCATAAAGTCATCCCCCAACTTGGTTCTAGTGCTCATTGGGAAGTACTTGTCTAGAAACTTCTTTTTGAATGACTCCCAGGTCACTTCCTCTTGAGCTGACCCCATAAGCAATCTCGTACTCCTCCACCAATACTCTGCATCCCCTATCAGCAGGTACGTGACATAGTTGACTTTCACCTCTGCCCGACAGTTAATCATCTCAAAGATTTTATCCATCTCTTGGATCCATTGGTCCGCTCTCTCTGGACCCTCATCACCCTTGAACTTGGGGGGATTATGGCGACGAAAATCCTCTAGTCCTCTAGATTCAGCAGCGCAAATCTCTCTTTCACTCTTTTCCAGATCGCGTTGAGTCTTGGCAGCCGTCTGTGCAGCAACAGACGCAGCCATGTTGTTCATTGCTTCAGCCATCCGATCTTCTCGGTTGACATTTGTTCTTGAGGTGCCATCTCTTCGTGGAGGCATTGTTTCCCTACAAAACCATCATCACTTCAGTCACACCACAACTTCCACAAGACTTGACATTTTAACTACTTGCTCTTATGCATGATCAGCTAATGACTCAAAACAGAGCTTTATCCCAAAACTTTAACCAAATGCTCTGATACCAGAATTGTAACACCCCGAGTTTAAAACACAGCGCGGGTGAATTTTTTTTTCTTTCAATAATAAAATAATTTTCCAGATTTAATTAAAATAAAGTTTTTCGTAATCTCAATAAATACTCAATTCTGGAAATTTAATAATAATAAGACATTTTTGAAAGATAATAATGTCATAACATTCCCAAAAGTCAATATCAGAGTGCGGAATAAGTAGTACAACAATTGTTTTTCAAAATAAAAACAAAATACATTTCCAGCTCAAATCCTAATACATCAAGTCTAACTGATCATGCGCTAAAGCTACAGTAGCACGGGTTTCCCTCGCATCCCAAGCAAGTCCTCTCTGAATTTGCCGCTCGCCTCGACGTGACCTCCTCCTCCTCCTCATCATACAGAGAGGGGTCGCACTCCTCAGAAGTCAGATCAATAACAAGTCTCGGTCGCTTCGGTGGCGCCGGAATCTCATGACAATCATCGGAGATCCTGGACGGACCCGGAATCTCAGCTGCTAATGGCCTCGGCTCATCATTCTTCCCTTCTGCCTCAGACTCATGCATAACTCCTCCAACCATCGGGTTGGGAGTCACCACACCTACGGTGGCCTCCGTCTCAACCTCTCTAGCGGACTCCTCAGCATCGTCGAAAATTCCGTGCGCCTCCAATACTAGACAGGAAGGCACGGGAAAATCTATACTCGCATGTGTGCGCTCTACGAAATCCGCTACGCCGTTAGTCCTGCTCGTCTGCTACAACCACCCCGTGTAAGTCGCCCTGCTTGAGATGGGGTCGAATTCCCAAGCAGTGTGCGAATAGCGATCAAGGAAGTTCAACGACGTTTCCGTCGTTGGGGTACCCACGGGTGGCATGGGTTTGGGGGGCATCTGAGGGCAAAGCCCAAAATCCACAATATAATATCAAGGGTCACCGACTGAAATTAACAATTAATCACATAGCATATATTTCACAGCAACAAATATATCCATGATATAACATATGATGATGATAAAAATAATAATGCTCATTTGATAATGACATATATGCCTTTTCAAACACAGCAGCCAATTATTATGAATTACGTGGTAAGTACAAACAACACCTCAGCAAAACACAATCATTAAGTCAGAAATTTAGATTCTGGACAGTACTCACACACATTCAATTTCCACTCATTCATCATATAATCAAACGTGACCCACCGGTCAATCACTCAATGCAATATGTATATGCTCATTTATATAATTTTCTTGGAAAACACCAAGGTGCAGTCGCTCAACAGACCAGCACAATATGTTTGATATTAACGGCCCTCAAGACCAAGGTGCAATCGCTCAACAGATCAGCACCAGTGCAGACGCTCAACATTCTAGCACTCGTGCAGTCGCTCAACAGACCAACACGTTTGACATAAACCAAGGTACAATCGCTCAACAGATCAGTACCTAGTGCAGACGCTCAACAGTCCAGCACTCCTGCAATTGCTCAACAGATCAGCACGTGGCTGCGCATTTCAGGGTACAGACGCTCAACAGTCCAGTACCAGTGCAGTCGCTCAACAGACCAGCACCTATATACCAAGGTACAATCACTCAACAGATCAGTACCTAGTGCAAACGCTCAACAGTCCAACACTCGTGCAATCGCTCAACAGATCAGCACGTGGTTGCGCAATACTCTGTGGCCCATCGCGGGTACCACTTGACTATGCGATGCATGAATATGCAGTGTTTCACTTCTCTAGAAACAATATGCAAAATCAGAAAATTCATGCTTTTCATCATGTTTAAAATATCTCAGCACAGTCAGAATTATCATCATCACAATCATGATTAAACAGCCAAGTATTCATTAACATTTTGAAATGTTTTCCCAAACTCTTAAAATTCAAATACAATGGTTAAAACTGGGATTTTTTGGAATTTTACGAATCTGTATTCGAATACACCGAATACAGCTTCTCTGTATTCGAATACAGAGCCAAAAACAGTGCAAAATTACACTCTGTATTCAAATACAGCCCTCTGGTATTCGAATATAGAGGCAGTCTCAGTGCACAAAGCAACATCTTTCACTACAATAGTAGAGTCTCAAAAACTCCATCACCACCACTTCAAAATATCACCAAAAGTTCCATTTTACTTCACCACAACAATCCCAACATTCCCCAAACACTCAGGGTTTACAAAATACTCTTAATAACTTGGAATTTTTTAAAACTCGAATCTATTTTCGAATAGAGACTCCTTGTATTCGAATATAGAAGCATGAAACTGCAATTTTAACATTCTGTATTCGAATACAACATGCCTGTAGTCAAATACAGAAGACAAAACCTTGAAAAATTCAACATTTCCTCCCAGATCATTAAGGTTTTCAAAACATCATCCTCTCCTCTTCAAAAATATTTTCAAGGACTCCATTTAAAATCACTTTAACCCGTCTCAAGGTTTCCCAACACTTTAAAATACATATTACAGTGTTTAAAAAACTTGATTTTATGGGAAACACGAATCTGTATTCGAATACAGCTTCCTTGTATTCGAATACAAAAGCTAAAAATAGTGCTTCTGGAAAAACACGAATGTGTATTCGAATACAGACCCATTGTATTCGAATACAGAAGCTGAAACTAGTGAAAATCTGCATTCTGTATTCGAATACAACATGCCTGTAGTTGAATACAGATGCGAATACAGTGTTAAAAATCCCACTTCTGTATTCGAATACGACATGATCGTAGTCGAATACAGATGCGAATACAGAAGCAAAATCCTTCCTCTGTATTCGAATACAGGGGCTCGTATTCGAATACAAGTTTGAAAACTTAAGTAAAACAGAAACTTTACAGGTTGTAATCGAATACAAACATATTGTATTCGAATACACCTTCGAAAACCAGTGAAATTTTCCTGAGATTCCAACCCTTTTCAAACTGTTTTCTTTTAAAAACAACAACCAACATTAAAATAGATTCAGCATTTTTTTCCAGACAATACTTTCCTCATTAAAAATCCCTTTTCTTTTTAAAACATCAACATCACCAGAATCATTTACAACAGAAACAGAATCAAAATCATTAACACCAAATCATCTAGAAACAGAAACATAATGATCAATCATCAGAATCATCCAGATTTTCAAACCATCAGAACAACACATAGCATTTCAGCTTCCACAACACATCAGAATAACATGCAGGCATTTCAGCTTTCACAACACATCAGAATAATATGCAAGCATTTCAGCTTTCACAACACATCATAATAATAAGCAAGCATTTCAGCTTTCACAACACATCAGAATAACATGCAGCATCACAGGGCAGCAAAACACAAACATAATGCATTTTTGCATTTCAAAACCATTTTCAAAACAACTTTATGAACATGCATTTTTAAATCATGTTTGAAATAACATTCAAGACATTTTCCACCTTCCCACATAAACAACACAACTTTAGTGCATTCAGCTCAAACAGCCATCATCACAGAGTTTTTTAAAACGTCAAAAAAATGCATTTTTCATTTCTTTCAAGCATCAGACAAACCAGTTTCAAAACAGTAATGAAAACACTAGTAATGCCATAAAAGTTATGCACTTACATCCCTAATGCAACTAGAAAGTGGAAGGTGCCCTTACCCTTGTTGTGTTTTCTGCTTCTGCTTGCGTTTCTGTTTTCGTTCCCGTTTATGCGTCAAAAACCGGTGAAACTGCCGCTTGCGTTTGCTGCTACAAAACTGGGTTCTGTAGCTCCGTAATGATGTGGGGAATAACTTTTGTACTGGGGTTTTGGTGTTTCAGTGCTTGGATGTCCAAGTAATGGCACTTTGAAGAGTTCCCTCTTTTCTTCTTTGTAATCGTGACTGGAAATGGAGGAAGGCAGAAACAGCAAACAGAATGGGAGGGAAGAGTGTTGTTACATGCAGCACTGTTACATGCAGCACTGTTACATGCAGTATGGGCAGTGAGGAAGGAGGGATGGTGTTCTGATTTCACCATCCTTCTCACTCCTATTTATAGGCTTTTGTGGTGCCACCTCACCAAAAATAATGTTAAAATATTGCTGGATCCTTCAGCACTTAATTGTCTTGCAATTAGCCACTAATCCTCAATTAACTGCCCGATTAATTTAATTACTCGTAATTAAATTAATTTAATCTTCATCCAATAATTTTAATTCATCTTCCAAAATAAATATTTATATATAAATATATATATATTTACTCAAAACATATATATATTAAATATTTGACAAATATCTCCAAATACACTTAAAATTAATTCCATAATTTTAATTAAAAATTAAGGGTCTTACATGTCTCGTCCGACACAGTAGCTCGCCTCGACGTGAGATCCTCCTCCTCATCAGCCAAATAAGGATCAGTCTCCTCTGAAGTCAGATTTATCCATGATCTAGGTCGCTTTGCCGGTGCCAGAATCTCAAAGCAGTCCTCTATTGGCCTAGACGGACCTAGAATGGCAACCTCCGCTGGCGTCGGCCCTTTGTCCTTCTCACCCGCCTCTGGTTCAGACACCACATCTCCTGCTACCGCGCTAGGAGTCACCACACCTAAAGTGGCCTCCGTCTCAATTCCAACTATGGGACCCTCTGCGTCTCTAAATACCCCATTTGCCTCAAGCACCAATCCTGATGGTACTAGAAAATCGATTTGCGCGTGAGTGTGCTCCACATAAGACACTGCCCCGACGATCCTACTGGTTCTCACCAATCTCCCCGTATATGTAGCTTGAGACGGGGTCGTACACCCAAGCAGTCGGCATGTGACGATCAAGGAAATCTAACGACGTCTCCATCGTCAGGGTAACCGTCTGTGGTACGAGTTTGGGTATCATATGAGGGCAAAATCCCAATTTTCCACAATAATGTAAAGGGTCACCAACCGAAATTAACAATTAACAATTTGCAGTTATGTCAAAGATAACAAATACATACATGGCATGTTCCAGCACTATAACAATAGTGATAAAATAAGTATACTCACTTATTAAAAATGTACCATGTTTAAGTTTTTGATGAAACAAAAGATTTAGAATACAAATCATGGTGCAAGCCCAAGTACAATCAACAATCACACAACTTCATTATTAACTTAGAATTTAAGGCACTTGCACATATCGATTTCCACACATCAGCTCATATCAATCATGACTCCCAGGTCAACCAACCCAATGCAATGCGTATATGCCAATGCGCATGATTCTGGAATTTCCAGGATAAAAACCTTCAAAACAAAACCCTCCACGAGGGACGTAAATCATAAATGTACCGCCTATCACAGGCCAAAGTACTAATTACCAAGGTGCAGTCGCATCACAGACTAGAACGATTTACTTGTGTAGCCTATCACAGGCACTACACATAAGTTAAATCCTCGCACGGATAGAATGGACCGTCTAATACACGCGGAACCACCCTGTAGCCCATCACAAACATTACTTAACTTCGTGGCCTATCACGGTCACCACACAATAACAAAACCCTCCTCGAAGGGGCGTAAACCATAATTGTACCGCCTATCACTGGCCAAAGTACTAATTACCAAGGTGTAGTCTCTCACAGACTAGCACGATTTACTTGTGTAGCTTGTCACATGCACTACACATAAGTTAAATCCTCGCACGGATAGAATGGGCCGTCTAATACTTGTGGAACCACCCTGTAGCCATCACGGTCACTACTTAACTTCACGACCCATCACAGTCACCGCTCAACTCTGTGGCCCATCGCGGTCGCCACTTAACTATGCAATACATGAGCGTACTCTGTTTCTCTTCACTGAAATCAGTACGCAAATGCAAACATGAAACCTGGACACTTCATCACCATTTCAAAACAAACTCAAAGAATCCTTATATAATTTTGTATTCGAATACGAGAGTGTCGTAGCCGAATACAGATGCTAAGTCAGTAGCAAAATTTGCAATTCTGTATTCGAATACGAGGTTGTCGTAGCCGAATACAGATGCGAAGTCAGAAGCAAAATCTGCAATTCTATATTCGAATACGAGAGGGTCGTAGCCGAATACAGATGCTAAGTCAGTAGCAAAAATCACATATTTGTATTCGAATACGGGGTGTCGTATTCGACTATGAGGTTCAAAATTTGAATAAAAACTGAATTTTTCAAAGGTGTATTCGAATACGCTAGTGTCGTATTCGAATACATCTTCGAAGACAGTATAATTTTTCAAGTAAATTTCACTTGAGCTCAAACTCTTTTCTTTAAAAAATCACTACAAACACCACAACACAACCACAACCTCTTTAACAACAGAAATCAGAACATCATCATCACAACAACACAACAACAACCAGCACATCTTTAACGTAACAACATATCAGCAACATCAACCACAACAACATCACAACACAACATTCACGTTTTCAACAACATAACACATTTATCAACCATCCAACACACATTTAGAGTTCCTACATGCAAACTAAAAAGTTGGAAGGAGCCCCTACGTTCGTTACTTTTTCTTGATCATTTTCGTTACTGCAACCAAAACCGGTGAAACTCCCGCTCTCGTCGTCGCTACCAAAGTTGGCTCACTAGCACCGTAGTGAGGAGAGGAGTAACTTTCTCTCTTAACACTCTTGGATTGGAGGCTTAGATTTTGGCCGAGATCAGAAGATCATATCATATGGTCCAGTGTTGGCCGAGATCAGAAGATCATATAATATGGTCCAGTGTTTATTCGCTGCTAATTCTGTTTGTTTTTATATCAGATTCTAAATAATCATCAAAAACAGAAAAAGAATTCAAGTATTACAAACACAATCCAACCCCCCTTCTCGTGTGTGCACCTTCAATTGGCATCAGAGCTCGGTCTCAAGGCTGAGCACTTAATAATGTTTGAGGAAAGGTCCAAGGGGGTTGAACATGTCAGAATCCAAAGAAGAATTTGGAGGCAACATCAACAGGCCACCACTGTTTGATGGAGATCACTTTGAATATTGGAAGGACAGAATGAGAAGCTTCTTCATCTCCCAAGATCCTGATCTCTGAACTTTGGTAGTCAAAGGCTACACTGCACCCACTATACCAGGAGATGAAACTGGTCAAGAACTGGATGTAGAAGATATGAATTCCAACCAGAGGAAGTTATACAAGTTGCATCACAAGTCCAGAACCATCATGATCAATGCTATCACATTCAAAGAATTTGACAGATGCACCAACATGGAAATAGCAAAAAGCATCTATGACAGTCTGGTTCTAACCTATGAAGGAAATCAACAGGTTCAAGAGGCAAAGGCAAATATACTGGTCAAATAGTATGAGCTGTTCAAGATGGAAGAGGATGAAGACATTGAAGCAATGTTTTGCAGATTCCAGATTCTGGTATCATGTTTAAAAGTATTGAAGAAAAGCTATACAAATGCAGATCATGTAAAGAAGATCCTCAGAAGCTTACCAGCCAAATGGAGACCAAAGGTTACTGCATACAGGAAGCCAGAGATCTGAATACCTTGAGGCTTGAAGATCTGATCAGCTCCCTCAGGACTCATGAAATAGAGCTGAATGCAGATGAACCAAAGAAGAAGAAGACATTAGCCCTTAAGTCAAAGCAGAAGATAGCTGCAAAGGTTGTATCAGAATCAGAGGATAGTGATTGTGAAGATGATGATCTTGCTTACATAACTAAGTAGATTGCAAAGATGTGGCAAAACAGAAAGAAGAAAGCTCCCAAGAAAAATGGCAAATACTCCAACAAAGGAAAAGAAGAAGCTGACAAGAAAAACATCATCTGCTATGGATGCAATGAACCTGGACATATCAAGTTAGAATGTCCAAACACGGAGAAAGGAAAGCATCACAAGAAAGGTTCCAGATTCAAGAAGAAGGGTCTGATGGCAGCATGGGATGCATCTGACTCAGAAGAGGAATCATCTGATGATGAAGAGGCAAAAACATCTATGATGGCTCACATCAAGTTTTCCTCTGGACTCCATAATGGTACTAGCTCTGGAAGAAAAGCAGAATGTAAGAAGAATGAACAAATCATTCATTCCTGCAAGCCTGAAAGCACATCAGAGGAAGCAGTATTGGCTCTGATGGCACATACCAAATCAATTTCTGGATCCAGCACAGACTCTGGTACTGATTCAGAAGATGAAAACAAAGAGGTATTCTCTGATCTTACTAGATTTGAATTAATTACTACTCTTAAAGACTTTTTAAATGCCAACAACAAGATGTTTTTAAAACTGAAAACTCTTAGGGAATAAAAGAAAATTCTAACCAAAGAAGTACAAATTTTAAAGAATCAGAATGCTGAGTTTGCAACTGAAAACACTAATTTTAGAACTGAAGTTGTCAGACTCAATTATGAAATCTAACTCTCAAAAGTAATATTTTCTCTACTTTGAATACTGTTTGTGAATCTGATATGCATGAACAAGCTTTTCAAAACTTTATTGCAAATGGTATGGAAAGAAGTAAGTATGCTTCCATGATTTATGGAATCAGTAACAATGGTAAGAGAGGAATAGGTTTTACTGAATCTGTTGCTGAAATTAAATATGCTCATTCTAATGTTTTGTGTATTATTTGTGCTAAAAAGGGTCATTCTAAATTGTCTTGTCCTATGATAAAATCTGGGAAAGACAAGAGACCTGTTAAGTCTAACAAACCTGGGCCCAACCAGTTTTGGGTACCAAAGACCAAAATTGTTTATGTTGCAGATATTCTGAGAAACCAGAAGGAAACACCAATCATGGTGTCAGATCAATGGATTATGGCAATGCAGAAACAGAAAAAGGTGTATGTTCCAGTTTCCACCAGACAGAAGCAAAATGAGTCTGATGAAAGAAGGTCTGGTTAGTACAATTCAGACCAGAATCAAAACCAGAACCAGAACCAAAACCCGAACCAGAACCAGTATCAGAATCAGAGGTTCAACCACAAACAGCAGAATCACACACATCAGCTTCAGTATTACTAGAAAAAGCAGAATTACCATAATCACCATAAGTTCCAGAATCATCAGAGGAACATGGTGTATCAGCCGAAGCAGAAAGAGAAGAATCAAAATCAGGAGATTTCTTCAAACACTCCAGTGAAATTCATCAAGACTACAAACCTGGAAGGGAATTCAAATCCCTTCATCCAAACCATCTAATCACAGAACATACAGATTCGGAATCTGAAAATCAGAAGCAAGAGGATTTTCAGAGTAAAACTGAAACTGCTGACATAGAGGTTACATCTTGTTGTAAATACTATTGTTGTTTGATATTTATGTTTACTGTGATAACAAGAAGCTTGATCTTAAAAATCAAAGCTGGATAAGTATTCTGCAGGTTTTCAAACTGTCAGAGGAATCAAGTGATATATATAATATGAACACTTCAGCAGAAACAACATTCCAGTGGTTTCAAAAAAAAGTAGAGACCACCAGAAGCAGAACTGATGTTCTGGTTGTATTAATTTCACTTTTAAATTATTTAAGTTGTATTATGTTATATGACAAATAGCTTGACCTAAAAAGTCAAAGCAAGATGAAGCTAATGCAGGTTAACCAAAACCAAAGTTAATTGATGTTGGTGTACTAGAACCAGAGGAAACCTATGCAGGTTTACCAGAACCAGAAGTTGATGCAGGCAAAAAAATTGAAAAAACAGAAGCTTCAAGCAAGAATACGAAAAATCTTCAAATCTGAAGAAGAAGGATATAGATGGAGTCTACCAATGCAAGAAGAGCTAAATCAATGATATTTTGGATCTAGTTCCAAAACTAGAAAAGAACATTATTGGAACCAAGTGGGTTTTCATAAACAAGCTGAATGAAAAAAGGAGAAGTTGTCAGAAACAAGGCACAATGTGTTGCACTAGGATACAGTCAGCAAGAAGGTAATGACTACACTGAGATGTTTGCTCCAGTGGACAGGTTAGAAGCTATTCATACCCTACTTTCCTTTGCTGCTAAAAATAACATCTCATTATTTTAAATGGATGTTTTTAAATGGTTATATAAGTGAAGAAGTATATGTTGAACAACCCCCAGGTTTTGAAAGTTCTGAATTTCCAAACCATGTTTTTAAACTTAAAAATCTTTGTATGGTTTAAAACAAGCACCTAGGGCATGGTATGATAGACTTAGTAACTTCTTACTTAAAAATGACTTTGAAAGAGGACAAGTAGACAATACTCTTTTTAGAAAATCAACAAAAGATGATATTCTGATTATTCAAGTTTATGTTGATGATATTATCTTTGGATTTACTAATGGCACTCTCTGCCAAGAATTTTCTAAATTGATGCAGTAGGAATTTCAAATGAGCATTATGGGAGAACTTAAGTTCTTCCTAGGAATACAAATTCAGCAAAATAAAAAAGGTATATACATTCATCCATCAAAATATACAAAAAAACTTCTCAAGAAGTTTAAGATGAGTAATTGCAAACATATGGCTACCCTAATGCACCCTACCAGCTCACTTGAAAAAGGATGACTAAGGCCAAAAATCCTACAGAGATACCTAAAAGGCACTATCAATCTCACCCTGTTCTACAAAGAAACTCCTACATATCAACTTAGTGGATGTTGTGACAACACTATCAGCCATCAACCTAACCAAAAAACCATATCCTTCATTCTAGAGCCAAACACAGAGATCAAATATCACTTCATCAGAGATTATGTTCAAAAAGGAATACTCAATATCTAGTTTGTAGACACTGACCATCAATGGGCTGATATCTTCACCAAACCATTGCCTGAAGATCGTTTTGAGTTCATCAAGAAGCATCTCAACATAATCTCCATATCTGACTAGATCAAGTAGTCTTTTTAGAGGAGTATTTTTTGAATTTTTATTTTTTTGTCTTTTATTTTCTGTTATTTATTTTTTTCTCTATGAAAAAAAAAGGTCAAAAGATGAAAAAACAAAAAAAAGGACAGAAGATCTCCTTTCTTCCTTCAATCCTTTTTGTCTGATAACAAAGGGGGAGAAGATGTATTTGATAGAGAATCTGGGGCATTAGGCTTAGGGGGAGAAAAAGTCAAAATAAAGCATAGTCCTAGGGGGAGTCAAAGTCAAAAGAAAGAAAAATAGTTATAAAAAAATACAAGGTTTTGTCATTATCAAAAAGGGGGAGATTGTTGGAACCAAGTTGGTTCTATACTTAGAATTTTGATGTTAACAAAAGTATTTTATGTAAATAGTATTTTGACTTAGAAGAACAAATCAGAAGTTGTGTAAAATCGGAGGATGACACCACCAGAGGATACATCCAGAGGAAGCAACTAGAGGATAGAAATGTCACTAGAAGGTTAGGTCAGATAATGCATCCAGAGGGTACCAGAGGATGCATCCTGAAGGCACCAGAGGATACACCTCCAGAGGATATCGGAGGATGTCATCAAAGGCAAAATATCAAAGGACAAGTAACATCATCAGAGGATATCTTTCTTGGCCCAGATCAGAAGGAAGCAGAGTCCATAAGGAGACTTGGTCCAGACCAGAAGGAAGCTTGTCAGAGGGAGACTTGGTCTAGACCAGAAGGAACATAAGTCAGACTTGGTCCAGATATAATTCTGACTAGAAGATAGCATGGTCGTGATTATAAGAATCAATCCAGACTTAATCTAGACTTGGTCCAGAGCAGAAGATAACTGGTTCAAAACAAATGACTTGGTCAAGACCAGAAGATAGCATGGTCCAGAACATAAAACTCAGTCCAGATAAGAAAAAAATGATTCTCCAGATTTAATCCAGACTTGATCCAGATCAGAAGATAAATGTCCAGATTAAAAGATCAATGGTCTAGATTAAAATATCATAAGTCCAAATATAATTCAGATTCAATCCAGACTCAGTTCAGACTTGGTCCAGATTAGAGGGAAAATGTTCAAATCAATGGTCCAGATTTAAGTATCATGGCCCAGTGGTGGCCGAGATCAGAAGATCAGATCATATGGCCCAGTGTTGGCTGAGATCGGAAGATCAGATCATATGGTCCGGTGTTGGTCGAGATCAGAAGATCAGATCATATGGTCCAGTGTTGGCCGAGATCAGAGGATCACAGAATTGGGGCAGATCAGATCATAAAGTCCAGATTTGGTTGAGATCAGAAGATCATACGATCCAGAATTTTAATCATGATGCAAATCAATGAGGACTTGATTAAAATTCGAAGAAGACTTGATTAAATTTTGATCAAAGTATTAAGGGGATTTGATTCAAAAATTACTAAAGACTTGAAGAACTTCGAATGCAATCTGAAGCTTAAAAAGATACGGTTTGAAATTAAAAGAAACAAGATTGGTCAACAGAATTTTCAAATGCAATCTGGAGCTAAAAAGATACGATTTTTATTTAAGTGAAACAGGATTGGCCAAGTTATTTTTGCAAGAGAATTTGGATAGATACAACTCGAATTTGATCATGGAAGAAACCCTAATTTTCATCTATAAAAGGAGGCTCAAGGCAAAAGACTTAGTATCGAAAATCAGTGAAAGAGTCATAAACTTCCAGAAGCAAACACTCGAGTTTTTAGTGAGGTTAATTGTGAGTATCAGCTTTCCAGAAGCAAGTACTCTTGTTTTTCGTTCCCTTGTGTCAGATCTATACTGTTGAGGTAGAGTCTACAATCTGAAGAGTCAGAAGAAGTAGCAGGTGAATTAGCAATTAGATTCAAGGTGTTGAAATCTCTTCTGCAATCTAGGGTTGTCAGATTGGTAGGAGAAGACTTGACTTGTGAAGTCAAGGTGTTGTGTTCCTCAAAAGTCTATGATTGTTAGACTATTTGGGAAGACTGACTTGGAGGGTCAGTAGTGTAGTTGTAATTCAAAGGTTTTGAGTTAGTGGAAAATCCTTCGAGGTGAAGGGACTGGATGTAGCCTAGTTAATGGTGAACTAGGATAAATCTTTGTGTTGATTATTTTACTTTATCCGCTGCTAATTATGTTTGTTTTTATATCAGATTCTAAATAATCATCAAAAACAAAAAAAGAATTCAAGTATTACAAACACAATTCAACCCCCCTTCTCGTGTTTGCACTTTCAGTGACTACTCATGATCTTCACATGTTGGAATATTTAACTCATCTCCCAAATGATGATCATCAATACAATCATGTGGCTCATCATTCTGAACAATACCATCAGTAGTATCCAAATCAGGAACATGTGACAAAATTAGATCACCATCAGCCAAAATGTTTCATCTCTCAAGTGTAGTCTTCTCTACCTTATCAATGTCTTCAATAGTTTGGTCTTCCATGAACACTACATCACAACTTCTGATAACCTTTTTCTCTATATGATCATACAACTTGTAGCCAAATTCATCCTCAACATAACCAATGACGATACACTGCTTTGACATTGCATCTAAATTGGATCTTTAATCATCCGGAACATGCACAAAAGCCTTGTAACCAAAGACTCTCAAAACGATCATACTTGACATTCTTGCCAAACCATACCATGTCTAGTACCTCACTATTCAAAGCGATGGTAGGAGTAAGATTAATAACATTACCATTGTATACAGTGCTTCACCCCAATGACGTTTAGGCAACTTAGCTTCAAAGAACATACACCTCACTCTCTCGACAAGTGTTTGATTTATCCTATATGCTAAACCATTCTACTGAGGAGTTTTAGGAGGAGTCTTTTCATGTGCTATACTCTGTTGTTTGCAATAGACATAAAATTGTCCACAATACTCATCACTGTTGTCAGTATGAACACATTTTAGCTTCTTGCCTGTCTGCCTCCCAGCCAAAACATGAAATTGTTTGAACTTCTCCAACACTTGGTATTTTGTCTTCAAAATATAAACCCATAGTTTCCTGGAACAGTCATAAATAAAAGTAACAAAATAAAGTGCACCACTAAAAGATTTTACCTTTAAAGGGCCATAAACATCATAATGCACCAACTGAAGCCCATCCACAAATGGTAATTAGTACCATTCAAGCATACCATCTTTATATTCATATTTTCCTCCATCCTTCAAGCAAGTCAAATAACCCTTTAACTAAGAGCTTTGATACCATTTTGATGGGAATAAACACAAAAACACGATAACAAATAATACACAATGGATATAAAATTCCCCTAACTTGCAAGAACTTGTGAGGAGAAACAACAAATATATGACAACAAATTGATCAAATGAAAAGGCGTAAAGAACACCGATATTTTAACGTGAAAAATCTCTCAATGCAAGGGTAAAAAGCACGGATCATCGAGACCAAAGATATAGCTCCACCATAATCAAATAAGGGTACAAGAGAGTCACAAAATGGTGTACAAATTGTGCCTACAACCAGCAAAAATAACAAAGCACTAAAGCTTACAAATGAAAAACACCCCAAAAACCTACTACTGTGCGAGCATTGTTTATCCCTCTCCATACGTTGTTTCGCTGATTCGATTATTGAAAACGAAGACCTGTATGTTGCGAACTTTCTATCCAAAAACCAGTCCAATCCAACAGTTAACAAATGCAGAATTGATGTTTTTTTAGACTGATTTGACAAAATCGGGAATAGACTTTACTCTTCTCTTTTATATTTTGGTGGCTGCCTTTTCTTTCAAAATAGTCTCTCTCTTTCATCCCTAACAAGACTCCTCTCCACTTGAATAAGTGAGATGTATGGGCTATAATATTTGGGTCTTTCTCCACATAGGAAGGGAGTCCATTACGCAACATTAACTTATCAATATTAATGTACTACTAATTATTATGGGTGTTTATGGGTACAAGTAAGTCCGCAAACCTGGTCACCGAAATCAATCCAACCTGTATTTTGATCAAACTCATTCAAGTTTGGGTTTAACCCGAACTTGTTGGAACCAAGTTGGTTCTTTCAATTAAAGTTTTGATGTTAACAAATGTATTTTATGAAAATCATATTTTGACTTAGAAGAAGAATGAAAAATCAGATGACGTAACAAGAAGCAGAAATCAGAGGATAACGTAATCAGAAGCAGAAATCATAGGATGACGTCACTAGAGGATGTCACCAGAAGATGACGTCACCAGAGGATTTCACCAGAAGATGACATCATCAGAAGAAGAAATTAGAGGATGTCACCACAATATGACGTCAACAAAAGATATCACCAGAAGATACAAATCAGAAGCAGAAGATGTCATCAGAAAATGATGTCATCAGAAGATAAAAATGAATCCAGAGGATACCAGAGGAAACATCTAGAGGATGTCACTAGAGGGTACCAGAAGATACCTCCAGAAAATACCAGAGGATATCATCATAGGATATCACCAGAGGATATCATCAGAGGATCCCATCGGAGGATAATTTAAGAGGATCTCATTAGAGGCAAAAATCAGAAGCTACATCATTAGAAGCTGAAAGTATGCTTAGAAACAGAATCAGAGAAAAAGACTCTAGAAACAGAATCTAGCTAAAAGTATGCTCAAAACAGAATCTGAGTAAAATGCTCAAAACAGAGTCGGAGCAAAAGACTCCAAAAACAGAATCTAAGCAAAATACTCCAGAATATTCTCAAAACAGAATTAATCGAAATACACTCCAGAAGTAAAGCATCAGATCAAAGTAAAGCCCTAATTTCAACTATAAATAGAGGCTTAATGTTGAAGAATAAAGCATCGAAAAATAGAAGAACTCGAGCAAAAATTCATAAGTATTCAGAGAGTTCAAAGGAGAGAAACACTTGCTTAAAAGATAAACATTTTCTAAGTTTTCTTTTCTTAGAGTGTGAAGCTGATCGTCATCATAAATTATTCAGAAGCAAACACTCTAGTTCACTTTAAGATTATCGTGAGTATCAACTTTCCAAAAGTAGTTACTCAGTTCTAATTTTGATCCTTTATATAAAATCCTATGGTGTTGAAGTTTCTTCTAAAATCTAGGGTTGTCAGGTTGTTAGAAAAAGACTTAGCTTGTAGGTTTAAGGTTGTGAAGTTCCTCAAAAGTCTGGGGCTGTCAGACTGTTTGAGAAGACTTGGCTGGTATAGTCAATGTGTTGTTGTTCCTCAAAAGTCTGGGGTTGTCAGACTGTTTGAGAAGACTGGCTTGAAGGGTCTGTGGTGTTGTAATTCAAAGAAGTTTGAATTAGTGAAAAAGACCTTCTGAAGGAAGGGACTGGACGTAGCCTAGTTAACGGTGAACCAGGATAAATTGCTGTGTTCTTATGTTGTGATTATCCGCTGTAAATCTGATTATTTATTCATCAAATAATTTGTATCAATTCAACATAACAGCAAAAGAATTCAAGTTTTGTAAAAACAATTCAACCCCCCTTCTTGTTTTGCACCTTCAGAACTAACCCTTTTAAATCCTATGGTGTTCGATTTGGGTAGTGTATTTGACATTTTGAATCCACAGACTCGCAAACTCAACTCATTGACATGACATAAATATTTTTTTTTATTATTGATGTATAATTATAATTTAGTTATTGAATTTTATTTGAGGATTTGTTGTTAATTTAAATAATTTAAGTTTTTTATTGTGTTTGTGGATGTATTTTAAGTATTGAATGATATGTTGAAAGATAATATCATGATTTTTGAGATGTTCTAGTATTTAAATTTAATTATATTTTTTTACAATAAAAAAATACTTTTTTTTATAACTCGCAAACCCAACCGGCGCTTAATCAGTTTGGTTTGGGTTTGATGTAAAAACCATGTGTTGATAAATCAACCCAATCTAAATAAAATTGTTCAGTTTTGATATTAAATTTCGTCAAAACCGACGCAATCTATGAATACACCTATTAATTATTAAAATTACAATGACATTCAAAATGTTTTATATCCATTAATTTTAAAAGTAACGCTTCAGTGTTTTATAATTAAGTTTATTATTGAAAAATATTTAAAAGCAAAATTATTAACTTATCTATAAAAAATTTATAGTAATATTATATCATTTGTATCTTCAAAATAAAATTATAGCAAAAAAATATAATTTGTATCGCACGGGTAGGAGACTGTAGGAATGTTTGCAATTTTCAAAGGGATTGGTAGCATTCAGATGACGTCATGAGTTGGGTTTCAATCGTGTCTTGAAAGAAATTCTTTATCATATTTAATGTTAAATACAGAAGATATCTAGGCATTAAATAGGACTCTATTTGCATTGTGTGTAATGGTATCGTAAAGATTCTAATTATAATATATGAGGATTAGTGTAACATATGACTTTTGCCTCGTTATATATGAGTATGTAGTGTAACTCAGAACCTAAACAAAGTATATTTTATAAGAGCTTGCAAAAACGTATGTGATTGAAGCTTTATTTTGATTGATTTTAAATGTAATCTATGAATTTCATTGATGACTATTTTATGTATATTAGTAGTGATGTTTATGTTAAAAGTTTAAATATATATTTGGTATTTGCAATTATAATTTTTTATTTATTTTAGTATTCGTAAATTTTTTTGTTTGGTTAACATCCCTATAAATATGATTTAATTTTAAAATAGTCATTTCATCTAATTTTTATTACAAAAACTGTAACACTTTTCAAATATAAAATTTTTTAACTTAAAATTAACCTCAAATGTTTCGGTCTTCTTCCCTAAAAAAACCTAAATCGCGTCTTCTTCTTCATTGTTTCCGTCCTCTTTCCGTTGTAGAATTCTTCACGTTGTGTCGCAATTCATAAAATAAAAAAATATGGAAAAGCAGAATGAATTTGATTAAAGGTTCAACGTTGTCACTATGGTAAATTCCTTCATCGCCCCTTACCATTACTAGGACTAGGACTTGGACTTTTTTCTTTGCCCCTCCTCCCCTTCTCTACAATCAAATTCTACTCCCACTTTTGGACTTTTCCATATACTCCCCTGAAATCCCTAATCTCCACGCCAAGAAGAAAAACTCTGATTCAAAGTCAATTCTAGGTCAAACAAGTACCATCAAACGAAGAAAAAGATTATGGTAACAATGAATTTGAATACGGTGATGAATCTCAAATGGATGAAGATGTTGGTGACAATGATGAGAATTATGATGAGGAAGAAGACTGAAACGATGAAGAAAAAGATACAATTTAGATTTTTTTTATGGAAAAAGAATGAAACATTTGAAATTAATTTTAAGTTAAAAAATGTTATAATTTAATTATTTAGGTTATTTTTTGTTAAAAAATGGTTATGTTTTAACGTTGTTACAACTTTTGTAACATAAATTGGATGGAAGGACCTTTTTAAAATAAAATTATATTTGTAGGGATGTTAATCAAACAAAAAAACTTACAAGGACCAAATTCATAAAATATTATAATTGTAAGGACCAGAAGACATATTTAAACTTTATGTTAATGATTTGAAATAGTAATTTATAGTAAATTGTAATATCTAATTGTAGTATCAAAATAACTTTAAATAAAGGTATGATAAAATGTAGAATAAAAATAGATATTACTGCTATAAATATTTTTCATGAAGCCACGTTAGTATCTAAACCTAAATAAAAACAATTATTTGAAATTCAGTTAAAATATATCAACGATTAGTTCTTCTAAATAATATCAAGGTAAGTTTAGAATAAAAATATAGCATACAAGCTTTGTAAAAACGTGTTAAAAATTATTAGTTCGCATATAAGGACTTATTTGTGTGACTGATGTTTGAATCTATGATAAATGTTAATGTGATTATGTATTCAAAACTGATAATACATGTTAAGTATATGTTATGAATTTCTTGATATAATATGTCATGGGCATGCTTTGTAAAAACGTGTTAAAAATTATTACACGTTGTGATCTTGGTTTTAAAAAGGGGTTGAAAACTTAAATAGTTTTTGTTTAAAGTGTTGTTGAAAATTTTAAGGTGTTGAAAATGTAGCAAAAAAAAAAAAGTGAAGTTGGAACTTTGGAATTTTTTTACAAATGTTGGTGTTGTATGTAAGAGTTGATGATATTTGAAGTTATATGGAAAAAGTCTTACGAAAAAAGTTTGGAAACGTAATTATGACATGTGGTTTTAAAAAGGAAAACAAGTTTGTTGGATTTTTTAAAAATGAAAAGGATTTGAGTTAGAAATATTTTTGTGAAGTTAAAGTCTTGAATGAAATTTTTGAAATAAATATTTTAGTGAATAAAGTGAGAAAATCCTAGAATATATTTGAGGGTAATAGTTGGATTAGGCTTATATCTTAAAGTTTTGAGTGTTGATTTTAACTTAAGACGATTCT
The DNA here is from genome assembly GCA_037974295.1 of Cicer cuneatum. Lineage (NCBI taxonomy): Eukaryota > Viridiplantae > Streptophyta > Magnoliopsida > Fabales > Fabaceae > Cicer > Cicer cuneatum. The sequence goes on along the minus strand of JBBPBO010001986.1, from coordinate 30,908,329 downwards.
TGATTTAAGGCACAAGATATTTTAGAGGGACATACACCTGTGTTTTTAATTGATTGCAAGGTAAGAGCTCCTTCCAAATTTTTAGTTTGCATATAAGACCTATTTGTGTGGCTAATGTTTGAATCCGCGATAAATGATGTTGATATGATTATGTATTCAAAATTAATAATATGTGTTCACTATGTGTTGTGAATTTCGTGATGATAATATGTCATGAGTATGCTCTGTGAAAAAATGTTGAAAAATTATTAGTGTTGAATATATATTAAAAGTAGAGTCTTTTAATAGCAGCATTTACATAATAATTGATGTGAAAGAGTCAGAGTATGCTTGTGCATTTCATAGTTAGTGGTGAACGTGATAGGGCACGGGGTGGTTCCACTTGTTGATGGTTTATCTTATCCTCACGATGATTATTGAGTAGTGCTGGTCTATGTTGAAGCTACACCATAATCAACTGAGCTAGTCTGTGTTGAGACTGCACCTTAGTGAATAATACTAATTTGTGTTAAGGCTGTACATTTATGATTTATGCCCCTTGAGAAGGGGTTTGAAATTCTAGAGTCATGTGCACTGACATATAAGCATTGCATTTAGGTGCTTCGTCACACGAGTCATGTTTGTTTTGTAATAATATATGCATATGCATGCTCTGCTATTGCTTGTTGTCATGCCATACTTGTTAAATGTTATTTATTAATTTTGGTTGGTGACCTTTTACAATTATTGTGAAAAATTGAGTTTTACCCTTAGACGATGTCGGACTACGTACTACCGACAACGAAAACGTCATTGAACTTCTCTGATCGATATTTGCCAATGGCTTGGCATACAACCCCATCTCAAGCAGGGCTACTTACACAGAGAGAGTGGTGATGACCAGCAGTAGGGCCGATGTAGTATTTCACGTGGGGATCACACACGAGAGGATCGACTACCCAATACCTTCAGGTTTGGCACTCGAGGCAAGTGGTGCATGGACGGATGTGATGGATGCTTCAATTGGGGGTGAGATGGAGGTCATAGTAGGAGGGGTGACTCCCACCGCAGGGGTAGGGGCGCTATGTTTGGACTGAGAGCTACAGAGAAGAGAAATGGTTGATGCCGGAGGTTGAGGACATTGTAGGACCATCTAGATTGGTTGGGGACCAGGGTTTCGTCGACGGACCATCGATACATTGGTTGGTGTCACCTTGGGCTGAGTCAAAACTTCCTTTCATGGTGGACGATTCTCTACCGAATGTCTTAGAGGTGGAGAGCTATTTTGAGATCCCAACTCCGCCGAAGCCACATATCTCATCGTTAAACCTGACATATGTGGAGACTAGTCCATGTATGACTGATGAGGAGGAGGTGGTTACTTCTAGGAAGGATACTGCGTCAGAGGTGACATGTGTCGTTTGTGGAAGTTGTAAGACCCTTAAATTTAAAATTAAGATTTTGGAATTAATATTAAGTGCATTGATCTGACTTCGGAGAAGACTGATCCCTCTCTGTATGATGAGGAAGAGGAGGTTACATCGAGGCGAGCGGCGGAGTCGGATGAGACTTGTATGGGATGCGGAGGAAATCTGTGCTACTGTAGCTTTAGTGCATGATTAGTTAGAGTAGATGTATAGGATTTTGAACTGGAAAATGTAATTTGTTTAATTTGGAAATTATTGTATCACTTTTCCGCTAACACATTCCATAGTATGATATTTTCCTTTTGAGATGTTATGACACCGATCTTTTGAAATGTATTAATGTTTATTATTAATTTCCAAAGATAAGTACTTAGTGATATTTATGATGAAATTATTTAATTACGTTCATCGATAAAAATTACGACGTACCATTTTATGAGATGAATTAAAGGAAATTTTATTTCAATTCTTTTGAAGTAATAAATGGGAAAAACATTTTAATTATTTATTTAAAAAAAAATACACTCGCGCTGTGTTTTAAACTCGAGATGTTACAATTGTGGTATCAGAGCATTTGGTTAAAGTTTTGGGTTAAAGCTCTGATTAAAGTATTGTTTTGAGTTATTACCTGATCATGCATAGGAGCAAGTAGTTAAAGTGTCAAGTCTTGTGTAAGTTGTGGTGTGACTGAAGTGATGATGGTTTTGTAGGAAACAATGCCTCCACGAAGAGACGACACTGCAAGAAACAATGTCAACCGGGAAGATAGGATGGCTGAAGCGATGAATAACATGGCTGCGTCTGTTGCTGCACAGACGGCTGCAAAGACTCAACGAGATCTGGAGAAAAGAGAACGAGAGATTCGCGCTGCTGAATCTAGAGGACTAGAGGATTTTCGTCATCATAATCCTCCCGAGTTCAAGGGCGATGAGGGTCCAGAAAGAGCGGACCAGTGGATTCAAGAGATGGAGAAAATCTTCGAGATGATTAATTGTCGGGCAGCGGTGAAAGTCAACTATGCCACGTATCTGCTGATAGGGGATGCAGAGTATTGGTGGAGAAGCACAAGACTACTGATGGGGTCAGCCCAAGAGGAGGTGAACTGGGAGTCGTTCAAAAAGAAGTTTTTGGACAAATACTTCCCGATGAGCACTAGGACCAAGTTGGGTGACGATTTCCTAAAACTGCACCAGGGAAACATGACGGTGGGAGAATATGCGCCTAAGTTTGAATCGCTATCAAGGCATTTCAGATTTTTCCAGGAAGAAGTAAATGAATAGTTTATGTGCCATCGTTTTCAAAATGGACTGAAGTATGAGATTCAAGACTCCGTTTTACCCTTGGGAATTCAACGTTTCCAAGTGTTAGTAGAGAAGTGTAGAGAGGTTGAAGAAATGAAGAACAGGAGGGCCAACAGAGGAGGGAACTTTAATTCAGGAGGGCCTAGTCGGATGCACTATCAAAACAATAGAGGAAAGCAAGTGGCTAAGCCGTATAACCGGCCACAAAACAACAAGAGAGGCCAGAATCGGCCGGGAAATCAGAATTTTGGACGGCAATTGGGACAAGGAGTCCGATGCTACCGATGTGGGAAAGAAGGACATATTGCTACTGCTTGTACCACAAGGGATCTGATGTGTTTCAATTGCCAGAAACCGGGACACGTGGCGAGGGATTGTCGGGTTCCGAAGGTGGAACCAACAGTGAACGCAACTAGGGCTACTCGTCCTACTGCTAGGGGCCGCGTCTATCACATGGGTGCTGAAGCTGGGAGTCAAGCCCCAAATTTAATCTAGCAAGATTGTGAGATTACAGGTAACACACTAACTGCACTTTTTGATTCGGGGGCAACCCACTCTTTCATTGCTATGGACTGTGTGAATTGTTTGAAGTTATCTGTGTCTGCTTTACCTTTTGATTTGGTTGTTTCCACACCTGCTAAGACTTTGACCGTAAACTCTGCATGTTTACACTGTACTGTAACGATTCAGAATAGAGATTTATTGGTTAATTTAATCTGTCTACCCCTACAATCACTCGAGATAATTCTCGGCATGGATTGGATGACGTATAATTACGTAGTCTTGGATTGCGCTCGAAAACTAGTTCTTTTCCCCGAACCTGGAGTCGTTCGGTATTTGGCTGCTAACAAACTCGAAGTATCTCTGAGAGAAGGAACTCAGGAATTTTTATCATTGGCTAACGTGGAGACCAAGATGGATGTAAACATAGAAGATGTGGTGTTAGTCAAAGAATATCTGGACGTATTTCCATCAGAAATTCTAGGATTACCCCCAGTAAGAGAGGTGGAGTTCTTCATTGATTTGCACCCAGGAACTAGACCTATTTCAATTGCGCCGTACCGGATGTCGCCTTGGAATTAAGCGAGCTTAAGGGTCAAATTGAAGGTTTATTGGAGAAAGGATTTATCAGACCAAGTGTGTCGCCATGGGGAGCTCCGGTGTTGTTGGTTAAGAAGAAGGATGGAAGTTCACGCTTATGTGTGGATTATCGACAACTTAACAAGGTAACTATCAAGAATCGTTATCCTTTACCACGCATCGATGATTTGATGGACCAATTGAGGGGAGCAGCAGTGTTTTCAAAGATTGATTTGAAGTCAGGATACCATCAGATTCGGGTAAGAGAAGGAGATATTCAAAAGATTGCTTTCAGGACCCGTTATGGACATTATGAATATCTCGTTATGCCATTTGGAGTTACGAATGCACCAGTGATTTTCATGGACTATATGAATAGAATCTTCAGCCCATTCCTGGATAAATTCGTGGTGGTGTTCATTGATGATATATTGGTTTATTCAAAAGATGAAGAAGAACATGGAGAACACCTACGCCAAGTTCTTGAAGTCTTACGCGAGAAGCAATTGTAGGCTAACTTGTCGAAGTGCGAGTTTTGGCTAAAGAAAGTGAACTTCTTGGGACATGTGATAACAAAAGAAGGAATCACTGTGGATCTAGTGAAGATTGAGACAATTCTTGCCTGGAAACAGCCCCAGACTACCACAGACATACGAAGTTTTGTCGGACTAGTAGGATACTACAGAAGATTTATTGAAGGATTTGCTAAGATTGTAGCTCCTTTGACACAACTCAACAGAAAGAATCAGCCGTTTGTATGGACGGAGAAGTGTGAGGAAAATTTTCAGTTGCTAAAGGAAAAGTTGACAACCTCACCAGTATTTGTCTTGCCACAACCAGAGGAACCATATGAAGTTTACTGTGATGCATCTCACCAAGGTCTGGGATGTGTTTTGATGCAACACAAGAAAGCTGTTGCCTACGCCTCATGGCAGTTGAAAACTCACGAACGGAACTATCCTACTCATGATTTAGAGCTTGCTGTAGTAGTATTTGCATTAAAGGTCTGGAGACACTACTTATATGGATGCACGTTCACGGTGTTCAGTGACCATAAAAGTTTGAAGTATCTATTCGATCAGAAAGAATTGAACATGCGTCAGAGAAGATGGATGGAGACTCTTAAGGATTTTGACTTTTCATTGCAGTATCATCATGGGAAAGCCAATGTGATGGCTGATGCATTAAGTAGGAAAAGCGTATCAGTGTCTTCAATGATAATGGCCAGACAACAAGAGTTGTGGGAAGCATTTAGAGATCTACATTTGGACGTAAAGTTTGCACCAGGAGTTTTAAAGTGTGGAATGATAACAATTTCGAGTGGTCTACTTGAGGAGATTGCAAACTTGCAAGATGACGCATTGATCCAAGAAAAGAGGAATCTGATAGCTCAAGGACAGACAACTGAGTTCAGGGTCGGACCAGATAATATTCTGAGATGTAATGGAAGAGTTTGTGTACCGGAAGTTGCAGATATGAGAAGAGCGATTTTGGAAGAGGCTCATAAGAGTAAATTGAGTATTCATCATGGAGCGACCAAGATGTATCAGGACTTAAAACAGAATTACTGGTGGCCAGGAATGAAGAGCGATGTAGCAGAATACGTATCGGCATGTTTGACTTGTCAAAAAGCGAAAGTGGAACATCAACGACCTGCTGGAATGCTACAACCTTTGGATATACCAGAATGGAAGTGGGATAGCATTTCCATGGATTTCATAACTGGATTGCCCAAGACAAGGAAGAAGAATGATTCGATTTGGGTAATAGTGGATCGATTGACAAAGTCCGCACATTTCTTACTAGTAAGAACCACTTATAAAGTAGATAAGCTGACGGAAATCTATATTGCTGAGATTGTGATATTACACGGAGTTCCATCGAGTATAGTATCGGACCGTGATCCAAAATTCACATCTCATTTTTGGGGAGCGCTGCATGAAGCTTTGGGAACGAAACTGAAATTGAGTTCCGCTTACCATCCACAAACAGACGGACAGACTGAGAGAACAAATAAGTCCTTGGAAGATCTATTGAGAGCATGTGTGTTGGATGATAGAGGAAACTGGGATGAGGTATTGCCATTGATTGAGTTCACTTACAACAATAGTTTTCACGCAAGTATTGGAATGGCACCCTATGAGGCTTTGTAGGGACGCAAGTGTCAGATGCCTTTATGCTGGTATAAGGATGGAGAAAGTATGATTGTTGGACCTGAGATGGTGGAACAGACCACAGAGAAAATCAAGAGGATACAAGAGAAAATGAAGATTTCACAGGATCGTCAGAAGAGTTATGCGGTCAAGCGTTGCAGACCTTTGGAATTCGATCAGGGTGATCATGTATTTCTAAGGGTCACGCCTACAAATGGTGTTGGCAGAGCTATTAAGTCAAGAAAGTTGACTCCGAAATTCATTGGACCATACCAAATTACTGCACGAATTGGACCATTGGCTTATCGAATTGCCTTACCTTCAATACTGTCCAATATTCACGACGTATTTCACGTGTCACAGTTAAGGAAATATATTGCAGACCCGTCACATGTGATAGAACCAGACACAATTCAATTGAAGGATAACCTGTCATTTGAAGTATCCCCTGTAAGGATTGAAGACAGGAAGATTAAACAGTTGAGGAACAAGGAAGTCCCACTAGTCAAAGTGATTTGGAATCCGACTAAAATTTAAAACCTTTACATCGAGGTAATATTTGAAGGTGGTAATGTAAGACCTTTAAATTTAAAATTAAGATTTTGGAATTAATATTAAGTGCATTGATCTGACTTCGGAGGAGACTGATCCCTCTCTGTATGATGAGGAAGAGGAGGTTACATCGAGGCGAGCGGCGGAGTCGGATGAGACTTGTATGGGATGCAGAGGAAATCCGTGATACTGTAGCTTTAGTGCATGATCAGTTAGAGTTGATGTATAGGATTTTGAACTGGAAAATGTAACTTGTTTAATTTGGAAATTATTGTACCACTTTTCCGCTAACACATTCCGCAGTCTGATATTTTCCTTTTGAGATGTTATGACACCGATCTTTTGAAATGTATTAATGTTTATTATTAATTTCCAAAGATAAGTACTTAGTGATATTTATGATGAAATTATTTAATTACGTTCATCGATAAAAATTACGACGTACCATTTTATGAGATGAATTAAAGGAAATTTTATTTCAATTCTTTTGAAGTAATAAATGGGAAAAACATTTTAATTATTTATTTAAAAAAAAAATACACTCGCGCTGTGTTTTAAACTCGGGTGTTACACTCGGGTGTTACAGAAGTCACCCTAGTTACTGTAATCATTAGTCTTATGATCATATTAGGATTTTGTATAAGACCGTAGTGCCTCTCTTTTGGTGGATGTACTTATTTTGTTTTGGAATGATTGTATCTATGACATACTTTGACAGTTGACTTTTTTTATGGGTCCATGTTCCATTTTTTTACGCGACCATGATGGGATAACATTCTTGGAGCAACACCTTTTTAGGTGTTTGCCGATAATACACTAGGGGTATGAGCGATGATCTGATAGGTGTAATAGCCTCAATGTATTTTCTGGTTTTATATATTTGGATTTATCATTTCAAAACTACTTTTGCCTACTGACATGTATGATATACTTATTTATGATCCTTTGTCATTTTAGTGTTGCGATGCGTTATTTTATTGAGTTGCTTAAAAAAATCGTAGTTCATGTTTTTAGAGAAAAAAGTTTTCAATTTTAAATTATGCTGAGGTAATATTAAAAAAACAAAAAATATACACTCGCACTTTTAAAATTCGGGTGTCACACTCACAATTCAACTTACTTCAATGACATTTTTCTTTTGCATGTTGAGTTTTGTTTTGCAAGAAAAAGGTTTAGGTTAATTTTAGTTCAACATTTAATAACTCTCCATCATATATTGTTATATTTTTTTGTTCTTTGCTCAGGTTTTATATTCAACCATCTATGTTTTAATTACAACATTTAAAACATTTGCTTATGGGATACTATGTTTATGTTATTCTTAAATCTATTTTGGGTTACACTAATTTAACATAATAACACTTGCAAAAAAAGTTGATAATTTTTTTCAAAGATTATGTTTTATGACTCATATTCTACTACGTCTTCTTGAAATATATCCTTTGTTTTCAAATTTCAACTAAACACTTTAATTCAAAATTGTATACTCAATACCAACATCTTTCACAAAAGGCACGTCTTATTTACAAAATCATAGATACAAATGATCTTTACTAGTGGAAAGTTTCGTCCTAATTTGTTAGTAGATAATACCATTTTATTGTATCTATATACAGACTTTTTGTAAATCATGTGTAAAATCTTGGATTTGTAAAATTCAATTTAATCTATGCATTTTACCTCCCCTCTTTGTTTATATATATGTTGTGGGATGTTACGTGAATTGATTTTGATCACCTACACATTTTAAAAGAAATGAACGTGTAACCGTTTTAGAAGAATTTGGTAACGAAACATAACAATGCATGCAATTTAATTAAAGTCAATTCTTTTATGTAAAAGAATTAAGAATACTAATCTATAAGTACAACACCATTTACATCCAAGTCATAAAATAATTCCTATTGAATTAGTTAAACACGTTTGTTGAGTGCACACTAAACATCATCGTGGTCTAGAGAGAAATCGGGTTCATCAGGTTTGAATAACTGCGGCACAGGATTACTATCTTGAATCTTATTGTTCCCTCTCCTAGTATTGGCAGCAAATTTTGAGGCCAAAACAGTGGCACCAAGATTATTAAAGTTTTTCACATTCCCTGATGATCCTTCAATCTCAGGATCCCCCACATAGTACAGACCCTCTTTGATTGACAACTCCCTTGTTGCCTTCCTTTTCTGATGCTTTCTCCATGCTGCTTGTATGAAGCAAGCACTCCATGTTCTCCATTGTTGTGAATAATACCTAAAACCATGTCCCTTAGGTGTTAGTAACAACCAACTTGGTCTCATAACTGTAAACTAAGACACTTTAAAAAAATAGTACCTAAAAGCATGCTGAAGTTTTTTGCTGTGAAGGCGCTTAAATTGACTTGCCACAAATTTTAGATCCTCTGCTTGTAGTGCAAAAGCTTCTACTTCAGTAAGAGCTTTTACAGTACGAGTAGAGGAAGGTAAGTTGAGTGTTGAGTTTGGTAATAAAGCCCATGTCAACAATTCTTCTCCACAAAAGTCTCCAGGTCTTAGTGTGATTGAATTGAAAAATCCAAACCTTCCTCCATTGGTTGTAGAGCTCTCCAATGTCCCTCTAATGATAAACAACATTTCATCTACAGGATCATCCTCTCTAAATATGTATGTTCCTTCTGTGCTTAATGATGACACTAGTCGTTCACATATGGCATCAAGTAACTGATCATCCATTTGTGAGAAGAATGGGACCTATCATAATATAATATAATGAAAGGCAACAATTCTTTATCAAACTTTATTTTACTCTCGACCGAAGTTTGTCTAATTTGAGTAAGGATAAAGAGACATACACGTCGCACTAGAGAGAGACACAAGTGATGTTGAATTTCGCGGCGAAGATCCAAAGGTAAAGAAAGTAGTATGGCCTCTTCATTTACTCCTCTTGTTGCTAGCCATTTATATTGGACGAAGCGACGAACACGTGCTTGCAAATCTTGAGGTAACTGACGATGCCTCATCCACTCCTCTGTATCTCTTTTTCGAATCCTCCATTCTTCTAGCCTAACTGACATGGATTGCAAGTATGTCTTCCACAAGGGAAATGTAGTAAAAATTGATAATAGCCAAAATCAATATTGTATATTATTACATATAAATATTGTATGATGCAGCAAAATTCTGATCCAATATATATAGTATACTTTCTTACCTGCATGTTTCCAATCAAAAGTGAAAAGAGAACTAATCCAGCAATGCATAAGATGATGCAAAAAAGTGTCTCCAAAAGGTATGTGGTGGTGTCCAAATTCTGTCCGTAGGAACTGTCAATCATATAACCAAGAATAGGTTAATGTAAATCAATCATCCTCACTTTTACCAGACAAATTTAAAATTTAAATAAAAATGAACAATTTTCACTACAATATAATATGATGATGCTCTGCTGAAACAGAACTAATTGTAGGAGAAATGAATGGTAGGTACCTTAAATTTCTTAAACCCCACCAAAGACAATAGAAGTATCTTTCCTTGAAACTAGTAGTGACAACATCATTGAGGAAAGCATCAGCAAACATCCCAAACTTGTATTTGATGTTGATCTTGCTCTTTGCATCGCACTTGCTAACAACACGTGTGACATTTATCCAGTATTTTCTTTCAGGGATTTCCAAACTATTACAGTCAAGAAAACTATTCAAGCAAACAAGGGAATGCGATCTATTTTCCTGTTGGCATTGTGTTTTCCAGCAATTGAATTGTCTACCTATTGAAGATAGGTACCAAGTTGCTCCGGTAACCTGTTCCAGTTTCAAGTTCCAAACATAAATTAATTAAGCCCCAACAGAGACATGACACAGGAGATATAATGTTGGCTTGGTGGTTGGAATAAGAGAGTCAATGGTTCGATCCCACCCTTAACTTATTACTAACAATTATTAACAAAGACATGATATGACATCAACACAATGAAAAAGTAGTAATTTGTGATGGTATCACGGCATATCAAGCCTATTGTGAAGATGTGCATCTACACACCTGAACTTTAAAAAATTGCATCAATATCCACTGTATGGAATCACGTGTCAAGGTAAAATCAAAGTTAATTAATGACGAAGATAATAAGACAAGAGCAAGAAGGTTACAGTTGAATTACATGGCTAGCTAGCATGTAGAGGACAAGATTGTATGCAGCTCCAATCCAGGGAGTTTTAGCTATAACACCAGTTGATTTCTGAATACGCTGGTTCAAAGGAAAGATGAGAAAGAGCCTTGGTACGTATTGAATTAGAACCAAAAGTGCAAGAGTGTTGTTGGCATGATCACTTTTTGAGCCTCTACTAGCTGGAATAACTAACCAAATAACAATCTGCAATTGCAACAAAATCATCAATCAAGGAATCCATGAATATTGAAATAAAATAGAAAAAGAAAGGAAGGAAGGAAGGTTGCCTGAGGCAATGGAATGGTGGCAGCAAGGTCAATGACAAAATCGGACTTCAAATAACGCAAAGCGATTTGGCGGGGATCCATAACGAGTTCACCACGACCGACGATTCTAGAATTGGGAGCAACGAAGGCAGTACGAAACTTCATGGCCATATGGAGGCAATAGAAAAGATCAGCGAAAGAGCGGAGGATGGTGAGAAAGATGCTGAGTTTGGGATCTGCAGTCAAGCAAGCGGGTCCACCAACGGTAGGGAGGAAGAAGTAAAAAGGGTCTATAAATAGTGCGAGGAGACTCGTCACAAGGAAAACTTTGTTCCAATAAGCAACGAACTCGCTGTCTGGGTCCAGGATCTGGTACCGCCATAGAATGTGTGACGCGTGATCCTCGCCGCTCGCCGCTTTGATGTTCGGTCGAGAACGAATTCGCCGGAATTGGCGGAACTTTGACGCCGGCGTGGATATTATTCTATACATCTTCCATGGCGGATTCCGAGGTTAACGGATTCCGCGAGCAAGGGAAATGGTGGTGACAAAAACAAGAACAATAGAGTATTGTTGATTCAGCAGAGTGTACCAAAGTTGCATAAACAACAAGGGGAGGATGAGGAAGACAATGGATTGGTGATCATGTGTTGGAGCCATTTTTGAACACTGGAGAAATTTGCGGGAATCTCAAGGGAATGCGCAAACTTAGGAAGCATAATAACACTCTTCTTCTATATGTGATTTTGGACCTAACGCAAACTCATCCACATCTATATATTATATTTTAAATTCATCAAATTATTTGTATCATACAATTATTTTTCAATTAAAATTAAAATTGTTATTATAATTATTTTCCTTTCTTTCACAAAATCACTCCACCACCAAATAAAATTGTTGAGAATAGTGGTTGAGAAAAAAAATAAATAAATAATTAAAGAAAAAAATAAAATTTAAAATGATTGCGTAAAGAATTGTTATATAATTAGAGTATAATATACTTTTATGTAATGATCTTAATATAAATAACCTAACAAATTTTATATAAACTACCTCTAACAAAAGTCGCTCTTCTCCACCGCTATTTCGTGTTTGCATTCTTTTGGTCGTCGATGTTTACGTCGATGTTGTCGACCACACACTGTCATTATTGCACCATCTTTTTCAAGTTTATTTTTTGTTCTTAATAAACTAATGATGAAGTGCAGCCTAAAAGAAAAAAAAACTTAATTATTTTTTTGTATATAATTTAATAAATAAATATTAATTATTTTAAAATAAAATAAAAATATATGTGAGAATTTTAAATTATACCGTAGAAGTCGCATGATAATAATATTATATAACATATATAAATGGAATACCTTATTAATTTTTTTTTTTGTGGGGCCTAATTTACTTACATAAATGTCGTTCCCAGTTTATAATTTTATTTCCAATCTAAACTTCTAAGTAACTACTACTATTACATGACAGTTTATTATTATGTTCCATTCAACCATTATAGAGATGAGATAAAAGTAGTTAGTATAACATATTTTAGAGACCATACTACCCTTAATGGTTATTTTGTTTCATCATCATCTCTATAATTTTTACCCACGGTTGTTACAAAAGAAATTATATCAATAAGCTACTTTAACGGTGACTACACTTCATTTACATCTTCATCCATACTTAATTACATCAGTTGAATTTTTTTTCCTTCCTATTATACGGTTTCTTACCAGACAAAAGGATCTTATTTTTTTTTTATTTCTTGTTAGTAACAATGAAAGAACAACATACATATATGTAAGACATGATTCTACAATTATGATAGTAATAAGTACTATACATTAATTTTAATTTTAGTAATGACACATAAAACCTATAATAATAATAATAATAGGTAAATGCTAATAATGCTAATAGTGATATATAAATATCATTTATATGTCTTTAACTTCCCCTCTCAAACTGGTGGTGAGTGGATCACACCAAGTTTGTCTCTAAGTTGACTGAAGCGTGTGTGGCTTAATGGCTTGGTGAGACAATCTGCAATTTGATCTGTTGTAGGAACATAAGCCACAACAACCTCATTTTGTAGTACTTGGTCTCGGATATAATGAACATCAATTTCAATATGCTTAGAACGAGCATGCAGTACTGGATTAGAGGCTAGTGCCTTGGCACTCAAGTTATCACACCATAGTATGAGTTTCCTTGGCAATGGGAGTTTAAGTTCAGTAAGTAGCGAACGAATCCATGCTATCTCAGTAGCTAGGTCAGCTAGAGCTCTGTACTCTGACTCTGTACTTGACCTTGATACCACTTTTTGCTTTATTGAGGACCAAGAAATGAGTGTTTCACCAAGGAACACGCATTGGCCAGCTATGGATTACCTGTCATCAACACTAGTGGCCCAATCAGCATCGAAAAACCCTGTTATATCCAAGTCAGTGGATGGCTTTGATGTGCAAGCAATGATTGATGGTGCCTTGGAGATACCTCAAGATTCTTTTTATGCCTTGCCAATGGTCAGTGGTGGGTGAACTCATGTATTGACTGAGTTTATTTACAGAAAAGGCTATGTCAGGTCTTGTTTCACTTAAATATTGTAGCCCTCATATGGCTTGTCTGAACATAGTTGGATCTTTCAATTTCTCCCTCTCAACTGTGAATTGCCTACCTGTTATCATCGGTGTTGGACATGGTGAGGCATTGTCCATCTTGAATTTCTACCGCAAGTCACCAATGTATTTGGATTGTTTGAGGTACATTCCACTAGCATCTCTTTGTACTTCTATGCCCAAAAAGTAGTGTAAAAGACCCAAATCTTTGAGAGAGAAGACATTGCTAAGTTGTTTGATGAAAGCTTGAAGAAACTTGTTGATGCTACCTGTGACTATTATGTCATCTACATATATAAGAAGGAATGTGATATGATCTTTACCTTTTAGAAGGAAAAGAGAGGAGTAACTCTTTGTGTTTTGGAAACCCCAGTTCAACAATGCAGTTTTGAGACTATCAAACCAAGCTCTTGGTGCTTGCTTCAGTCCATAAATTGCTTTAGATAGTTTGCATATGTGATTAGTCTTGGTAGGATCGATAAATCCTTCTGGTTGATGCATGAATACTGTTTCTCTGAGATATCCATTTAGGAATGCATTGTTGATGTTGAGCTGCCTGACTTCCCAATTATGGTGCACTGCAATGGAAAGAATTATCCTGATTGTGCTCGTTTTGACTACTGGGCTAAATGTTTCTTCATAGTCGATCCCAGCTATTTGTTGAAACCCCTTGCAACTAGTCTTGCTTTCCTTCTTTCAATGGAACCATTTGACTTGTATTTTGTCTTGAAAACCCATTTTGAATCAACTATGTTTTCTTGATCTTGGTGGGGCACTAGTATCCATGTTTTGTTGGACATGAGGGCTTGAAACTCCTGTTGCATTGCTTCTTTCCATAAGGGTCTTGTGAGAGCTTCCTTGGCATTTGTAGGTTCCATTGTGTCTTTGTAGGTCTCAGTGAGTCCAATGTAAGGTAGCTTTGGTTTGTAAATGTCTGACTTGCTCCTTGTGTGTATTGTATTGCCTGTATTTGTGTTTAGACTTGATTCACCCACACTTTTCTGTTGAGCTATGTCTGGTGTCTCTTCATAAGTGGTGTCATCTTCTGACGAACCATTGTCATTTTGTTCTATGACATTGTTAACATCTTGAGGGTCTTCTGCATTTATCTCAGCTGCTTCTTCAGTGGTTACATCATTGGTGGAGTTACCTGCACTGTACAAAGGAAAAGAAGTAGATGTATTGTTAAATGTTGTTTTTAGAGGACTTCTTGTATTGAGAAATCCATCATGGAATGGAAAATGGTCTTCAGTGAAGATGACATGTCTTGATATGAAAATTCTTCCATGACAGTTGAGACATTTGTACCATTTGTGGGAGTTGCTATATCCCAAGAGAACACGTCTGGTTGTGTGAAATTGTAGCTTGTGTTGGTTGTAAGGTTTGAAACAAAGGTAACACGCACAACCAAATGGTTTTAGAAGCTTATAGTCAGGTTCTTTATGAAGCATGAGTAAATAGGGACTCTTATTTTGAGTAACTTGAGACGACAATCTGTTTATGATATATACTGCAGTAGAGAAGGCTTCCCACCAATAATGTAAAGGCATTTGAGCTTGTGCAAGTAAGGTTAAGCCAAACTCAGCTATGTGCCTATGTTTCCTCTCAGCTCTTCCATTTTGTTGAGAAGTATATGGACATGACATTCTAAATTGTATGCCAGCTTCTATTGCAAGTTTTTGCACAGGTTTATATTCACCACCATCACACTGAATTACTTTGATTCTTTTATTGAATTGATTTTCGATTAGGTTTTTGAATTGAGTAAAGGCTTGCACAGTCTTAGACTTTTGTTTCAAGGGATAAATCCAAGTGAACCTACTAAAATCATCAACAAAGTGCACATAATATTTAAAACCAAATGATGACATTATTGGTGTCGGGCCCCATACATCTGTGTGGATCAATTCAAGTGGTTCCTTAGCATGAGAAGAGGAAGACTTAAAGGGTAAAAGATGCATTTTGCCATATTGGCATGCCTCACAAAAACTAAAATTATCACTAGGTGGTACTTTGACATTACAACCTTTCAAGACTTTGTCTAGGACTTTATTATTAGGGTGACCAAGCATCATATGCCAACTCTCCTTGACAGATACATAAGCATTAGGGTTTCTTTTGGGGTTGTAGGAATTTTGTGGTAAGCATAAATACCTTTGGGATTTAGGGTTTTATGATTTGGGATTTTAGATTTGGGATTTAGGGTTTTATGATTCCAGGGAGATGACGATGAGAAGGGAGAAGACGATGAAGGAAAGAGATGACACGGGAGAAGAGAAGAAAGGAGATGAAGGGAGAAAGTGAATGGGAGAAGAAAGGTAACCCTAAACCAAACAAAAGAAACATAAACCTGAGAGAAAACCCAGGGAAAAGGAAACGGGGGTTAACTTTTTAACTTTTTTTGTAACGGAATCCCACTTAAAGGTTGAGGCTGAAATTATTTAAAAACATAAAGGACCAAAATGGGAAAAAAAACATAAATGACCAAATCGTTACCAAAAATTAAGTTAAGGGACCACGGGTGCTATTTAGCCTTTTTTTAATTAATTTTTTGATTAATTAAACTGTTGCCCACTCCTATAACAATAACAAAAATTAATTTATTGCTGCTTCTGGTTTTCGTGGTTTCTTGCCCCAAGCATTTTCCTTTTTTATTCTTTGACAGTGAGTCAACTCATCAAACAGATATATTTTTTTCCATTTGGTGTTAATCTTTTTCATTTATTAGTTTTGTTCTATTTTTGAAAGAGATATATTTCTATTTTTTGATAAATTTTTCAAAGAGATATATAGAGTGTAATCAAGTAGAGATGTGAATATGTGCTATTTGTTATTTTTGGAATCCTATAATATAGAGAAAATATGTTAAGACTATTAATGTCTTATTATTTTTTTAAAAGTATTAGTGAATGGACATAAATTATCTATATCTATAGTAAAACAATACCTTTTTTAATTATCTATATCTATAGTAATTTGGAATTTACAATAGTATCTTCTTAGGTAATTCTTTTTCAACCAAAAAAATAAACTTACGTTGTTTTTTTTATTTTTACTAAACCTTCAGTTGGTTATTAGATAATGAACATTATGGAAACCTAAAAGATGGTAGCGGATGGTTGGTTCTATTTTGTATCTAATTTTGTGTCTTAGTAACTTTATTTTTATTTACATTACTTAATTAAAGAAAATAAATTTAATTTTTCTTATTTCCATTTACTACATTTGTTTCATTTGAACCAACACTCACTTATACTATTTTCAATTTCCATCCAACTTTCTAACCTCCCAACTATTAATTTCATATTCGAGTGCTTGACCTCAAATATAAATTCTCAACAATAAAAATGAGCAAATGGAAAAAATAGAGGTGTATGTGCTGTGAGTCTTCATTTCTGCATATTAAAATCTGTGGCAGCGTATTATTTGTGGTCATGCACTATCTTCCAAAATTCTATTATTCTTCACAACATTGGTGCAACATGCCTATGTGCCAACCCAGTTTTTCATACTCGAATGAAGCATCTTGATATAGAATATCATTTCGTTTGTCATCAACTTGATGATCTCCTACCTAACTAAGCCTCTTTATTCTGCGAGACATAATTTCTTGACCTCCAAGATTGGCGTCGTGGAGTCCTCCTCCACTTGTGGGGGCGTATAGATGTACTAACAACAATCTCTTGATTGTTGCCTTCATTGTCGCATCACAATCTGTGTCCATCACATCATTGTAATTTATTCCTTTTAATTTTTCTTCTACATTTTATTGTAATTTCAACTTAATGCACATTGTAATTTCAACTTAATATAAATCCATGTACATTGTGATTCTAAAGTAATAAAAAAAAAATACGGTTCTCTATAAAAAAAGTCCATAAAAAGGGGATTGAATAATTCAACTGATTTAAGTTAAGGGTCGAAAAAGTAACAAAATTAGGGTTTAAATTGTGAGCAAGGTGGAATTTAAAACATATTCTTTAACAATTATTTTCGAAAGGATGTATTTGTAGATGTTTCTAAGATCATTGTTTTAATCATAACTTGAAATCTACTAATGATTTTTTAGTGATTCTTTCTGGAGATGGAACTAGACTTAATTCTCTACATTTTAAGCATACATTTTATGGCATTTAGTTAAGTATTAATATTTTAAAATGACTCATAATTTGACAAAACAGAAAAGAAATTAGTTCTAAACACCTAAGCCTTAATTATGAAAACTGCTTTAGATGAATAATTGAATATTTAAATAAAAATTATTTTAAAAAACTAGACATCCTAAACTTTACAGTCATATTATTATAAAAATCGCGAAGTTAGGAATTGAATGATGAAATTTTGGAACATAAGAATTTGGAAATTATACTTACAAAATTTTCTACCTTTCTAAATAAGTCATAAAATAAGTCCATTTTTGGAATAAACATACTTTAAACTAATAGTACTTTATGGATGAGTTTAGAATATGTAAATTTTAAAGATTCAAATAATAGACATTTTATTAAGAAAAGTTTTCTAAAAAGTATTCATGTATCACAAACATGCATCATGGTAGTCCTAACAAAGGAAATAAATTCTAGTCTAAGTTAATTATTAAATCAATTTGGATCAGTACATTAAGGTTGGGTTACTACTAATGAAATTTAATTGTTTGCCAAAGTTAAGAGACGTAGATAGATTCAGAATTTTGTCGGCAGAAGAAGTAGGAATTATTAAGTAGCATAAGTTGTTTGAATTAAAGAAGCTCAGCAAGGTAAGGGAACCTTCCATGTTTTAGTATAATATGTATATGTTACACTTGTTTTTGTGGTTCTATTATGTGGTGCGTTATGTGTGTATGTGTTGCTACTTGATATACCAATATTAGAAAAATTGGTTTAGCGTCGAACTCCGACACCGACGCTACTAGGGTAGGCTCACCGAACGCTAAATCAATAAACCATTTTTTATGTTTTATTGTTAATATTTAGCGTCAGAAGGTTGACACTACACTAAATATGGTTGTTAATATTTTTTAATTGGTAAAATTAAATATATACATCTTTTCCTAGTAAACTTCATCACACACCCTAACTTTATCTTTTCCCGTCACCCTCACTCTATTTTTTCCCTCACCCTCACTCACTCATTGCCGTTCCTGCTCACCCTCACCCTCTCCTTTCCGTCACCGTCGTCCTCATTGACGGTGGCAGTCTTGCCGATGGCGATAAGCTCACGATTCGTCTTGTTTTTGTCACGATTACTCTCATTTCCCTTACATTCCTCTCATTTTCCCTCACTCACCAGAAAACCCACCACCACCAGTAGAAAAAATTCCCTCTTGTTTGCTCCCAATCACTTCCTCATTCACCACCCACTGCCACAAACTCGACACCGCTAACACTATCTGCGTTTTTCCCGGACTCACCACAAATCTATTAATCCTTGGTATGTTATCTATTGTACTTATTTTATGATTTTTGTGAAAAGAAATTTATGATAGATTTTTGTTTCCACAATAGCAATTTCAGTTTGTGAATATAAATTTTTAGGTATTTCTCTTTTTTCAATAGAAATTTAGGGATTTCTTTTTTCTCAAAACCAATTTTTTGTAGAAATTTAGGTTTCATTTTTTGATAGAGTTCATTTTTTTTAAATGTTGTTCTTTACTTTCGTCTTTCAAATCAACGTACAACTTAATTTTGAATATATTTTTCCTTTGGTAGTTGAATGTGTCTAAGGGTTTCTAACAAAATATAACAAAGTCACGTAAGGTATGATTTTTTGTTTTGCTCTTATTCTATGTGTTTATACTTGTTTCTAAGAAAATGTAACAATTCCCTTTTGCTTTTGTCTTTGTGTTTATATATTAGTTTGTATTTGTTCTGTTATTATGATAATAATGTGATCTTTAGGGTTGCTATGTGATAAGCTAGAATTTATTCATTTTTATAGCTTTGTTTGATAGATTAATTGGATGTTTTTAATTCAGTTTTAGTTCTATTTTACTACTTTTTTGTTTTGTTTAGATTGCAAGGAGAAGTGAAGGAATAAGTGAAGGTTTTTGGTGGAAAAGAGCCTTGAAGTGGTGCTGTTATGGTCCATTCTGATCAAGAAAATGAAAGAAACTCAAGTTCCAACAAAAATTAATGTGTGGTCGTAATGGCCATTACGGTCCTAATGGCTGAACCAGAAAAAGAAAAGAAAAAAGCAAGAATCTCCTACTCCAAAGCAGCAAGGATTATTGTCTATAGTAATGGCCATTGTGGCCGTAATTTGCTCATCTTCTATTGCTGAACTGTTTTTCTTTTGTGAAATTCTATTATGGTGGTTTCTTGTAATTAAAGTTCATGAAGGCACGTAGTTCTATAAAAAGAAGGAAAATACTCAATTTTAGACATAGATTCATATTCACAATATCTTGTTACTCTTACTTTTGTTCTTGTATTTCTCTTAGCAAATTTCTAGTTTCAATAATATTCAATTTTCTATTTTTACTATGTTATTTTATATTTCTAATGTTTTTATATTTAAGCTATGATTCTACTATGATCTTGTTTAAGTAGATTTTCCTTGTCTTGAGATTGTAGGATTTCCAATAATGGATCTCTAACAATTTCTATTTCATTCTGTCATGGGTATTGATCTTTTAATCCAATCTTAGTAATAATCAAGTTCGTACCTGGATATCAAATAATATACCAAAAGATGGATTTGATATCTGACTCGTAAGATTGGAAAAGAGAATCAAATCATGAATATAGATTTTGGTTCTCTTGAAATCACGAAATATATCTTCTCTTAAAGGATTTTGCTAATACATCAATCATGAAAATAGGTTGGTTATTAGTTTAAAATACACTTTTGCTCTTTAAAAGAAGATATTAGTTATAATTGGTTATTTATTTTTTAAGAGTTTAACACCCATAACTTAGAGAATGTTAGTTTTATTGTCTCCATCATTGTGAAAAACTACAATTCCAAGGCTTTATTTTTATTGCGAATTTTAATCAAAAATCATTATCAACATTTACCATTTTAGCTAATCATCACAGTAAAGAGAGATTGATATTCATAACAAAATCCTCGTGGGAACGATAATTTTTACTATGCGCTCAAAGAAAGTATCTTTCTTGTAGTTATAGGAATTTACATCTTATGTGGTCTTCATGATTAAATTATTTTGCTTATCATCTAATGCATAATGCGTTGTTAGTAATTGTTATTGAATCATAGAAGAAATATGTAATTACAACTCTAAAATATAAATATAAGCATAACTTTTTTATGCTTCATGATAAATTGACACACTACGCCAAAAAGACCATTTTAAAGCGCATTTTTTAAGCCCTTTACAGCGCTTTTAAGCGCTGTAGTATCTAGTGTTGTTAAAGGATACAACAGTGCTATTGAAAATAAGAAAAGCACTGTAATAAGTCCATATATAAAGTGCGCTTCTTATACTAGATTTACAGCGCTTTTTCAAAAAAGCGTCGTAATAGGTCCATATATAAAGTGCGCTTCTTATACTAGATTTACAACGCTTTTTCAAAAAAGCGTTGTAATAGGTCCATATATAAAGCGCGCTGTTTATACTAGTTTTACAGTGCTTTTTCAAAAAAGCATTGTAATAAGTCCATATATAAAGCGCGCTTCTTATACTGATTTTACAGCGCTTTTTCAAAAAAGCGCTCTAAAAGGATTAGAAAAGCACTATAAGACGTTTAAAAAATCTCTATAAAAGGATTTTTTATCGCTGTCTTTTTTATTGCATTATTATCAACATCAAATATCACATTCAGATTCTTCCTATCAACATTAAAATTCACATTCACTATATCAAAATTCATATTCACAAATATCAAAATTCATATTCTTCACAATATCAATTTCATATTCACATTCAACAATATCAATTACAAGTTATTCACAACAGCAACAATTTCACAGCAAAAAATTACAATTTCATGATAGTAGCAATAAATTACAATAAATCACAAGTTATTGACATTAGCAACATATTCACAGTATAAATTACATATTCACAGAACAAATTACATGTCAATCCAGTAGCAATTTCTCCATCAATTTCTTTATTTACCCTACTGTAACAAAAAATAAAATAAACTAATTAGAATAATGATCAACTCACACCAAAATATACAATAATAAAGTACACTTTCCAGCAATGTGAAACTCACCTATTAACAAATTATATAACTTTCAGTTCGAGCACAAACTGACACCATTGTTGGATTGAAGTTGTCAAAATACTATGCGATATAATATTTGAACATAAATAAGTTAGAATCAAATATATATATATATATATATATATATATATATATATATATGAAAATCAAAATATAATGAAAATAACGTACCGGTTCTGGAATTGTATGTTGATTCATATCAACAATCTCCTTCATGAATCTCATTATATAGTATCCGTAGTCAATGTTGTTAGTTTGACGCGGACACTATAAAATAAAACATGTACGCCAATAAATATTTATGCATTGATTGTAAATGAAAATGTAAAGTCATATAATTAAGTTCTATAACAAAAATTTCAAACCTTTATTGGAAGCCATGAGATGTTGTTTGACTTATTCTTCGACATTGAAGCACCCCTTTGAGCGCGGAAAATTTGCAAAGCACTATCAAATAAATGTGATTATTATTCAATGACCAAACACATTATTTATATATGTAAGAAATAAATGAATATTACTTATGTGTCGAAGATGTTCTTTGTATCAGGGTGATTGTTGTAATGACCGTGCAATGGGTCTAAATAATATATAATTTCATAAATCACATTTATGGCAAACAACACCCAATGTTGCCTACAACAACAAAAATTTGGTTCGAAAATTTGTTTACACAACTCATAAAGTATCATAAATTAAAAAAGATAGAGATAAAGTATCTAATTACGTACCCTGAATTATATGGTGGCAGAAACAACTTATCCTTCTCTTTATTTTCTAAAAGTATATCAACTACATACTTTTTTATATTAACTGGATCGAGCTTAAACATGGATAGTTTATGGGGAGATAAGAATGCAAATCTACTTGTCAATTTGCACGTGCACACCAACTTCTCATACAAAAACCTTCAATGAAAATGTAAAATTAGATTAATTAATGTGGCAGTGATGCAATTAAAAAGTAATTTTTATCTTAAATAAAGTGTTTATATTACCTAATATATATGCTGATGACAGTAGCACTAAGCTCTTTATGATTGAGAAGTTCATATATTTGCTCTTTTGCCAAGTATTTCTACATACTCATCTCCGAAAATACCTTTTTCCATGGTTATGATACGTGTATCATTATTGCTCTCCATATTCATATTTGATGTATATGTCAAACCTTTTCTGCCTTTTCTGGTGAAGTAACAGACTCGTTGCGAGGGATCTTCTTATCATTCCCTTTAGCAAGAATCTAAATAAATGTGAAATTAAAAACGGAAAAATCAGCAATTAAACATAATCAATCATAATCATACAACTAAACATACATAGCAATTAAAACATATCACCTCAGTGCCAACAAGATTTTTCGGCCACGCCACATAGCTACCTATTGCTTCTCCCAAAAAATTCATATCTCCGTCGTTGTTGGTGATAGGCAACAGTGCAAGTGGTTTTAAAGCTATCACATGTGACGCTTTAACATGGCCGGCAGGGACGATATTGTTGTGCAATACTTCTCCCAATGTATTGTACAATGTTCCTTTCCCAACCATGCGATGGGTAGGGGAAGACAAGTATAACAAGCAACGTGAAACACCCTAAATCAATGGTTAATACATAAGTATGTGAAACAGTTAGGTTGAATGAATTTCCTATTTCGTTAAGTAATTAATTACCTTCGGGAGACTTTTATGACCAATGTTGCAACTTCCATTTTCACTGTCTATTTCCATTTCACGTTGACCCTCTAGAAGTTGCTTTTCCTTTTCCTTATCATTTTCGCTCTCGATTTTCTGTACTTATATTCTATATATAAATAAAAAAAAATAACGATCGTGTAAAAAAAAGATATGAATATGAATAAAACATACATGCTAATAAATGAAATGTTACCACAAATGCGGGATCTGAACGTTTAGCTATAAAAGAGCTCCACTCTTCAGTTGATATGTAGTGTTGGTAAATTTTTGGAGCTTCAACATTCAAATTTCCACAATTGTCTCTTAAGTAACAATTCGACACATGAGATCTAAATCCTTTGTGAATTTTACCAAAAACTCTAAGCACGTAATTTTTCCGCATATCTTCAATGTTAAAATTTGACTGCAAACCAAATAAATAAAGAGTTTGAATAAAAGTATTTCAATGGAAAAAATTATAAGTAACAAAAAAATGGAGTAAAAAAGTTACTTGTATATCACTCCACAATATGTGTTTAGCATCCTTCAAAGCTTTGTCTCTCCAATCATCAATTGTTATTGGGATATTTTGACGAACAACAGCACCAATATAACTTACCATCATTGAACAACAGCACCAATTCTGTTTTGAGCACCAATACGAACAACAACCACTTTCATTCCATCCCACCTAATAAACTCATAGAGTGTAAGTGCTGTTGGAACCAAGTTGGTTCTAAGTACTTAGGATTTTGATGTTTACAAAAGCAATCCATGTAATCTTATTTTGAACCTTGAATTATTAAATCAAATGTCACCAGAAGCTGAAGTAATAAGAAGCAGAAGATCAAAGTGTTCCAGAGATTGAATCATGAAGGTACCAGAAGATACTCCAAGATGTCAAAACATCACCAGAAGATATCTTTGCTGGCCCAGATCAGAAGGAAGCAAAGTCAGAAGGAGACCTGGAGCAGACCAGAAGGAAGCCTGCCATAGGGAGAGTTGTTCCAGACCAGAATATGTCAAATGTCAGATTTATTCCAGAAGTTATTCTGACCAGAATATGGCCTGGCAGTGAAATGATAAACAGCCCAGACTTGATCCAGACTTAATTAGACGGTAAATAAATGGGTCTAGAACAAAGGAATTAATCCAGATTTGAGCCAGACCAAAAGATATGATGGTTCAGGGTATGCAACTAAGTCCAGACCAGAAGAAATGATCTCCAGAATTGATCCACAACTGATCCAAAACAGAAGGTAAAATGTCCAGACTGAAATATTATTTGTCCAAATTTAATTTCATTTTAATCCAGACCAAGTCCAGAATTGGTCCAGATCAGAGGGAAGATTTTCAGATCAATGGTTCGGATTTAAGTATTTAGCCCAGTGTTGGCCAAGATCAGAAGATCAGACCATGACCCAGTGTTGGCTGAAATCAGAAGGTCGGGATGTGTGGTCCAGCAGTGGCCGAGATTAGAGGATCACAACAGATCAGTTTGCTAGATCAGGATGGCCGAGATCAGAAGATCAGAAGGTTAGGAAGTGTGGTCCAGGGATGGCCGAAATAAGAGGATCACAGCATATCACTTAGTATGGTCCAGATGTGGACTAGCGCAGAAGATCAAATGGTCCAGATTTAATCAGGAGGATTAACGGTGGAGATTTTAATTTATTTTGATCAAAGTATTGAAAAGATTTGTTACAAAAATAAAGTGAGGTATTGTGGAATTCAGGATCTGTTGGCGGGAAGAATCTAAAGACATGATTGGCCAATTATTTTTGAAAGAAAATCTGAAGCTTAAAAAAGATATATTTTTAATTTAAATAAAGCCCAATTGGTCAAGATATTTTTGCAAGAGAATCCAACAAGATTCAGCTTGAAATTAAGCTTGGAAGAGGCCCTAATCTGCATCTATAAAAGGAGGCTCAAGGCAGAATACTTAGCATCGAAAATCACAAAAGAGTCATACACTTCCAAAGCAAACACTCAAGTTTTCAATGAGGTTAATTGTGAGTTCCAGCTTTCAAGAAGCAAGCACTCGTGTTATTTTCTTTCCCTTGTGTTAGATCTAAGTTGTTCAAGTAGAGTCTACAATCTGAGGGAGTCAGAAGGGGTAGCAGATTACTTGGCAATTAGATTCAAGGCGTTGTAATTCCTTCTACAATCTGGGGTTGTCAGATTGGCAGGAGAAGACTTGACTTAGGAAGTCCAGGTGCTGTATTCCTCAAGAGTCTAGGATTGTTAGATTGTTTGAGAAGACTGACTTGGAGGGTCAATGGAACTGTTGTAATTCAAGGTTTGAATTAGTGAAATCCTTCAAGGTGAAGGGACTGGACGTAGCCTCGTTAACGGTGAACCAGTATAAAAATTCTGTGTTTTATTTTTACTTTATATCCGCTGCTAACTCTGTTTTTATTCATACATCAAGTTTTGTTTTAAAAGTGTAAAAACAGGAAAAGTATTCAAGTTAGTCAAACACAATTCAACCCCTCCTTCTCGTGTTTGCACCTTCAATTGCCATCAGAGCTCGGTCTCAAGGCTGAGCACTTAACAATGTTTGAGGAAAGGTCCAAGGGGTTCAACATGGCAGAATCCAGAGATGAACTGGGAGGCAACATCAACAGACCACCACTGTTTGATGGAGAAAGGTTTGAGTATTGGAAGGACAGAATGAGAAGTTTCTTCATATCTCAAGATCCTGAATTATGGAAGATGGTAGTCAAAGGATACACTGCACCTACTGATCCAGAAGATCCAACTAAAGAACTAGACATGGATGATATGAAACCAGATTAGAGCAGATTACACAAACTTCATCACAAGTCTAGAAACATCATGATCAGTGCCATCACATTCAAGTAATTTGACAGATGCACAGATAAAGAAACAACAAATAGCATATTCGACAGTCTGGTTCTGACATATGAAGGAAGCCAACAGGTTCAAGAAGCAAGGGCTAACATACTGATCAAACAATACGAGATGTTCAAGATGGAAGATGATGAAAACATTGATGGAATGTTCTGCAGATTCCAGACTCTGATATCTGGACTGAAGGTCTTAAAGAAAAGCTACACCACTGCAGATCATGTAAAGAACATCCTCAAAAGCTTACCAGTGAAATGGAGACCAAAGGTTACTGCAGTACAGGAAGCTAGGGATCTGAATACCTTGAAGCTTGAAGATCTGATCAGCTCCCTCAAGTCTCAGGAAATAGAGCTGAATGCAGATAAACCTAAGAAGAAGAAGAATCTGGCTCTGAAGTCGAAACAGAAGAAAGCTGCAAGGGCAGCATCAGAATCAGAGGATAGTGACAGTGACTGTGATGATATGGCTTACTTAACCAAAAAGATGGTTAAGATCTGGGAAAACAGGAAGAGGAGAGGTTCCAAGAAGAAACATAACAGCAAAGATAAGGAAGAATCTGACAAGAAGAACATCATCTGTTATGGATGCAATGAACCTGGACATATCAAGTCAGAATGTCCAAATCTGGAAAAAGGCAAACAGAACAAGAAGAGTTCCAGATACAGAAAGAAGGGTTTGATGGCTTCCTGGGATGTATCAGAATCAGAAGAAGAATCGTCTGGTGAAGAAGAGGCAGAAACAGCAATGATGGAACACATCAGGTCTGCTTTTGGACCTCATAAAGGCACGATTTCAGGAAGGAAAGAAGGCAGAAGGAAGAATGATCGAAGCAGTCATTCAAGCAAGTCTGGAAGCACATCAAAGGAAGCAATTCTGTCTTTGATGGCTCATACCAACTCAAGTTCTGAATACAGCTCAAGCTCTGAAACAGATTCAGAAGATGAAGACAATGAGGTATTTTCTGATCTCTCTAAATATGAATTAATTGATGCTGTAAAAGACTTGTTAAATGCAAACAATAAGATGTCTTTAAAATTGAAAACTCTTAGGCAAGTAATCAAGTTAGTCAAACACAATATCAAAGGCGCTATATGAGCATTTTACCGCGCTTATGTGCAAAAGCACTGTAAATGTTTTGTACTTGTAATTTATTTTTTAAAAGCCTTTTACAGCACTTATGGGCAAAAGCGTTGTAAATGTTTTGTATTTATAATTTATTTTTTAAAAGCCTTTTACAGCGCTTATGGGCAAAAGCGCTGTAAATGTTTTGTTTTGTAATTTATTTTTTAAAAGCCTTATACAACGCTTATGGAAAATAGCGTTGTAAAATACCAAAGCGCTTATGACAGCCTTTTAGAATATGTATATCATTTTATAAATCTTATGTATAGAGTAGTGAGATAATATTATCCATACTCATGGATACCAATTGTTCATATCAACTTATATGATGAGTTCAGATTATAATTAAAAAATTTATAAAATTGTCAATTGTCATCTCTAAAATAATTAAATAATATAATTAAAAAAATTATATTATGAGTTCAGATTACATGACTTATGGGCAAAATAATTTTTTTCCAAATAATTAATTAAATACTTGTATATCAACGCTAAATTACATGATCAGTTCAAGTTCTGGCAGAAAATCAGTATAAGCATAAAATCAAAATACTCAGTTCTGGCAGGTCAAACAAATTGCTAATTAGTATAATTACATGAACTTAGTTATGGCAGTTCAAGTTACATGAAATTAGTATAAATTACATGATGAGTACAGATCATTACATGACTTATATAAAACATATAAACACCTTAAAATGCCCTTCTTCTTTTCATGGTGGATTCACATTTGTTTGTCCCTTAAAGATACGAAATGATGGATTAATCCAAATTCCCTCATCATGATCATCTCTAAGATATAAACCATCATCAGTTGAATCAATTTCACGTGGTTGTGATGTCGCAAAGAAAATATCATTACCAACATCTTCAACGTTCTTGTTATCATCACTTATTTTATTAGTCGATAGGATAACCTACCATTTATCATCAGCAGGATCAGTGACATAAAAAACCTTTTTGAGTTTGCGACGCTAAAATAAAAGGCTCATCTTTGTATCCCACCCTATTAAAATCGACAAGCAAGAAAACTAACTTATCAATCCGAATGCCATTATTATTATCAACCCACTTGCAACCAAAGATGGGAACACGAAACATTGTGTAATCCAACTCCCATATTTGCTCGATAACCCCAAAATACGATAGATTTGCATATATTGGGTTTTTGTCTTTTGCACTTGAGATATGCATCGCTTCGGCTACTAGGTTGACTTTGTTATTTATCATAGTGGTTTGATCATCTTGTTTTGTGGTATAAAATGTATAGCCATTAATTACATAATCAGTGTAACAAAAGACATGTAAACTCGGACCATTTGCTAGCCACCTCAATCTCTCTGAAATTGAAGTGGGGTCTATATCAAACTTTGAGCTAATATGGTTTTTTAGCCAAGGGATAAAACTTCGATTGTGCTCTCGTGTTATCCAATTTTTATTCCTATTCATGTTCAAACTAGATAACTGATCCACGTGTATTGTAACATACAGTTGAACCTCATCATCATTGTGCAGAACATACAATTGTTCCTGCTCCTATTCTATCCTTGTTATAGTCATTACTCTCTTTCCAATTATCCCTTCTCCTGTTATTCTTCCCGAATGACGAGTCATAGGAAGTCCTATGGATTTAACATTGGATAGATATTCGATACAAATTTCAGCAGCTTCTTCGACAATGTACCGTTCAGCAATACAACTTTCTGGTTGACTTTTACTTTTTACGTACCCTTTTAATATTTTCATATATCATTATATCAAATATATCCATCTCACTAAAGTTGGCCCACAAAGTTGTGTCTCCTTAACAAGATGAATAGTAAGGTGACCCATTATATAAAAAAACGAGGGTGGGAAATACATTTCAAGCTCACACAAAGTAACAACAATTTCCTTCTGCGATGTCGGTAATTTCTGAGGATTGATAACTTTACTACAAATTTCCCCGAAGAAGAAACATAATTTAGTTATGGCTCGTCGAACTTTTTCAGGTAAAATGGAACGTATACCTATTGGTAGCAAATGCTCCATTAGAACATGACAATCACGAGTCTTCAAACCTTTTAACTTGAGGTCTTTCATACAAACTAAATTTTTAATGTTTGAACTGTATCCTTCTGGAACTTTAACTTCGTGTAGAAATGTACATAAAACAATTTTTTCCTTTCTAGATAGAGTATGAGCAATTGGAGGTAGATATGTGAGAGTTCCTTTCTGTACGAGACCCAATTTATTTCTTATTCCCATATCGACCAAATCCAATCTTGCATTGATGACATCCTTAGACTTTCCTGGAACATTGAGTAACGTACCAATAACACTATCAAATACATTTTTTTCAATATGCATCACATCGAGAAAATGTCTTATATACAATGACTTCCAATATGGCAATTCAAAGAAAATTGACTTTTTCTACCACCCAAATTTGACAAGCTCTCCCGCAAATGGTTTGCCAAATTTATTGGTCAAAACTTGTACTTTTTCCAATATTTGATATCCAGTCGGTGCTAAAGGAGTAGTACCTTCCTCTGATTTTCCATTGAATGCATTTCTCCACCCACGATAATGATGACTAAAAGGTAAAAGTCTACGATGTCCAAGAAAAACGTTCTTCTTACAATGTTTCAACAACATCCAATCTGTACTCCCTTCACATATAGGACATGCACACTAACCTTTAATGCTATATCCTAATAACATAGCCCTCAAATTGAAACATTCTTTCTTATTAGAGGAGCCAAGTATACGTCGATATCATTCCCCGGTTGTTTGGGTCTAGAAATTAACATAGACAACATCATAAACTTACGCTTCATACATATCCATGGAGGTAGGTTATAAATCAACAAAATCACAGGCCACGTGTTGTGTGATATGCTTTGAAGACCATGTGGATTCATTCCATCAGTAGAAAGTGCAAGTCGTAGATTCATGCTTTGAAGACCATGTGGATTCATTCCATCAATTTTTTCCCATTGTGGAGAATCTGTAGGGTGTCGTAACTTTCCATCTCTAATTCTTTCATCTGCATGCCATGTCAAGTGTTTTGAATCTTCTTCACTACGATAGATGCGCCTAAATCTTGATATTATAGGAAAATACCACACGACTTTTGTTGGAGTAGATTCATTCTTCTTATATCGAGAGACATTGCATTTCAGACACGCCTTTAGTAATTCATATTTATTTCGAAATAAAATGCAATCGTTAGGACACACATGAATCCGTTCATTATCATCTAGAAACATATCTTTTAGGAGTGTTAATAATTATGTGAACCTTTTATCAGACCATCCATTAATCGCTTTTAAGTTGTACAACTTTAATATCGCCGAAAGTCTTGTGAATTTAATACAACCATTATATAATGGTTTCTCTGCATCACTCAACAAACTCTGAAACATTTTAGGACAATCCCGAAGATCTTCTTCAACTGCTTTTGCAATCCTCAACTCGGTCCCGCTCATATGTATTTGTGTCGAAATCATTTGAAGCATATGTCGCATCATTTTCAAAATTAGTGTTCCCTTTTTTTTCTCACCATGTCTTATCCAACATGTATAGCTTTGATAAATTCCATGCCATACTAAATGTCCTTCCAATTCATCTGCTCTAACGCATTTTCCAAAACAACATTTTAAACAAGGACAAATGATTCGACTTAGGTCTTTTGCATTCTTCACTGCAAAATCAACAAACTCCTTCACTCCATTTTCATACTCTTTTGACAATCGATTTGCAGACATCCATTTCCGGTCCATTATATGACCTATATGAATGCAATGTTACACAAATTTATCAATCTATAACATTATACTAATCTATAGTATATATGCATACAAGTCTAATTTCAAAACATAACAGAACAGATCGAACATATTTTATATGATTTATCATGTAAGAATTTATGAATGCAATGTTACACAAAACAGAACAGATCGAACAAATTTCAAAACAGAACAGATTTATCAAGGATATGCCAACTACTATCATCTAACATTTTATATGATACAGTTTTAGAGACAACAACAAATTAATAAATACAGTGTTGGAACCAAGTTGGTTCTTTCAATCAAAGTTTTGATGTTAACAAAAGTATTTTATGAAAATCAGATTTTGACTTAGAAGATTGAAAAATCAGAGGATGACATCATCAGAGGATGACGTCAGTAGAAGATACCTCCAGAAGATACAACTAGAAGATACCTCCAGAAGATACAAATCAGAAGCAGAAGATGTCATCATAGGACGACGTCACTAGAAGATAAAAATGCCACCAGAAGATTCGGCCAAAAGATATCACTAGAGGATACATCCAGAGAATACCATAAGATACCTCTAGAGGATATCAAAAATCAGAGGATACCATCAGAGGGAAGAAAAAATGACATCGTCAGAGGATATTGTTCTTGGCCCAGATCAAAAGGAAGCAGAGTCCAAAAGAAGACTTGGTCTAGATCAGAAGGAAACATAAGTCAGATTTGGTCTAGACTTGTTCCAGACCAAAAAATAGCATGGTCCAAAACATAAGACTTAGTCCAGACATGGTCTAGATCAGAAGATCAATGATCCAGATTAGAAAATCAATGGCCCAGATTAGAAGATCACAGAATGGTACAGATCAGATCACATGGTCCAGAGTTGGTCGAGATCAGCAGATCATACGGTCTAGAATTTAAATCATGATGCAGATCAGTGAAGACTTGATTAAAATTTGAAGAAGACTTGATTGAATTGTGATAGAAATTTGATCAAAGTATTAAGGGGATTTGATTCAAAAATCACTGAAGACTTGAAGGAAATTCGAATGAAATCTGAGCTAAAAAAGATACGTTTTGAAATTAAGAAAAACAGGATTGGCTAACATAATTTTCAAAGGAAATCTGAGCAAGATTCATCTCGAAAATAAGCTTGGACACAACCTAAATTTCAGCTATAAAAGAAGGTTCCAGGCAACAATAATATGCATCGAAAAACACAGAACTGAAGCTTCAAATTCAAAGTTATCCGAGAGTTCAATAGAGAGAAATACTTGAGTGCAAAAGAAATATTTTCTAAGTGTTTTCGAGAGAGAAATTCAGTGCAACAATCAGCTCTCCAGAAGCAACAAAAGAGTGCAAGAATAAGTGCAGCAATCAGCTTTCCATAAGCAACTTTTCATAGTTCCAAACCCTTGGAATCAAACCCGTTAGAGGTGTAGATTCCTTCTTCAATATGGGGTTGTCAGATTGGTAGAAGAAGACTTGACTTGTAGAGTCAAGGTGTTGTTATCGTTCCTTAAAAGTTTGGGATTGTCAGACTGTTTGGGAAGACTGACTTGGAGGGTCAAGTGTTGTAATTCAAAGGTTTTGAATTAGTGGATTAAAGCCTTCGGAGTGAAGGGACTGGATGTAGCTAAGATAATGGTGAACTAGGATAAATCGCTGTGTTCTTATGTTGTTATTATCCGCTGTTGAGTCTAATTAATTATTCATCAAATAACTCACATCAACATTCAACAAAACAGCAAAAGAATTCAAGTTTGGCAAACACAATTCAACCCCCACTTCTCGTGTTTGCACCTTCATACAGTACCTGAGACAACAATCACTCAGTAGAAATGAGCGAAAATTAGAGGAGAGGAAGGTTCGTAATAGGGTTCGAAGGGAGAGAACGTGTTAAATATGTTTTCATTTATTTATTTATCAAGTATATATAACTTGAACTGAACTTGTAATTTTATAGTGCTTTTGTCAATAAGTGCTGTAAAAGGCTTTAAAAATTAAATTTCAAAACATTTACAGTGCTTATATACAAAGCGCTCTAAAAAGCGCTGTAAATATAGTGTGGAGGCGCTATATTTTACAACGCTTTTATAAAAAGCACTGTAAATTTTATGTGAGAGCGCTATATTTTACAGCGCTTTTATGCGAAGCGCTCTAAAAGCGTTGTAAACATTATATGAGAGCGCTATATTTTACATCGCTTTTATGCGAAGCGCTCTAAAAGCGCTGTTGTATCCTCCGCTAATTTTAAACTATTATACCACAACGCTTTTAGTTATGAAGCGCTTTAAAATGCGCGTTGTAAAAGACAATTTTTGGCGTAGTGACATTAGCAATTTTTGGATTCATAGATATCATTTATGTATTTATCCTTGAAAAGTTCTACATATTTCACCTCTACTTCATCCAAAGCCATTTTTCTATTACTTTCACATAATATGGTACTTGTTTATGTTTGCTTTAGTTTGAATAGCCATAATAATAATAAAATCAATATGAACTGCAATATGTGTTTAATTGCTTATCTCATATGAACATAACCTTTTCAGTATAGGAATAAAAATGAACTGAAAATCAAAAGCAACTGTTCCATTTGAACGATTACATCTAAAAGTGTAAATGCAGTTTTATGTCATACAAATGTAGTTTAAGCCCAAATGTTTTTAAGTAGTTACTAAACAATGAGATATTTTTTGAGTGTTTCTTATCTCACTCGTTAATGCTGTCAATTATTGTGAAGATTAAGTTAGTTGAATAGATGTTTCATAGACCTTATCTACCTGAACAGAATTAAAATGAAATTAAAAGGTTGTACTCTTAATCTTGAATGTAAAGGCTGTTTTCTTTTGTGAAACATAATTGACATGATGTCTAAGACTGAGTGAACTCATATACAATATCTCTTATGTCAATTGTCAGTTGTGAAAGTTAAGTTAGATGTTTTATAAACTTTATCTACTTCAATGTTCTTTTTGTGTCTGTCTATGATGCGTTGTTAACCAAACAATATCTCTTTCACGCCTCAATTTTCTTCTCGTGCTTGTGATGTGTTGTTAAAACATACAATATCTCTTTAACACTATTTTTTCCTATAGCTCTAGGAATTTCTATATGAATTATTTTGCTTATCATCTAATGTAGTAACATTAATTGCATTAAAATGTTAGTACTTATTATTGAACCCTAGAATAAATTTGTAATTAAACTCTAAAATATAAGCATAACCTCTTGATGGTCAGTTGGCATTAGCAATTTTTGGATTCATAGATATCATTTATAAGCATCATGATTCATGTATTTATCTTCAAGAGTTCTATATTTCACCCTACTTCGTTCAAAGCCATTTTTGTATTTAGGTTCTTTTACTTTCACGTATTTTTATTTTTTCTTTAGTTTAAATAGCCATAATACTAATTAAATTAATATGAACTGCAATATGTATTTTAGTGCTTATCTCATATATGAGAATTAATTTGATAAAAGGAATAAAAATGAAATGAAAATTAAATATGTTATGATCACATTTTTAACATTGTTGTCCAACAACTGTTCCATCTGAATGATTAGATTTAGAAGTGTAAATGCAATTTTATGCCGCACAAAGTTTAAGTAGTTACTAATCGATGCTATAATTTTGAGTGTTTCTTCTCTCACTCTCTAATGTTATCAATTGTGAAGGTTAAGTTAGTTGAATAGATGTTTCATAGACCTTATCTACCTCAACAAAATTAAATTGTTGTGCTCTTAATCTAGAATGTGAAGATTGTTTTTTTTGTGAAGCATAATTGGCATGATATCTAAAACTGTGTGGACTCGTATACTGTGTATCTGATGTCAATTGTCAATTATGAAGGTTAAGTTAGTTGAATAGATGTTTGATAAACCTTGTCTACCTTAATATTCTTTCTGTGTCTATATATGATGCGTTGTAAAACAAACAATATCTCTTTAACGCTCAAAGTATCTTTCTTATATACGTTTGGAAATTTCTGTTGGAACCAAGCTGGTTCTAAGTACTTAGGATTTTGATGTTTACAAAAGCACTCCATGTAATCTTATTTTGTACTTAGAATTATTATATTAAATGCCACCAGAAGATGAAGTCACCAGAGGCAAAAGATGAGTTACTAGAGGATAAAATCAGACCAGAGGATACACTTTCAGAAGATACCAGAGGATTCATCTAGAAGGCACCAGAGGATACACCTCTAGAAGGCACCAGAAGATACACCTCCAGAGGATATCAGAGGATGTCAAAACATCATCAGAGGATATCGTTTCTGGCCCAAATCAGAAGGAAGCAGAGTCTAGAAGGAGACCTGGTCCAGACCAGAAGGAAGCCTGCCAGAGGGAGACTTGTTCCAGACCAGAAGGAATCACAAGTCAAACTTGGTCCAGACTTTATTCTGATCAGAAGATTGAAGGTGCAAACACGAGAAGGGGGGTTGAATTGTGTTTGTCAAACTTAATTACTTTTGCTGTTTTGTTAAATGTTGATTTGAATTATTCGATAAATAACTAATCAGATTCAGCAGCGGATAATAATAACATAATAACACAACAATTTATACTTGTTCACCGTTAACTAGGCTACGTCGAGTCCCTTCCTCCAGAAGGCCTTTTCACTAATTCAAACGCCTTTGAATTACATCACCACTGACCCTTCAAGTTAGTCTTGCCAAACAGCCTGACAACCCCAGACTTTTGAGGAACAACAACACCTTGACTATACCCGCCAAGTCTTCTCAAACAGCCTGACAACCCCAGACTTTTGATGAACAACAACACCTTAACTAAACCAGCTAAGTCTTCTCAAACAGCCTGACAACCCCATACTTTTGAGGAATAACAACACCTTGACTAAACCAGCCAAGTCTTCTCCTACCAGTTTGACAACCCCAGATTGAAGAAGGAATCTACACCACTATAATAAAGGTTTGGAACTTTGCATTGTTGCTTCTAGAAAGCTGTTTGCTGCACTTATTCTTGCACTCTTTTATTGCTTTTGGAAAGCTGATTGTTGCACTGTATTTCTCTCTCGAAAACACTTAGAAAATATTGCTCTTGCTCATTTGTGTTCCTCTCTTTTGAACTCTCAGATAACTTTGAATTGAAGCTTGGGTTCTTGTGTTTTTCGATGATCTAATCTTCAGCATTAAGTCTCTATTTATAGTTGAACTTTATGACTTCACTGATGCTTTACTTCTGGAGTGTATTTCGATTAATCTGTTTTGAGAATATTCTGGAGTAGTTTGCTCAGATTCTGTTTTGAGTCTTTTGCTCACTGATGCTTTACTTCTGGAGTGTATTTCGATTAATCAGTTTTGAGCATTTTGCTCCGCTTCTGTTTTGAGCATACTTTTAGCTAGATTCTGTTTCTCGAGTCTTTTGCTCCAATTCTGTTTTGAGCATTTTTCTCATATTCTGTTTTGAGCATATTTTTAGCTAGATTTTGTTTCTCGAGTCTTTTGCTCCAATTCAGTTTTAAGCATTTTTCTAACATTTTGTTTTGAGCATTTTTCTCAGATTCTATTTTGAGCATTTTTCTCATATTCTGTTTTGAGCATTTTTCTCAGATTTTGTTTTGAGCACATTTCTCTGACAGATTCCTCTGACGATATCCTCTGGTGACGTCGTCCTCTGATTTCTGCTTCTAGTGACGTCATCCTCTGATCTATTCTTCTGGTGACATTTTTCATTTTTCTTCTAACTGAAATATGTTATTTTCATAAAATACATTTGTTAACATCAAAACTTTAATTGCAAGAACCAACTTGGTTCCAACAAAGATAGCTTGGCAGTGATTATAAAATTCAGTCCAGACCAGAAGAAATGATTGTCCAGATTTAATTCAGATTCAATCCAGACCAGAAGATAGCATGTCCAGATCAGAGGATAAGTGTCCAGATCAAAAGGTAAAATTCATGTCCAAATTAAATGATAAATTTCAGAGGATAAATGTAAAATAGTCCAGACTTAAGTATCATGGCCCAGTGTTGGCCGAGATTAGAAGATCAAAACATATGATCGAGTGTTGGCCGAGATCAGAGGATCACAGAAGTGGCGCAGGTCAGATTACACAAGTCCAGATATGGTCGAGATCAGAAGATCAAATGGTCCAGATTTAATCATGATGATAATCAGTGGAGACTTGATTAAATTCGAATAAGACTTGATTAAATTTTGATAAAAATGTGATCAAAGTATTAAGAGGATTTGATACAAAAATAAATTGAAGTCTTGTGGGAATTCAGAAGTTATTGGCGAGAAGAAAGATTTGGTCACGAATTAATCAAGAACAGGATTGGCCAAAGTTATTTTCGAATGCAAATTTGGAGCTTAAAAAGATATGTTTTTTATTTAAGTGAAACCCGATTGGCCAAGTTATTTTTGCAAGAGAATCTAGACAAGATACTGCTCAAATTTAATCATTGAAGAGACCCTAATCTTCATCTATAAAAGGAGGCTCAAGGCAGAAGACTCAGAATTGAAAATACTTGAGAGTCATACACTTCTAAAAGCAAAACACTTGAGTTTTCAGTGAGGTCAATTGTGAGTATCCGCTTTCCAGAAGCAAGTACTCTAAGTTTTTCTTTCCCTTGTGTTAGGTCTAAGTTGTTGAAGTAGAGTCTATAATCTGAGCGAGTCAAAAGGAGTAACAGATTACTTAGCAATTAGATTCAAGGTTCTTTTCCTCAAAAGTCTAAGGTTGTTAGACTTTTTGAGAAGACTGACTTGGAGGGTCAGTGGTACTTTGTAATTCAAGGTTTCTGAATTAGTGAAATCCTTCAAAGTGAAGGGACTGGACGTAGCCTAGTTAACGGTGAACCAGTATAAAATTTTGAGTTTTTTATTTACTTTATATCCGCTGCTAACTCTGTTTTACTTTATACATAACAAGATTTGTTTTAAAACTAACAAGTATTCAAGTTAGTCAAACACAATTCAACCCCCCTTTTCGTGTTTGCACCTTCAATTGGCATCAGAGCTCGGTCTCAAGGATGAGCACTTAACTAGTGTTTGAGGAAAGGTCCAAGGGGTCAACAACATGGCAGAATCCAAATATGATTTTGGAGGCAACATCAACAGACCACCACTGTTTGATGGAGACAGGTTTGAGTATTGGAAGGACAGAATGAGAAGTTTCTTCATGTCTCAATATCTTGAATTATGGAAGCTGGTAGTTGGTAGCGTTTCAGAAAGTGTACTGAATCGTTGCAAGTAATAATTAAAAACGGTAATACCGAGTGTCGAACTCAAGGATTACGTTTTACTATCAAATTATCTTTAATCACTGAAATTGAACAAAAAGTTTCTGAATTGATTTAGGTAATATTTAAAATAACAATAGTAATGAAATTGAACTTTTATGATGAGAAAAATGTCAGGGATGAGTTTCACTTTGAGTCCAACCTTGGTTTCTAATTTGATCCTAGTTACTGAATTCCTTTATTGAATTATTACTGAATCTTCTTTAGTATTCTTGCCCTAATGTCTTAGTGACAGAACCTTTAATTCCAAAATAACCCCTAATTCCTTAGTGGGTTTAAAATTAGGATTAAGCTTTACAGTACAAAAATTCTTTTTTTAAACTGTTGTTTCTACAACTAATTCAATTGGTTTCATGACCTGCATCTATCCCTAGACTACAATCTCATGAATTTATCATCTCAAGCATTCGTAAAGTCCACTTCCATTTCAAATTACGAAATCATAGAACATTTTAAAGTTGATCAGGCAATAAAAAGCATTAAGCACAGAGATGATAATAATAATTCAATAAATTTATTCATATAACCAGGAGTCAATTCAGACAAATAAAGCTTTCATCTTGTTCCACTCATCCCTAACAAATAGGGCTTAGTTACTCATTACAGAGATTAATGAGATAGAGATTAAAGAAGAATTACAAGAAGGATTCATGAATGATTCTTGATAAAACTCCTTCAATGGTGTAGAACAGCCGTATCTGAGCGTCTCTGCTAGGGTACAAGTCTCTAAGCTTCTCAATTGACAAAAAGATCCCTCAAAATTCAGAAAGACTCGGTTTTATGCATTCTTCAGCGCGCCACGCGCCCCAGGCACAAGACTTGCGCTTCAGGACAGAAGCGGTGGTGCCAAAACGCGCTTCGAGCGCAGCTAGCGCGCTTCAAGCGCACAACATCTTTTGTCTGACGTATACTGCATATTTCTACTTTTTTGAATCTGAATTGGGTTCTGGTGTCTTCATGAAGGTTGTAGCTATGGAGCTTAGCTTTCATTTGCACTTGGTTTGACTCCAATTGGACATCTACAACTCCAGATATGGTGAAATACTCCATGTAGGTCATGTTGATTTCTCACTAAAATTCAGCACTGCACGGAAAATAAGGAAATAACATAAAACCATAAAAAAAATCTACTTAATAAAGGAAATACGAACATAAACATGTTAAATCTAAAAACTAAAATCAACAAAATATATTAAATAACTCCTTAAATTAACTAATGATTTCCTATAAAGAAGACTAAAAACAGTGACAAATATGCATATGATGAAGAGTTATCACAACCCCAAACTTAGTCTGTTGCTTGTCCCCAGGCAACATTTAGTTTCATATTTGGTACAGTTAAGGGTAATTTAAACTCAATCTTCTCAAATCACATCAAACTACATTCTCAAAATTTCCACTACTACAAAACATTCATCATGCTTCATGGTTGCTGCACAAAAACAACACAATGTATACACTTTAGCATTAATTCATCCAGTTCAACTCTCTCTTCACACAATCTCACCAAAATTTCTCTCAAGTGTTTAGTCAGGGTAATGAATTTATCACTCAAATCCTAGAACATGCATCACGCTACCATAGGCTTGAAAAAATTCTAGTTAGCAATCACAATGCAACAAACACATACACTTTTGGAGGACTTTCGGGTTGTAATGGGGCTTAGGTAAGGGTAGGGCATTTTGGGAAAGTAGGCTTTACTACTTCGAGTTAGGCGCACATTTTCACTTTATTCTACCTCTTTTGATTTTTATTCACCTTTTCACTGTGGGGATTCTCAAACATTGACAAAATAACTAAGCAGATGTTAATTTTCAGAGTACAACATTTTTATTTATTTATTTATTTATTTTTAATTTTTTTTAATTTTTTTTAATTTTTTAATTTTTTTGAGAACCCCTACCCCAAACTTAAGACGTTGCTATTCCATGAGCAACCCCAAACTACAAACTTTATAGAGACGATCAAAAAAATTTCTACCTAACTCCAAGTAATGTGATTGAATCACTGTCAAATATTTGGCTGGTAATGTGGCTAGTAACCGAAAGAAAGGGTCAAGCTCAAAGGGACTAGCAAAGGATAAAATTTGCACAGGGTAGTTAGAAAGGCTCAAACGATCAACCAAAATTGCCTCCGTGTATGCATAAATCACAAGTGATGCATGTCAGAATTAGTGCAAGTTCTGAAGGGTTAACACATGTCTAGATCATCACACAACAAGAAATATAAGTGTTTAGGCCCAAAAACTCACAGTTAGGATTACAAGAGAGAGTGTGAACTTTCAAAACTATGCCAAATGTGCTACTACATTTTTTTTTGAAAAATTGATGGCAGATTTTACAACCACTTAGTAATCAACAATGTATGTATTAGTGAAACTCGTCGAATGGATCAATGATATGAGCAAAGA
The DNA here is from genome assembly GCA_037974295.1 of Cicer cuneatum. Lineage (NCBI taxonomy): Eukaryota > Viridiplantae > Streptophyta > Magnoliopsida > Fabales > Fabaceae > Cicer > Cicer cuneatum. Next base: position 30,867,514 of record JBBPBO010001986.1, on the reverse strand, counting down.
AACATAAAGTTGAATTTCAGAATCCCAAACAGAAAACTTAAGACATACTGCAAGTTATTACACTTCTTCATCATAGTACACATTTAATGACCAAACACAGACAAATAGTTCGACTACTAACATAAAGAATATACAAAGAAAGAAAGAAAATAAAATGGAAAGAAAACTTCTCTCAGTTAAGTGACTCAAGGGGTCCTCCATTCCCGCACCATTGGAGTCGCCAGTATACTGGTGAGGTGAGAACAAGTCAAAGTAGAACATGCCACCCGGTGTTGGCTGTGATGATGCGAAGGTTCGATAAAGATTGGTCATCCTCAGTTCTATCCTGGCCTGTCCATTTCGCTGGTCGATCCTCATCTGCTCCATCATATCTTCTAATCTTCCAAATCTTTACTCAGTGGAGGGCTGTGGGGGTGACGAGGGTGGTCATGTGGCCCTATAGGATCAGAATCTTCTTCCATCAGAGTCTTTTGCAATTGGAGTGAGATCCAACGAGCGCTTTTTTCTAGGAGTGTTGTCTCTGTTTCTTACCCAATATGTGCCGGGTCTACACAAAGTGCGCAAAATGTCTCGAGTGTCTATATTTGTGTTTGTGTCCTCATTATTTGAAAGCGGAAATCCCTATAGTTTGGCAAACCAAAGAGTTCATTGATTGCTTCAGGTGTAAAGGGAACCCTCTTTCCCATCACATAGCTCCCAAATTCATCATGTGGAGCGGACTTCAGATCAGAAGCATTTGAGAAGAATTCCACTACTATTGGTTTACTCACGTTGGTGACAAATGTGGTTAACTTCTCCCATCCCCTGGCAGGAATCATTGCCTGAATGTCAACAAATTCATTTTCCTTCAAATAAAATTTTTTCTCACTCACGAACTTCTTGATGGTGTGGAGTTTGGCATGAAACTCTTGTGTTGCTATGTTCTTGAATAAGGACGCATCGTGCGGTTGGGAAGATGATGCCTCTGTAACCTTTGTTTGTTTTGCTTTTTGATGGGTTGCCATTTGGTCCTGCAAAACAATTGTACACAACCAAGGTTCAAAGTATTCAACGTTAGAAGGTTAGTTCGAATGTTCATCCACTTGACCAAGACAACCATAACTATTGTTCCACATTCATCCAATGCACGTCAATCCAATGAAAATTTATCAATTAAGATTCAACGGTGGTTGTGGCATTTTATCAAACACTTGGAGTGCAAGATAATTTTCAATCATAACAAGTTCTAAGTGAAGGCCAACACAAGCACAATTTCTAATTCAAACAACCCACACACATATAGCAATGCACATATAGTGACAATTCATCAATTAAGATTCGAGTTTGGTTGTGGCATTTCCTCAAACACTTAGAATGCAGTCAAATGTTCCTTCATCACAAGTTCTACTTGCAGGCATACCCTAACACTACTTCTCATTCAATAATGCATGTATAACCCACAATCATGTAACAATGCAAGCAGCAATAGTGGACATAAATTTTTTGAAATATAATCAATCAACCAACAAAAGGATATGGAACTTACTTGATAATGAATGAACATTTGAATGCTTGAAGTTAAGAAGACTTACCTTTGTTGGGTTGAATGTTAGAGATTCAAAACTGGTGCTTGAGATGAACTGTGTAATTGGAGGAATGTTAGAGAGCTTGAGGCCGGTTTGGGGACACAATGGAGGGGTAGGTCGTTTTAAAACACAAGGCAGCGTAAACGCGCTTTGGGCGCGCACATTCAGCGCTTCAGGCGCGTATGGACAGAAGCAAAATGTGTGAAATGCGCTTCGCGCGCTTCAGGTGCGTGTTGGCAGTGACAAAATGCGCGAAATGCGCTTCGAGCGCAGCAGGCGCGCTTCAGGCGTTAACTTCCAGTAGCAAAATGCGCGAAATGCGCTTCGAGCACAGAAGCAGCGCTTCAAGCGCTAACTTCCAGTAGCAAAATGCGCTTCGAGCGCATGATGCGCACTTCAGGCGCTGAATGGCAGTGGACAAAATACACAAATGCGCTTCAAGCGCACAGGGCGCGCTTCAGGCGCAAAAAACGCGTTTCAGGCGCAGATTGTTCAGACTTACAGATTTGACTTGCGCTTTAGGCGCAAGGAGCCAGTCTTGGAACACCAATGCTGCTGTTGGATGCGGCTCCAGGCGAAATCTACTCCCTACACCCACCTTGTGGTTCCTTGAGCATACAAAACAGCAAGAACTAATATACTAGCAATAAAATTAAAGCAAATAAAATGAGATTAAATTTAAAAGTAACTTGCAAAGGATACGAATTTGGGTTGCCTCCCAATAAGCGCTCGTTTAATGTCTTGAGCTTGACATTCCCCTTTTCAAATGGGGGTCAGATTGATGGACTGCATCGGAAATTTTGACTCTCCCCCTAAATATTGTTTGAGCCTTTGTCCATTCACCTTGAAACTTCGGTGCGAGTGTGTATCCTTTAACTCCACTGCACCGTGTGGGAACACTTTGATTATTCTGAACGGTCCCGACCATCTTGACTTTAATTTTCCTGGGAACAACTTTAATCTCAAGTTAAAGAGGAGAACAAGTTGTCCTTCTTGGAAATCCTTGAACTGAATTTTTTTGTCATGCCACTTCTTGGTTTATTCTTTATAGATCTTGGCATTTTCATATGCAAAATTCCGGAACTCCTCTAACTCGTGAAGCTGGAGAATTCAAGATTCTCCTGCTTTTATCAAGTCAAAATTCAAGTATTTTGTTGCCCAAAAAGCCCGATGCTCCAACTCAAGGGGTAAATGACAACCTTTACCATACACAATTTGATACGGTGACATACCAAGGGGGGTCTTGAAAGCTGTTCGATATGTCCAAAGTGCATCGTCAAGCTTTGTCGACCAATCTTTCCTTGAAGCGTTCACCGTCTTTTCAAGGATTTTTTTGAGCTGTCTGTTGGATACTTCAACTTGCCCACTAGTTTGTGGGTGATATGGGGTTGCCACCCTATGCTGCACATTATATTTTTTAAGAAGGTACTCTAGCTTCCGATTAAGAAAGTGAGTGCCCTCATCACTGATCAAAGCTCTAGGTACCCCAAAACGCGCGAAGATGTTCTTTTGGAGAAATGCGATTACCTGTTGTGAATCATTGGTTGGTGTAGCAACTGCTTCAACCCACTTTGAGACATAATCCACTGCCACGAGAATATAAACTTTTGCAAATGGGGGTGGAAATGGACCCACGAAATCGATACCCCACACATCGAACACTTCTACTTCTAATACAAGATTTTGAGGCATCTCATCCCGTTTTGAAATATTACCGATGCGCTGACATCGATCACACTTCTTCACATAGTTGAATGCATCTTTAAACAATGACGGCCAAAACAATCCTGATTGGAGAACCTTTGATGCAGTTCGATCCCCACTAAAATGACCCCCATAATCAGAATCATGGCAGTGCCACAATACCTTTTGTTGCTCTTCCTCGGGTACACACCTTCGCAACAACCCATCCACTCCTTTTTTGTATAGAAAAGGCTCATCCCATACATAGAATTTGGCATCATGGATGAACTTCTTTCGTTGTTGGTAGGTGAAATCGGATGGAATTGCCTTTCCTACCTTAAAATTTGCAATGTCAGCGAACCAAGGTGCCTCGGAAATTGTGAAGATGTGTTCATCGGCGAACTGGTCTCGAATCGGCCTAGTGTCATCATCCTCCTCCACTTTCTCCAATCGAGATAGATGGTAAGCTACAGTGTTTTCTGAACCCTTCTTATCTCGAATCTCAATATCGAACTCTTGTAGTAACAAAATCCACCTAAGTAGCCTTGGCTTTGATTCTTGCTTAGCAAACAAATATCTCAAGGCAACATGATCAGTGTAAACAATAACTTTCGATCCTAATAAGTAAGATCGAAATTTATCAAAGCATAAATCACAGCCAATAATTCTTTTTCAGTTGTTGCGTAATTATGTTGTGCATGATTCAAAACATGACTCACGTAGTAATTTACATGCAACAACTTATGTTTTCTTTGTCCCAGGACTGCTCCGATAGCAATGTCACTTGCATCACACATGATTTCAAAAGGTAGTGACCAATCGGGTGCAGTGATAATAGGGGCAGTTATCAACTTATTTTTCAAGGTGTTAAAAGCACTTAAACAGTCCTCATTGAATCTGAAAGGTGTGTCTTTTACAAGTAGGTTTGTAAGTGGTTTGGCAACTTTAGAAAAATCTTTTATAAACCTCCTGTAAAATCCAGCATGACCTAAAAAGCTTCTAATGCCTTTTTCATTGGTGGGGGGGGGGGGAAGTTTTTCAATAACTTCAACTTTGGCCTTGTCAACTTCGATCCCCTTTTGGGAGATTCGGTGGCCTAAAACAATTCCCTCTCTTACCGTAAAATGGCATTTTTCCCAATTTAGGACCAAGTTGGATTTTTCACACCTTTCTAATACAGGGGCTAGATTAATCAAACAATTGTCAAACGATGAACCAAAAACAAAAAAGTCGTCCATAAATACTTCGATATGTTTCTCAATCATATCGGAGAATATGGACATCATGCACCTTTGAAATGTAGCGGGTGCATTACATAACCCAAACGGCATCCGCCGATAGGCAAACACCTCATAAGGACATGTAAATGCAATTTTCTCTTGATCTTCAGGTGCCACAGCTATCTGATTATACCCCGAGTATCCATCTAAGAAGCAGTAATAGTCATGTCCTGCTAGTCTCTCAAGCATCTGGTCAATGAAAGGGAGCAGAAAATGATCCTTCCTCGTAGCACTATTCAATCTTCTATAATCAATACAAACTCTCCACCCTGTGACCGTTCGCGTAGGAATTAGCTCGTTCTTTCCATTTGTGATGACGGTCGTTCCACCCTTTTTTGGTACAACTTGAACGGGGCTCACCCACGAGCTATCTGAAATGGGGTAAATGAGACCGGCTTCTAAGAGCTTTACCACTTCTTTCCTAATCACCTCTTTCATAGCTGGATTTAATCATCTTTGGGGTTGTACAACCGGTTTGTGACTATCCTCCATTAGGATCTTGTGCATACAAAAAGTCGGACTTATTCCCTTCATGTCTTCAATGGACCAACCGATGGCACCCTTATGCTTCCGCAAAATTCTCAACAGCTTCTCTTCTTGTAACTCACTCAAGCTTGCATTAATGATAGCTGGATTATTATCTTTTTCACCAAGGAATACATATTTTAAGTGAGGAGGCAGCTGCTTAAGTTCAATAAGTGGTGTCTCTTTTTTTTCTAGGATTTCCTCTTCATTCCCCTTCAACTCCTCCCATGGGAATGAGATGGTGATGCTTCTAACATGGCTAAAACTTCTTTTTTCCTCAGGTCTTCACTATCTTTAACAACATCTTGGGGTAGGCATAGCACTCTTTCTAGTGGCAAAACGGGTACTTGTTGCCCAATTTCTTCATCAACTATCGAATCAAATATCTCGATTCGGTTGCACCTTTCTCTTTCTTTAGAGTGTTCCATGGCTTTGAGGATGTTAAAAGTGACTGTTTCCTCATTTAATTTCAAGGTTAAGGTGCCATCCGCCACATCAATCATAGCTCTCCCTGTTGCTAGGAACGGTCTCCCCAAGATCAAGGGGATATCATTGTCTTCCTCCATGTCCAGTACCACAAAATCTACTGGGAAAATAAACTTATCCACCTTGACCAACACATCTTCCACCACTCCATATGGATGTTTCATTGAGCCGTCTGCGAAATGTAACATCAGTTATGTGTCTTTGACTCTTCCAATGCCTAACCTTTTGTATATAGAAAGAGGCATAAGACTCACACTTGCCCCAAGATCACAGAGGGCCTTCCCAAAAGTTCTATTCCCAATAGCGCAAGGAATAGAGAAGCTTCTAGGATCCTTGAGCTTAGGTGGTAGCTTCCTCTGTAAAATCGCACTGCACTCTTCAATAAGCATCACTGTTTCACCGCCGATTTTCCTTTTCTTTGATAGAATCTCCTTCATGAACTTGGCGTATGTCGGCATCTGCTCTAGTGCTTCTGCAAAAGGAATGTTAATTTGCAATTTTTTAAAAACATCAAGAAACTTACCAAATTGTTTTTCTGTTTCTTCCCTTTTTAATCTTTGAGGGAATGGGATTTGAATTTCGGGTTTTGGTAGGGCTTCCTTTTTTTGCACCACAAGTTCTTCCTCCTTTTCACAACCAATATCCTCCTCAGCTGATGTCGGGGTGACTATTTCCTCCGAGTGGGTTGGGATTGAAGCACTTCCACCCTTTTTTTTAGGTGGTGTTGGTTCACTTACTTTGCCACTCTTTATTGTCACGGCATTAACATTGTTTTGCGGATTTGGAACTGTGTCACTAGACAAGTTTCCGGGTGCTCTTTGTGCTAGCTGTTGAGTAATTTGACCCACTTGGGCCTCAAATTTTTCTGGATGGCTCTTGACTCTTCAATGAAAACTGTAAGACCCTTAATTTTTAAATTAAAATTATGGAATTAATATTAAGTGTATTTTGGGGATATTTGTAAAATATTTAATATATGTATGTTTTGAGTGAATATATATATATATATAAATATTTATTATGGAAGATAAATTAAGATTATTGGATTAAGAAAAAATTAATTTAACTACGAGTAATTAAATTAACGGACAGTTAATTAAAGGATTAACGGCTAAATGCGACGAGATTGGTTGAGTGCTGAGGATCGGACAAGTGTCGGGTGAGGTGGCACCCACACAAGCCTATATATAGGAGTGAGAAGGATGGTGAAATCAGAACACCATTCCTGCTCCCTCACAGCCCATACTGCATGTAATAGTATCCTTTCCCTCCCTTTCTATTTTTCTGATTCCAGCACGTTAAGAAAAAGAGAAAAGAGGGAGTTCCTCAAAAGTGTCATTACTTGGAAATCCAAGCACCAAACTGAAAACCCCCAGTACAAAAGTTGTTCCCCTCGTCATTACTGAGCTAGAGAACCCAGTTTCGTAGCAGCAAACGTAGGCAGCAGTTTCACCGATTTGTTACGTGTAAACAGGAACGAAAACAGAAACGTGAGCAGAAGCAGAAAACGCAACAAGGGTAAGGGCACCTTCCACTTTCTAGTTTCATTGTAGGACTGTAAATGTATGTTTGAGGTGTGGTTATATTTGAGTTTCTGTTTTGAAAAAGAAACTGTTTTGCATGACATTTTTAAGATGAAAGAAAATGCATTCTATTGAGGTTTTAAATAATCTGTGATGTTGCTGTTTTGCTGATACAACATGTCTGTTTTGGTTGTGTGGAAAAGCTGAAAAATGTCTTGCATGTTATTTTGAAGTTGATCAAAATGCATGTTGAGAAAATTGTGTGCATGTTGTTTTAAAACCTGAAAATTTTATTCTGTGATGTTTGATGATCTGTGAAATACAACATTGTTGTTCTGTTTGTATGACAAAGCTGGAAATGCTTTGCATGTTATTCTGTTTGTGTGAGAAAGCTGAAATGCGTTGCATGTTATTTTGTTTGTGTGAGAAAGCTGAAATGCTTTGCATGTTGTTCTGTTTGTGTGAGAAAGCAGGAAATGCTTTGCATGTTGTTCTGTTTGTATGAGAAAGCTGGAAATGCTTTGCATGTTGTTCTGTTTGTATGAGAAAGCTGGAAATGCTTTGCATGTTGTATTGAGAAATGGACAACAATGGAAACATTGAAAAAGGTCTGTGCTGTGTGATTAACATTCTGTTTTGAGTGTCTTTGGTGATGCTCATGTTTTCAAAAGAAAATGGATTTTTAAATGATGAAAGTGTTTCTTCTAGAAAATCTGTATTGATGAAAAATGCCTGAGTTTTATGGTTCTAAAGACATGCAGAATCTGTTTGGGGTTGTACTGGTTTTTCAAAGGAAAAAGATTGAAAATGTGTTGTAGTTTTTCAGGAAAAGTTCACTAAATTCGAAGGTGTATTCGAATACAACATAAGTGTATTCGAGTACAACCTGTCAAGCTTCTGTTTTACTTAAGTTTTCAAACTTGTATTCGAATACGAGTCCCTGTATTCGAATACAGAGGAAGGATTTTTGCTTCTGACTTAGCATCTGTATTCGACTACGACCATGTTGTATTCGAATACATAAGTGAAATTTTAACACTGTATTCGCATCTATATTCGACTACAGGGATGCTGTATTCGAATACAGAATGCAGATTTTCACTAGTTTCAGCTTCTGTATTCGAATACAAGGGATCTGTATTCGAATACAGATTCGGGTTTTTCCAGAAACTCAAGTTCTAGCTTCTGTATTCGAATACAAGGAAGCTGTATTTGAATACATATTCGTGTTTTCCAGAAAATCAAGTTTTAAACACTGTCATGTGAATTTTAAAGGGTTGGGAAACTTTGAGAAGGGTTAAAATGATTTAAAATGGAGTCTTTGAAATAGTTTTGAAGAGGAGAGGATGATGTTTGAAAACCATTAATGACCTAGGAGGAAATGCTGAATTTTCAATGTTTTGTCTTCTGTATACGACTACAGGCATGGTGTATTCGAATACAGAATGTTAAAATTGCAGTTTCATGCTTCTGTATTCGAATACAAGGGATCTGTATTCGAATACAGATTCGAGTTTTTCAGAAATTACAAGTTTTTCAACATTGTTTTATGAACCCTAAGTGTTGGGGAGTATTAGGAAGGTTTATGATGAATTAAAATGAAATTTTTGTCATAGTTTAAAGTGAGGGTGATAAAGTTTTTGAGACAGCCTCTGTATTCGAATACAAGAAGGTTGTATTCGAATACAGAGTGTAATTCTGCACTGTTTTTGGCTTCTGTATTCGAATACAGAGAAGCTGTATTCGAATACAAATTCGTATTTTCCAGAAATCTCAGTTTTAAACATTGTTTTATGAATTTTAAGAGTTTGTGAAACATTGGGAAGACTTAAGATAATTAAATATGGAATTTGTGAGATAACATGAAGTGTTAATGATTACTTGACTGTTTTAATCATGATTGTGATGATGATGATATTGATTGTGTTGAGATGTTTGAAAATGATGGAAAGGTTGAAATTTCCTGATAATGCATACTGTTTTAGTGAAGAGAAAATACTGCATATTCATGCATTTGCATAGTCAAGTGGTACCCGCGATGGGCCACAGAGTAATGCGTGAACGTGCTGATCTGTTGAGCGATTGCACGAGTGCTGGTCTGTTGAGCGATTGCACTGGTACTGGACTGTTGAGCGTCTGTACCCTGAAATGCGCAACCACGTGCTGATCTGTTGAGCGATTGCACGAGTGCTGGTCTGTTGAGCGACTACACTAGGTATTGATCTGTTGAGCGATTGTACCTTGGTATATGTCAAACGTGCTGATCTGTTAAGCGATTGCACGAGTGCTGGTCTATTGAGCGACTGCACTGGTACTGATCTGTTGAGCGATTGTACCTGAGTATATGTCAAACGTGCTGGTTTGTTGAGCGACTGGTGCTGATCTGTTGAGCGATTGCACCTTGGTCTTTAGGGCCGTTAAAGTCATACATATTTAAATTGTGCTGGTCTGTTGAGCGACTGCGCCTTGGTAATTCCAAGAAATTGTATACATGAGCATATACATATTGCATTGGGGGATTGACCGGTGGGTCACAATTTGGTTATGTGATGATGGTTGGACATTGATTTGTGCGAGTACTTGATGAAAACTGATTTTATGATAAATGATTGTGATTGCTGTTTTTCATAATAATAGGTTGCTGTTTTGAAAAGGTATATATATGTCATGAAATTTCAAAATGAGCATCTTTATTTTTCATCATTGTCATATGTTATACCATCGGTGTATTTGTTATGTGATATAAATGCTATATGTTTATTTGTTAATTTCGGTCGGTGACCCTTTACTATTACATGTGGAATTTGGGCTTTGCCCTCAGATGCCCCCCAAACCCATGACACCCGTGGGTCCCGAGACGACAGAAACGTCGCTCGACTTCATTGATCGTTCTGTGCCTGTTACTTGGGTATACGACCCCACCTCAAGCAGGGCTACATACACGGGGAGATTGACGAGGACCGGTAGGACCAATGGAGTGGTGCACTACGTGGAGCACAGCTATGCGAGGATTGACTTTCCTGTGCCTTCTCGTTTGGTATTGGAGGCGCACGAGATTTTTGAAGATGCGGAGGAACCAGCTAGAGGGGTTGAGACGGAGGCCACCGTATGAGTGGTGACTCCTAACCCGGTGATTGGAGGAGATGCATGTGATTCTGAGGCGGAAGAGAAGAACGAAGAGCCGAAGCCAGTAGCAGCTGATATTCCGGGTCCGTCTAGGATCTCCGATGATTGTTATGAGATTCAGCACCGCCGAAGCGACCGAGACTGTGCATTGATCTGACTTCGGAGGAGACTGACCCCTCTCTGTATGATGAGGAGGAGGAGGTTACATCGAGGTGAGCGACGGAGTCGGATGAGACTTGTTTGGGATGCGGAGGAAATTCGTGCTACTGTAGCTTTAATGCATGATCGGTTAGATTTGATGTATAGGATTTTGAGCTGGGAAATGTAATTTGTTTTATTTTGGAAATTATTGTACTACTTTTCCACTAAACTATTCCGCACTCTGATATTTTCAATTGGGATGTTATTACAGTAATCTTTTGAGATGTATTGATGTTTATCATTAAATTTCCAGAATTAAGTATTTAGTGATATTACGATAAAGTTAATTAATTACGTTAATTGATTAAATTACGTCGTATCATTTTATGAAATGATTTAGTGAAAACTTTATTTTAAGTCTTTTGAATTAAATCTGGAAAAATTCTTTTACTTAATTATTTAAAAAAAAAAATACACTCGCGCTGTGTTTTAAACTTGGGGTGTTACAAAAACACTTGTGTTTGTTGCCAACTTATCAATAGCAATCTCCCAAGCAGCTTTACACGGTGGCGCTTGATTTGTTTGAGCTCCTTGTTGGCTTTGAGATCCACCCTGTTGATCTTTCCATGAAAAATTTGGATGATTTCTCCAACCTGGATTGTATGTATTGGATTAAGGATTATTTTGCTTTCCGTTGTTACCTACAAAATTCACCTTTTCTGGTTCTTCTGTGTCATCATCCTCTGGTACTTCACAGGCGCCATTTTTATGTGTTCCCCCACAAAAATCACAACTTGTATGTTTCAATAATTTAACAGGGGCCACTTGGGTTTGTATATTTAGTGGTGCCATCCCCTTTTTTATCTCGGCAGCGATAACCTCTTCTATCTGTTTTGAGAGTAGCTTTCCTTGAGCCAACCCGGCGTCCATAACACTCAATTCCAGCATACCACTTTTTGACCCACCACCTCTATCATACAACATCATTTGCTCATTGGATGCCATAATCTCGATAATTTTTCGTGCTTCTGATGCAGTCTTGTAATTCAAAGAGCCACCTGCTGTAGCATCCAACATAATTCTAGTGCTCGGCCTCAACCCATTGCAGAATATTTGCATTTGAGCGGTGTCGTCATAAGCATGGTTGGGGCATCCTGCTAGTAAACTCTTGAACCTCCTGTAAGTGTCACGAAGTGATTCTCCTTCTTTCTGTTTGTAAGCAGAAATCTCTTGCCTTTTTCTGACAAACACCGCTGGGGGAAAGTATTGTTCCAAGAATTTGTGTTCAAGATCGTCCCATGTGGTGATGCTACCGGAGGGTAAAGAATTTAGCCACTCCTTAGCATCATCTTTTAATGACAATGGAAATAGTCTCAACCTCTTGCCTTCTTCACTGTTACTGTCCACCTTCACTGTCTCACATAGTTCAAAGAAGTTTGTGAGATGTCTATTTGCATCTTCATTATGTTTACCGGAAAAATGAATCTCCTTCAACTCTCGGTAGTGGGCAGAACTTATTTCGAATTTGTTGACTATAACCGCTTGGTTATGGATGGCCAAACGAGCACGGTTTGTATCACGATTCCCATACTCCTCGAGGGTACGTTCAGGTGGTGGTGGATCATCCATTTCAGCAAATATGAAGCAGTCCCCTAAATTTTGTTCCTCTGCTGCTAACTTTCTTTCCCTTTTCCTCCTTTCTCGAACCGCCTTTTGATTTGCTTTTGCGGTCTTTTCTATTTCTGGATCAAAAAGAAGCTTAGCTGAGGACTGGCCTCGCATACAAGGTTAGAAAATAGAAAATAAAAAAATAAGTAAATAAAAGAAAACAAAAATTTTATTGCAGAGCAAAAAATTCCAATTAAGTAAATAAATTATAACTCAATGGTGATATGGCAATCCCTGGCAACGGCGCCAAAAACTTGATAGCGTTTCAGCAAGTGTACTGAATCGTTGCAAGTAATAATTAAAAACGGTAATACCGAGTGTCGAACTCAAGGATTGCGTTTTACTATCGAATTATCTTTAATCACTGAAATTGAACAAAAAGTTTCCGAATTGATTTAGGTAATATTTAAAATAACAATAGTAATGAAATTGAACTTTTATGATGAGAAAAATGTCAGGGATGAGTTTCACTTTGAGTCCAACCTTGGTTTCTAATTTGATCCTAGTTACTGAATTCCTTTATTAAATTATTACCGAATTCTCTTTAGTATTCTTGCCCTAATGTCTTAGTGACATAACCTTTAATTCCAAAATAACCCCTAATTCCTTAGTGGGTATAAAATTAGGATTAAGCTTTACAGTACAAAAATCAATTGGTTTCATGACCTGCATCTATCCCTAGACTACAATCTCATGAATTTATCATCTCAAGCATTCCTAAAGTCCACTTCCGTTTCAAATTACGAAATCATAGAACATTTTAAAGTTGATCAGGCAATAAAAAGCATTAACCATAGAGATGATAAAAATAATTCAATAAATTTATTCATATAACCAGGAGTCAATTCTGACAAATAAAGCTTTCATCTTGTTCCACTCATCCCTAACAAATAGGGCTTAGTTACTCATTACAGAGATTAAAGAGATAGAGATTAAGGAAGAATTACAAGAAGGATTCATGAATGATTCTTGATAAAACTCCTTCAATGGTGTAGAACAACCGTCTCTGCTAGGGTACAAGTCTCTGAGCTTCTCAATTGACAAAAAGATCCCTCAAAATTCAGAAATACTCGGTTTTATGCATTCTTCAGCGTGCCACGCGCCCCAGGCGCAAGACTTGCGCTTCAGAACAGAAGCAGTGGTGCCAAAACGCGCTTCGAGCGCAGCTGGCGCGCTTCAAGCACATCATCTTCTATGTGACGTATACTGCATATTTCTACTATTTTGATTCCGAATTGGGTTCTAGTGTCTTCATGAAAGTTGTAGCTATGGATCTTAGCTTTCATTTGCACTTGGTTTGACTCCAATTGGACATCTACAACTCCAGATATGTTAGAAATACTCCATGTAGGTCATGTTGATTTCTCACCAAATGCATAAACATAAACATATTAAATAACTAAACATGTTGTTAAATCTAATAACTAAAATCAACAAAATATATTAAATAACTCCTTAAATTAACTAATGATTTCCTATAAAGAAGACTAAAAACAGTGACAAATATGCATATGATGAAGAGTTATCAGTAGTCAAAGGATACAGTGCACCTACTGTTCCAGGAGATCCAACTCAAGAACTGGACATGGCAAATATGAAACCAGACCAGAGCAAATTATACAAACTGCATCACAAGTCTAGAACCATCATGATCAATGCCATCACATTCAAGGAATTTGACAGATGCACAGATAAAGAAACAGCAAAGAGCATATTTGACAGTCTGGTTCTGACCTATGAAGGAAGCCAGCAGGTTCAAGAAACAAGGGCTAACATACTGGTCAAACAGTATGAGATGTTCAAGATGGAAGACAATGAAGACATTGATGGAATGTTCTGTAGATTCCAGACTCTGATATCTAGACTGAAGGTCTTGAAGAAAAGCTACACAACAACAGATCATGTCAAGAAGATTCTAAGAAGCTTACCAACCAAGTGGAGACCAATGGTTACTGCAGTTCAGCAAGCCAGAGATCTGAATAACTTAAGACTTAAAGATCTGATCAGCTCACTCAAGTCTCATGAAATAGAACTGGAAGTAGATGAACCAAATAAGAAGAAGAATCTGACCTTGAAGTCAAAATAGAAGAAAGCTGCAAAGGCAGCACCAGAATCAGAGGCTAGTGACAGTGACTCTGATGATATGGCTTACTTAACCAAACAGATGGTTAAGATCTAGGAAAACAGGAACAAGAGAGGCACCAAGAAGAAACATAACTGCAAAGGAAAGGAAGAATCTAAAAGAAGAGCATCATCTGTTATGGATGCAATGAACCTGGACATATCAAGTCAGAATCAAAAGAAGAATCGTCTGATGAAGAAGAGGCAGAAACAACAATGATGGCACACATTAGGTCTGCCTCTGGATGTCAAAATGGCATAGTTTCAAGAAGGAAAGCAGGCAGAAGGATGAATGATCAAAGCAGTCATTTAGGCAAGTCTAGAAGCACATCAGTGGAAGCAATTCTGGCTCTGATGGCTCATACCAACTCAAGTTCTGGATACAGCTCAAGCTCTGGAACATATTTAGAAGATGAAGACAATGAGGTATTTTTTGATCTCACTAAATCTGAATTAATTAATGCTTTAAAAGATTTTTTAAATGCAAACAATAAGATGTCTTTAAAACTGAAAACTCTAACCAAAGAAGTCCAAGTTTTATATAATCAAAATTATGAGTAGGCAACTGAAAACAAGGATTTTAAAACTGAAGTTGCAAGACTCAAATCTGAAAACCAAACTCTTAAAAGTAATATTTGTTCCACCTCCAAAACTATTTGTGAATCTGATATGCATGAGCAATTTTTTCAAAACTTTATTTCTAATGGAATAGAAAGAAGTAAATATGCATCTATGATTTATGGAAACAGTAACACTGGAAAGAGAGGTCTTGGTTTTACAGAAACTATTGCTAAAACTAAAATTGTTCATTCTGATGTTTTATGCATTGTTTGTGCTACAAAAGGTCACTCTGAATTATCTTGTCCAATGGTAAAATCTGAACAAGATTAGAGAGCTATTAAAACTAACAAACCTGAACCCAACCAGTTCTGGGTACCAAAAGATCAAATTGTCTATGTTGCAGATATTCTGAGCAACCAGAAGGAGACACCAACAATGGTGCTTGGACAATGGATGTTGGCAATGCACAAGCAGAAGAAGGTTTACGTTCCTGCTACAACCAGACATAGGCAATCTGAGTCTGATGGAAGAAGGTCTGGTCAACTCAACCAGAATCAGAACCAGAACTGGAACCAAAATCAAAACTGGAACCAGAATCAGAACTAGAACCAGAACTGGAACCAGTATCAGAGGCACAGGAACTGGAACCAGAACCAACACTAGAACCAGAATTAGTACTGGAACCAGAACCATAACAGGTATCAGTATCAAAGGTTCAGGTATGATCATCAAAATTACTTCAATTATCAGAATCAGTATAACTACAGGAATTATCAGAATTATCAGATTCATCAGAATCATCCAAATCCCTAGAATTATCAGATTCATCCAACTCATCCAAATCACCAGAATCATCAAGGTTATCATAATCACCCGATTCATCCAAGTTACCAGAACCAAAACATGTTCCAGAATCATCAGAGGAACATGATCTATCAACAAAAGCAGAATCAAGGAAACTGCTCAAATAAGCCAGAAGCTGAACTCGCTCTGATGGATCGAACAGAGTCTGAGTCTGACTCTGATTCTGAAGCAAGGTCTGATCAGCAACATAAATCATGGTACTTGGACAGTGGTTGCTCCAAACACATGACAAGAGAAAAATCTATGTTTTTGGATCTGACAATGAAAAATGGAGGCAAAGTTTCCTTTGGAGGAAACCAGAAAGGTCAGATTATAGGTATAGGAACAGTTGGTAACAAATCTTCTTCCCTTTCTATTTAAAATGTTCTGTTAGTAAAAGGTTTGAAGCATAATCTTTTGAGCATAATTCAACTAAGTGATTGCAAATATGATGTCATCTTTAACCAGAAAACATGCAAAGCTGTTAGTCAACTTGATAAATCTGTTTTGTTTACTGGCATTAGGAAAGATAATGTTTGTAAGATTGGTTTGTTTAGTCTTGCTAAGCAACAGGTTAAATGCTTATTATTTGTAAGTGAGCAGAATCTAATTTGGCACAAGAGGCTAGGGCATGCAAACCCTAGACTTATATCTGAGTTGAGCAAACTCCAGTTGGTAAGAGGGCTTCCCAAGGTAAATTCCAAAACTGAGATTTTGTGTGAAGCATGTCAAAGAGGTAAACAAAATAAAAGCTCTTTTAAAACTAAAAAATGTGTTTCTACCTCTCAACCACTTGAACTGCTTCACTTAGATCTATTTGGTCCTGTTCAAACAGCTTCACTCAGTGGTAAGAAATATGGATTTGTGATTGTTGATGATTACTCAAGGTGGACTTGGGTAAAATTTTTAAATAACAAAGATGAATCTCACAAATTGTTTATTTCTTTTTGTAAGCAAGTAATGAATGAACAGGGTGTCAAGATCATAACCATCAGAAGTGATCATGGAGGTGAATTTGAGAACAAATACTTTGATGAATTATGTGATGAGAATGGCATCTCTCACAACTTCTCATCCCCCAGAACACCACAACAGAATGGAGTGGTGGAAAGAAAGAATATATCACTACAGGAGATGGCCAGAACCATGCTGAATGATATGAAGCTTGCCACCTACCTTTGGGCAGAAGCTGTCAACACAGCTTGCTACATTCAGAATAGAGTGTACATTAGGTCAATCTTAAATAAAACTCCATATGAACTGTGGAAAGGTAAGAAACCTAACATTTCCTATTTCAAGCAATTTGGTTGTACTTGTTTTATGTTGAACACTAAAGATAATCTAGCTAAGTTTGACTCTAGATCTCAAAAGTGTACCTTTATTGGTTACTCTGAGAGATCAAAAGCTTATATAGTGTTTAACAAGGAAACTAACATTGTGGGAGAATCAATCCACATTAAATTGATGATAAACAGCTTGACTCTGAAAAGTCAAAGCAAGATGAGGAAATTGCAAGTGAACCAGAGGCACAGGAACCAGAAGCTGGACTAGCAACAGAACCTGAGAAAGATAAAGATGAAAGCTAGGAAGAAGAACATGCTGACTCTGAAGACAAGTCAGAGGGAAAGAATGGATGGAAGTACAAGTCATTACATCCAGAAACTCTCATTATTGGCAGTGCAGTAGAACCATTGAAGACCAGATCATTAAGTAGAGAAACCAGTCTGTTTGGTTTACTCTCAACAATTGAACCAAGCAATGTTGATGAAGCTTTGGCAGAGGAAGGTTGGATACTTGCAATGCAAGAAGAGCTAAATGAATTTCAAAGGAATGATGTTTGAGATCTGGTATCCAGACCAAACAAAAACAATATTGGAACCAAGTGGGTGTTCAGGAATAAACTCAATGAAAAAGGTGAAGTGGTAAGGAACAAAGCCAGGCTTGTAGCTCAAGGATATAGTCAACAGGAAGGTATTGATTCTACTGAGACTTTTGCTCCAGTGGCCAGGTTAGAAGCAATTAGAATTCTTTTATCATTTGCTGCTAATCATGATATAATTATGTTAAAAGTGCATTCTTAAATGGCTATATCAGTGAGGAAGTCTATGTCAAACAGCCCCCTGGATTTGAAAACTCTGATTTTCCAAACCATGTTTTTAAACATAAAAAATATTTATATGGTTTAAAACAAGCACCAAGGGCATGGTATGACAGACTTAGTAATTTTCTGGTTAAGAATGAATTTGATAGAGGCCAAATTGATAATACTCTATTTAGGAAATCCATTAAAAATGATATTTTGATTATTCAAGTTTATGTTGATGATATCATCTTTGGATCCAATAATGGCACTTTGTGCAAGGAGTTTTTTGACCTAATGCAGAAAGAGTTCCAAATGAGCATGATGGGAGAACTTAAGTTCTTCCTGGGAATTCAGATTCACCAAGGTAAATCAGGTATACTCATTCATCAATCTAAATACACTAAAGAACTTCTCAAAAAGTTCAAGATGAGTGACTATAAGCCTATGGCCACCCCCATGCACCCAACCTGCTCACTTGAGAAAGATGAAACCAGCCAAAAGGTAGACCAGAAAACATACAGAGGTATGATTGGATCCCTTCTTTATTTAACTGCTTCTAGACCTGACATTTTGTTTAGTGTTTGTGTCTGTGCCCGTTTTCAAGCTGACCCTAGGGAATCCCATTTAACCGTTGTCAAAAAAATCTTGAGATACCTTAAAGGAACCACCAACCTTACCTTGTTATACAAGAAAACCCCCATCTACAAACTAAGAGGTTTTTGTGATTCTGACTATGCTGGAGACAAGTTGGAAAGGAAAAGTACAAGTGGCAACTGCACATTTTTAGGTGATAATTTGATCTCTTGGTCAAGCAAAAGACAAAGCACCATTGCCATGTCAACAGCTGAAGCTGAGTATATATCAGCAGCAGGATGCAGGTCACAGTTAATCTGAATGAAACATCAACTTGAAGATTACAACATCTTTGAAACCAATATCCCTTTGTTCTGTGATAGCACTTCAGCCATAAACCTAACCAAGAACCCTATCTTACACTCTAGAGCCAAACACATTTAAATAAAACACCATTTCATTAGGGACCATGTTCAAAAAGGGACTTTAAGCATCCAGTTTGTGGACATTGATCATCAACGGGCTGATATCTTCACCAAAGCATTCTTGAAGATAGGTTCGAGTTCATCAAGAAGCATCTCAACATTATCTCCATATCTGACTAGCTCAAGTAGTCATCTTAGGAGTTTTTAATTTTCTTGTAATTTTACTTTATGTCTTTTATTTTCTTATTTTTACTTTCTGTACTTTGTAAAGAGAAAAAAAAAATACAAAAATAGTAAGACCTCTCTTTGGTTGAGTGAAAAAAAGGGGGAGAGAGAGAAAAAGGAGAAATAAGTAGAAAAGGAGAAATAAAAAGGAAAAGAAGAGTGAAAAAGAAAGAGATGAAAAGAGAATGAGTTGAAAAGGAGAGGAGAAGAGAAGAAAAGAAAGACTAATTTAAGAAGGAGTTGAAAAGGAGAGGAAACGGGGAGAGAGAAAAATAAAGATAGAAAAAGAAAGAGTGAAAAGAGAAGGAGTTGAAAAGGAGAGGCAATGTGAAGAGAGAAAAGCAAGAGAGAATAAAAAAAAAGAGTTGAAAAGGAGAGGAGAAGAGAAGAAAAGAAAGAGTGATTTAAGAAGGAGTTGAAAAGGAGAGGAAAAGGTCATTATTAGACTTAGGGGGATAGATTGGTCTGAGGGGGAGTATGTCAAGTACTTCGAATTTTTTCAAGCTTTTCAAAGTCTTTTTAAAATAAGTTATAAGCTAACAAAATAAGTTAAGGTTTTGTCATCATCAAAAAGGGGGAGATTGTCGGAATCAAGCTGTTTCTAAGTACTTAGGATTTTGATGTTTACAAATGCACTCCATGTAATCTTATTTTGTATTTAGAATTATTATATTAAATGCCACCAGAAGATGAAGTCACTAGAGGCAGAAGATGAGTTACCAGAGGATAAAATCAGACCAGAGGATACACCTCCAGAAGATACCAGAGGATGCATCCAGAAGGCACCAGAGGATACACCTCCAGAAGGCACTAGAGGATACACCTCTAGAGGATGTCAAAACATCATCAAAGGATATATTTCTTGGCCCAGATCAGAAGGAAGCAGAGTCCTGAAGGAGCCTTGGTCCAGACCAGAAGGAAACCTGCCAGAGGGAGACTTGTTCCAGACCAGAAGGAATCACAAGTCAGACTTGGTCCAGACTTTATTCGGACCAGAAGATAGCTTCACATTGAATATAAAATTCAGTCCAGACCAGAAGAAATGATTGTCCAGATTTAATTCAGATTCAATCCAGACCAGAAGATAGCATGTCCAGATCAGAGGATAAGTGTCCAGATCAAAAGGTAAAATTCATGTCCAGATTAAATGAAAAATTTCAGAGGATAAATGTAAAATGGTCCAGACTTAAGTATCATGGCCCAGTGTTGGCCGAGATCAGAAGATCATAAAATAGTAAAGATCATATCATATGGTCCAGTGATTGGCCGAGATCAGAGGATCACATAAGTGGCGCAGGTCAGATTACACAAGTCCAGATATAGTCGAGATCAGAAGATCAAATGGTCCAGATTTAATCATGATGATAATCAGTGGAGACTTGATTAAATTCGAATAAGACTTTATTAAATTTTGATAAAAATTTGATCAAAGTATTAAGAGGATTTGATACAAAAATAAATTGAAGTCTTGTGAGAATTCAGAAGTTATTGGCGGGAAGAAAGATTTGGTCCAGAATTAATCAAGAACAGGATTGGCCAAAGTTATTTTCGAATGCAAATCTGTAGCTTAAAAAGATATGTTTTTTATTTAAGTGCAACCCGATTGGCCAAGTTATTTTTGCAAGAGAACCTAGACAAGGTACAGCTCGAATTTAATCATGGAAGAGACCCTAATCTTCATCTATAAAAGGAGGCTCAAGGCAGAAGACTCAGAATTGAAAATACTTGAGAGTCATACACTTCCAAAAGCAAAAACTTGAGTTTTCAGTGAGGTCAATTGTGAGTATCCGCTTTCCAGAAGCAAGTACTCTAAGTTTATCTTTCCCTTGTGTTAAGTCTAAGTTGTTGAAGTAGAGTCTACAATCTTAGGGAGTCAGAAGGAGTAGCAAATTACTTAGCAATTAGATTCAAGGTTCTTTTCCTCAAAATTCTAGGGTTGTTAGACTTTTTGAGAAGACTAACTTGGAGGGTCAGTAGTACTTTGTAATTAAAGGTTTTTGAATTAGTGAAATCCTTCAAAGTGAAGAGACTGGATGTAGCCTAGTTAACGGTGAACTAGTATAAAATTCTGAGTTTTTTATTTACTTTATATCCGCTGCTAACTCTGTTTTAATTCAAACATAACAGGTTTTATTTTAAAACTAAAAAGTATTCAAGTTAGTCAAACACAATTCAACCCCCCTTCTCGTGTTTGCACCTTCAATTTCCATATTGTGTGGCATTCAACATTGAATTATTTTGCTTATATCATAATGCAGTGTTAGTAATTGTTATTGAACCATGAGATAAATCCGTGATTAAACTCTAAAAAATATAAATATAAGCATAACCTTTTTTATAGTTCATGATAAGTTGCCATTAGCAATTTTTGGATTCATCCCAAGACATTTTTTTGTTGTGGTTCTTACGCTTTCACATATATGGTATTTGTTTATTTTTGTTTTAGTTTGAATAGTCATAATAATAATTAAATTAATATAAACTGCAATATGTGTTTTAGTGCTTATCTCATATGAGAATTAATTTGGTAAAGGAAATAAATGTTTACATGAATCACTTATGTGGATACAGTTTTTTTAATGGAAGTTGGATGAAAGGACTATTTTAAAATGAAACTATATTTGCATGAATGTGAATCAAACAAAAAAGTTTACGAGGACCCAAACCAAAAAATATTATAATTGCTAGGACCAAAAACATATTTAAACCTAATAATACAAAATAATAATTAACTTTTTTTTAGAGTTCATGTTATTAGAGTTCAAACACGCCAGTCTTCTATATATTAACATCATCAACTCTATTTTTCTTCATTGCAACGGTAATGTAGCTTTAAAACTCTGCTCATTGTCCTTTTGGTTGTTAAAGTTCTTGAAGTTTTGTACTGCATTGTACCGGATTCTGGGATTCAATAGTATTTTTTTAAAAAAATTAACACTACCGAATTCACACATTTGGTAGGTGTTAATGTAGTCCAGAATTGCTTGTTTTCTGCATAATTCAGTTTTAATGTGTTAAATGTTTGTAGTTAGTTATGATTGAGCCTGAAGCTGAATCCAAACATTCGTCAACACCTAATTTGAAACTTGAGCGTGCAGTTGAACCCAAACATGAGCTTGCAGTTGAAGAAATACCTGAGCTCGTACCTGACTTGAAACCAAAGGAAACAACTGATTCAAAATAGAATATTGCATAACTAGTGGTGATTGACATAGATGTTGCGATAAAATTTATTAATGATAATAAATATAGCTATCGAGATGATTTGATTGCTTGGATTCGTCGTCAGACAGCTAAGTTAGGATTTTTTAAAGATAATTACAAAACCTGAACATGGTTTTGATAGAAGAAAACAATTTTTGTATTGTGAAAGCGGTGGTGTGTATAAAGGAAACAATAAGAAGTAGAAACACGAAGACACATTATCATGGAAATGTGATGTCCATTCAGGTTGCGTAGTTACTTCCTAACAACCAAAAAATAGAATCTTAGTGTTGTATCCAGATCATACAACCATGAAATGGATTAAAAAAATTAGCAGGTCATCTCGTTACTAGTGATTTAAATGAGAAAGATAATGAACTTTTTGGTGAGATGACAAGGAAATGGTCCCACCAAAAAATATTCTAACGACTTTGAAATATAGAAGATATGAAAGTGTGGCTACAATGAAGCAAGCTTTTAATGTGCGTCAAAAATACAAGAAAAATCTAAAGGGTCTGAGATCATAAATGCAACATTTGTTGAAATGCTTGGATGATCCCAAATATGTATACACATATAGAATGATTGATAAGTCTGAAATTGAAATTTATGATGTTTTTTGGACTCATCTTGAATCAATCAAGTTGCTTAACCCTTTTTCGACTATGTATTTGATGGATTCGACTTATAAAACAAATCAATATGAAATGTCTTTGTTTGAGATTGTTGGTGTGACTTCAACATAGATGACATATTCAGTTGGGTTTGTTTTTCTCATATTTGAAAAGGAGGTTGATTTTACTTGGGTCCTAAAGATGTGTCATAATTTGTTGAAGTCTGAAGACAAATTTCCAAGGTAATTGTGACTGACAGAGAGATTGCATTGATGAATATTGTTGCAAAGATTTTTCCAACCTCTACTTCTTTACTATGTCGGTATCATATTTCAAAAAATGTCTAAGCTAAATGCAAGTTAGATATGAAGATAAAACATGTGAAACTTGTACATGAGAATGCGAAACATGTCAAACCAACAAAATCTCTGTCAGATGATGCACATGTTGGTGCCATTGTCGATTTCAAAAAGTTGTACGAAAATTTTCCAAAGTAATGCGGTATAGACAGTACAAAGTGTTGTTATGTAATTAGAAAAAATTACGGTTTGTCATGTGATTTTATCATTGCTAAGAAAATAATGCATGATACACTATTCAACTTGATGAGGTACACACTTATTGGAAGAAGCTACATCTTAATGTTGATGTTGTCGTAAAAGAATAAGGTAACGCAAATGTTTCCATTTTAACATAGTTGAAATCGATTCAAATATTTTTTTAATTAGTTAAATTAAATAATTGCTAATTTAGTGAATTTATGTGATAATATATAAAATTTAGGTACACATTTGTTTTTCAAGAACAATTTGACAAAGTGGATTACAATACTGAACTATTTATCAAGGAAAAAATTCATGAAATAGCTTTCCCAAAAATGGCGTCGTTGAATCCACCTAGTGAGAAGGTGAAAACCAAGGACGAACCAAAGAAGGTTAGGTGTACACAAACAAATGGATCAACTAAACGTTCACCGTCTTTGTGGAAGCGTGTTGATTCACTACATCCAGACAATCTAGTTTATGAATCAAAGTTATCATGCCCAAGAGTTCTCTTTATTTGGGAATCCCTTGCCTAATCCATTCTCAAAACCAAGAGTTCTCTTTATTGATCATATGCTTCTTTTTATGCATTCATATATTGACAAAATTATGGATGTTACTGGTGATGAGAATTGTGGATTTCATATTGTCATTGCACATCTTGGTAAGGGCGAGGATAATCATGCAATTGTTCAACATGATCTCATTAGAGGGATAAATAAGCACAAGTCAGATTATGTCAAATTGTAATCGTCAGAGAAACGATTAAATGTTTTCAGAAATACTCTATCTTGGAGAGTTTTATAAAGGCACCTACAGAAAAGTGGACGTCATTTTCAGAAATGGAACATCTTGTTGCAACTCAATACATTAGAGTTGAAGATATTTTAATATGGAGTTTCTAAAACCTTTCTACCACTACGAGGTCATCCACCCCCAAATTCAACTTCACATATTTTGTGCATTGGATGAGTCAGCCAAAATCATTTTGCTCATGCATACTTGAAGGATGGTTGTCCATTACCTTCGACATTCGTAGAATGGAGAGTGCACTACAAACCAAAATCATAATAATGGGAGGATCCATTTGTGGAAAGAATGTCTTTGTTTGATGAACTCATGGAAACTGAAAAATGTGTCAAACCACCGAAAAAATCAAACGTTGAAAACCCGATTGAAGTAATAGACAAAGATTATGTCGCAGACCTTGGAATATATTAACTAAGATATATACGACTATTAAACTACATTAGGATGTTATTAATGTATATGACAGTTATGGGTATAATGAGATGTATGGCGTATTTTTTATATGATGTTTAAACCAAATTTATATTTTTGCATGTATGTTGTTTTGCCGTTTGTGGCGCTAATATGATTATAGTTGTGCGTAGAGCTATTTCTCGTTCTGCATATTGCAATTTCTAAAATTTCATGTCAAACACATTACCGGATTCCAGGATTCGGTAGTGTAATTTTATGTAAATTAAGTACTAGATATGTGAATTCGATAGTATACTAAAAAAAATTTTTAAGACTTAAATACATTAACGGATGTCAGGATCTGGTGGTGTATTTTTTACATAAATTAACTTTTAGATGCGTGAATATGTAAATAATTGAAGTATGTTTTTGCCAAGTAAATACACTTTTAAACAATGGAGCTTGTCACCAAATTAAGAGATATATGATTTAGTTAATATAAATTGTTATTTTATTTAACATTATGTATAGCAGAATTATGCAATGTTATTTATATTTATGTTATTTATATAATTTTTAATTAACATTATTTTTACCAGCAACTCAGACACATAAAGAACCATTATTCCAGAAAACACAAATCTCAGCATTTCACAAGAATATCATATTAATCAAATGTAACACTCCTTAATACATAAATACTATTGTGTAACTCTATTCTTAATGCTACTTTGTCTCCTCCTATGATATATAAATACATCGTGTGTGTCACCAACTACACACATTCATATGAACGAGTTCCCTCCTCCATCGTCTCACGTGCTTCAAGTGCAAGATCTCTAACCATCCGAAAAATTTGCATCGTGCTAGGTCTATTAGATGTAGACTCGTGTTGTATGAAGACCTTTAAGTCTACAAATCTCGGAGGATTTCCCTCTAGAAATGATTGCATGAAATGATGGAAAAACCTATAAAAAAATACTTATGTAGGCCTCCTCCTACATATGTAAATGTACATATTCATATGAATGAGTTCCCTCCTCCATCGTCTCATGTGTTTTATGTGTAAGATCTCTAATCATCCTGCAAATCTACAACACGTCAGCTACATTAGACGTGAACTCATGTTGTATGAAGACCTCTAAGTCTATAGGTTTCGGAGTAATTTCCTCTGGAAATAATTGCATGAAAGGATGGGAAACCCTATAAAAAATACATATGTAAGTTTCCTCCTACGTATGTATTTGTACACATTCATATGAACAAGTTGCTTTCTCCATTGTCTCACGTGCTTCATGTGCAAGATCCCTACCCGTCTTGCAAATCTGCAACGTGTCAGCTACAATAGACATAGACTTATGTTGTATGGTGATCTCCAAGTCTATATATCTAAGAGGATTTTCCTCTAGAAATGGTTGCATGAAAAGATGGGAAACCCTATAAAACCAAGTTATATATCCAACTACATTTTTCTAACTCATGTCCACGAATATCCCCCACATATATGGAGTAATTGGATGCAATCTAAAATATAGATATGCTTGATCGATCTCTTGCATACTCATGGTAGGAGGAGCAGATATGTATGGATGCATTGGGATGGTCTAGATATATCCAAATTGCCTCAGCACGCACACAGGCAAGTGAGGACATTTTATCCTAGATTCACATCTAATCTAGCTAGAGTATCAACATATTTACTCCAACGAACGAGTTAGATGGTGGTCATCGTAATGAGAAAACTAATAATCTTGGACCTCCAACCGATCCAATGTATTCTTGTGTGTTTCTACTAGTGGATGATCTTGATTATTCAGCTTGTAGAGTCTACGAACATATGGTAGAAAAATGATGCATGATGTATACCTAAAGCAAAAGAATAGATTAAAAATTATTTATAAATATAATGTTCCAATAAAATTAACTAATATTATTAAAAAAATATTTCAATTAAACTAACTCATAATTATAAATTATTCATTAATTATAAACTCTTTATTACCTGAAGAAGGGACAAGTACCCAACTAGTTGTTTCGTCTAGGGTTTGCTAGCATCCCCTAGGTAACTATACAAGCAAGCAAGAGTAACAACAACCCATGCATACTATCGATGCACATTTCACTTTTATCACTAATATGGTAGTGTCCATTAGGTAGAGAAGATATCATCTAATGGCGTTAAGCAGATGATATTCTCTCACCTCGTCATCATCAACAAACTGAACTGATTTGTTTAGATGAATCAAAAATTGGACTTGCAAGGATTAAGAATCTGACATGTGCTCCTCTAGTTCTTTCAACCTCTGTCAGCGCATCATCTAAGCTAAATCCAAGATCGTTACGCAATCACTCAACCCCCTCATCTTTCACTAGCGCTGTAAATGCTAGGAGGTGTCCAGTGATTGGCAAGTGCAAAAGACATGACACATCGTCTAGAGTCATTGTCATCTCACCAATAAGAAGATGGAATAAGCTAGTCTCTTTATGCCACTTCTCAACAAATGTCGATAGCAGGTTGACGTCGAACATATAGAGAATTTATTATTCTAAATATATATTGAATTTGTTATAGTTTATTGTTTGTTGTCCCCATGAGTCAAATAAAACATATTATTTCTATAGGAAAAATTTCATTATATCCATTCTAAAGTCATTCTATTTAATTTGATATTTCGTAGAAATAAATGATAAGTGGATATAGTAGAGAATTCTTTTTTTTTTTCTTTTGCTATTTAAACTATTACGTCTTTGATTAGATTCCAAAACCAAGTGAGGGTAGAAGCTAGCACATGTAGCTCACATATCTTTGTACCGTTATTGACGCATTTGAGAGAAACAAATTCCTAAAAAGATCAATTGTTATGATTAAATAAATAAAAAATTAATATATCATTAGATAATTAAATAAATTAAAAATTAAAACTTACATTTTCAACCCATATGTGGGATGCCATGTGGTCCTCAAAATGTGGTAGCAAAGACATATCCCAAAAACTCTGGAACATGTGGGGGTGGTCCCTAAAATGGTGATAGTGGCGGCATCGGTGGTGCAGACATTTCGTCATGTACATCTTCAGCGTCAACATGTACCTAAGAGCGGGAGCTTTGGCCTAACGCTCTTTGAGTACAGACTCGTGTTGGGTCTCCCTATCGTGTCAGAATCGTGTAATATCACAACCACAACCACCTTCCATCTTTGAAAGCAAAAATCAACACTTTATCACATTTCAATATTTTGACTATATCAAATTTCAACAACATAAACTACTTTAAACTACAACAACAGCATAAACTAATTATATCTCACTACAAACTCATTACAAATCAAAAGCATTTTGTCAACCACTTGACATACAACAACTATAACAACTTATTCAATATTGTTTCATATTTCAACAACAACAATAAATTGACATAACAACAACAACAAAATCACTATCGATCGCTAACATAAACTACTTTAAACTACAACAACAATATAAACTAATTATATTTCACTACAAAATCATTACAAATCAAAAATATTTTGTCAAACACTTGGTAGACAACAACTATAACAACTATAACAACTTAGAAAACATAAAATCAATTTTAACAACAACAACTAATTGACATAACAACATCAACATTCATTCCTAACTACCCATTGAAACTACAACAACAAAACATGATTTTGTATCAATACAAACTTTTACAAATCAAAAAGATAAACATAAGCACTAAAATCAAAAATATAAAAACAAAAAACTTACCTTTTGATGATTAAGAGCTGATGAATCAAAAAGTGAGGTTTTAGTGTGGATTTGAGGTAAGAAAAGGAGATTGAGTTGGATTTGAGAATAATGAAGGTCTAGAAAGTTTTTGATTTGGAAAATAGATTGAATGGGAGAAAAAGATGTTCTACCCTATATTAAGGTACTTCTCGGATACATAATTTCGGTGAATTACCTTACAATTCGCTAAACGGTATTTGGGTTTTTGGGGGGTTTATCATACTACTTGAGATAACTAGTTTTCTTAATTCCTTTGTTACCACAAATTGGGCTTAGCACAGTCACCAAACACTAACACACTTGTTCCTTTTTTTTCTCTCTTTTCTTTTATAATAACAATAATAAAAACATTATTAGTAGTTAATTGGTGGGTCCCACTTGGGGAGTGAATTCACCTAATAAATCTCTCGGTCACGACTCAAGTAAGAAGGTGTTGTTCAATCACGTCCGCCTTCTTTATGCAACATATCATCTTCTATACAACCAAAGTTTTTTTCATCATATCTAAACCATTCTCATCAATGTAAATCAAAGCAACCAAAGGTTGAAAATACACTAGCTGAAAATCAAAGCCACCAAAGGGACAAAAACTTAACCGAAGTCACAACTCAAAGCTTAATCACTTAACAAAAGTTATAATGCTTAACCACCATTATAACAGAAATTAACATCAACATAGCCATTAGGCAAATGCTTAACCACCAATAAGGCATAGACAAAGTTTTAAACGTTAAGGTTTTTGCGATATCAGTTGTTACGAATGCTGCATTTAGAATTGCGGTCGTCGCAGAGTTAATCAATCACAAAATTTCACAAATTTGATTAAAATGATTTAGACTGTCATGTAATATATAATAGGCAAAATATATTTTGAGTTCTTTTATGTTTCACGAAAGTAACGATTCAATCTTTTTTGTTTTTTTGTAACGCTTAGGTCCATTTAATTCTATTTCTGCATAGATCATTTAATTTGGTAGAGTTTCTAATAATAAGATATTTTTAATTTCACTAGCTATTACAAATGACTAATGATGTAAACATGATGTAACTTAAAGTACTAAATCAGGAAAGTAAAAAATTAAAGAACCTATGCAAAATAAACTTAAAGGACCTTTGTGTTACAAAACAAAAACATAAATGATCAAATTGTTACTTTTGTGAAACATAAAAGATTTCAAGATATATTTTTTCTATATAATAACTGAAATTAAATATTTTTTTTCATTATTATAAGATGTCTGCAGCAAAAAATGCATGACTAATTTAGTAACTATACATCTATTAATAATATATTTAATTTCACTCAAAAAATATATATTTAATTCAAATTGTATGTTTGACTTATTGAAATTAAATAAACTAATAACTATATCATATTTTAAACAAATTCATAATTATATAGCTACCTCGAGTTCACATCAAAATAAACTATGAATACATTTAAGAATGTTTAATGATAAATAATAAATTACATTATTAATCACCACATAGTATAATTAATAACGTGTAATATCATAACTTCTACTATCACGTTCATCGTGGTTATTTCCACCTCCTCTAAAGACATAATCAAACAATCCAGAACTTCTTAGTGGTTCAATTGTTGGTGGTCATATGAAGAATTGTTGATCAATGACAATAATACTCATCTAGTCATATAAAATATGGTGGATTTGAATTTGACATATATAAATAGTCTGGGATATTTTCTAATAATATTTCAAAAGTATTAAAAAATTATTTTAATACGTAAAAAAATTATTTTAAATCATGCAATAGATCATTCGGTTACAATTTATAAACATAAATTGATTTCATATTTAAATTAGTTTATTATGTTTTGAGCGTGTAAGATTAATGGCTTAAAAGTAACCGTCGGCAATCAATATGATCATGCATACAATATACACTGTTGCTACCTGCACCCCCGTTTTTGCTTCCCACACCCTCTAAGTCTTTTTAAAAACCAAAAACCCCAAAATATCCTTCAGCCTTCTACCTCATTAAAACGATTTGATTCTGAGTTTTTTAAAACAGTACGTGAACTAAATGACAGATTCACGTACTGAATTGAATTCACGTAAGGTTCATTATGGCAAGTAACTCCAAAACTTATTCCAATTAATTCTAATTAATTTCAATTCCAATTAATGCGGTAACTCTACTGATTTGGTACAAGGTAAACTTGAGTTTACGTATTTGTCACATAAATGGCTTATTCGTGATCTGACTCAAAAAAATTTCAAAAAAAACCTATTTTACGTGAACTCAGTTCACGTACGCACAAATTGGGCCAAAAATTTAACTTACGTGAACTGAGTTCACGTGAATTGAGTTCACGTACGCACAAATTGGACAAAAAATTTAACTTACGTGAACTGAGTTCACGAGAAGTCAGTTTACGTACGCACAAATTGGGCAAAAAAAATTAACTTACGTGAACTTAGTTCACGTACCCTTGCTTCATATGAGTTCACGTGAACTCCATTGTTTACGCAAATTCAGTTGTTCACGTATGATTTCCATATTTGAAAACAAAAACTCAACCAAAATCAAAACTTTGAACATATCTTCTTTGAACACTTTAACAACAATGACAATATGAGATTAATGGGTTGTAAGGTTTGAGTAAATGTTGTGAGTTTTGAATGATAATGAGTTATAGTGGGTGAGTTATGGATGATTTTTAGGTTTTGTGATTTTTGGGTTTAAAATGTGGAAGAAGGTGAAAAAGGGGATGAAGAAGGAAAAAGAAAGTGGTCTAATGAGGTAGAAGACTGAAGGGTATTTTGGGGTTTTTGGTTTTTAAAAAGACTTAGGCGGTGTGGGAAGCAAAAACGGGGGTGCAGGTAGCAAAAGTGTATAATATATAATGAGTTTCTGATTCTCAAATATATTTTCATCATCTTTTATAAAATAATTTTCTTCTATTTTCTTTTGTGGGTTAACAATGATTTCAATTCTGGTAGTTATGTTACTCAAATTTTTCTCATAAGAACATGTTGAATCCTAAGGAATTTTTGTCTTAGATGAATAAATCTTGAGGACAGTGACCTATCTTTATTTTATGTTGTTGTTCTTTAATATTTGTTCTCTATTTTTAGGTTTATGGTTTGTAATGAGTGATGGTCTGGGACTTGGATCGAAATACGTGACTTGTTCTCTATAATTATTGTTGACAGTGATTTGAAGAGATAATGGACAAAATTTTCCAACAGATAGTAATATGATGGATAACTACTTTGGCTACCTTCAAATTGTGCAGCAAGACCAAAATCACCGAATGATTGTGATACACTATGTGAGGAAGAATCATCCAATGGACTCGTTCCATGCCTTCTAGTTTTACCACGTCTAATTCAATCCCTTCTAATAATATTAACACTACCAATCATACTATCCATGAATTTTCTTTCAATCTATGAGGCAATAGATTTTGATCAAGCCTAATGTATGGTCTTCTTGCAACCTTCACTTATTTCTCTAGTTTAATCTGAATTACCATCACCACCACTACCATCGCGATTGCTATCACCGGGTGAACATAAACTACAATTGTCTATCCGATTTGGTGTTTGACCTGAATGTGAGACATCTACACCAAATATTTCTTCGATCTCATCATCATAATCAATAGGGAGCCATTTTGCATTTTAGATTCCATCCAACAATGGTCCCTCTGTTTCCTCAATCCATGGAGATAAATAACCTTCCTGAAATGTAGGATCAAAGTTGAAAGGATTAAAACTTCTTTCAATGTCTTCTTGACTTTTTCTTATGATTCTCCTCATGTTTAGCTTCATATTGTAGAATGCAAAGACAAGTTTTTGTAGCTTAAGCAACTTCATCATGTTTCTTGTCTTTGTATGTATGTAGCTAAATGTACTCCAATTTCGCTCACAATTTGGACCTGAAGTTGTTTGACTAAGAACTTTTGCAACTATAATTTGAGACTTAAAAGCACAAGATCCACATATCAACCACCATTCAACTGAAAGAAAAAAATGATGGAAAAATTAGAAATTTTTCGTACTTACATATCAACAAGCACAAATTATAAATGATGCCTGATTTCATTTGAGACCAAACTCTTGCGCTTGTTAAGTTCCAAAGTTCTCTTGTTTATCTAAAAAAAGTAACAACTACAAGAACTGATAGTACCATGTCTATCAACCGCTTAATAAAGAAATCTCATTGTTGGTTTATCATCCCCACCCACCAAATTCAACACCTTAACAATTGGTTAAAATACCTTTTGTATTTTAGTAGTCTTATTCCAAAATTGTGCACTGGTCACAATCTTTTGGCTTTATATGCAACTCCTCCTAATTTGTCTTTTCCATATTTGGAACTTTTATATTCATCAGAATCAAACTTATATTTCAAAGCTTGTTTCAATTTCACAATTGATTCAAGTTGTAAAAATGGTGTAGCAAAACAAGTGATAGTTAGAAGAATGATTTCTTTATCACTAGTATATTTCAAATTCACTGTCCAAACATGGTTGTATAAAAACAAAGTTATCTTTTTTACTTCATCAGACACTTTTTGGACATTTGACTTTTTTTCAATATCTTCTAAACACAAATCCAAACTGTTAAAGTAATTGGTATAATAATTTCAATGCTTGAATGGAAAAACTTGTTTATTAATTAAAACTGGAGCCATTAAATAGCCAAAATACAAAACAGAAGTACCAAAAGAAACAGTACAGTAAAACAGAAGGAACGAACAAAACAGAAGGAAAACAAAACTACCAGAAGCAGAAACACGCGGCTTAATACTCGGTCTTCTAACAACAGAATCACATGCTAACTACACTATCCTATTATTTAGGACATTTATTAACCAAATAGAAGACTAAATCAACAATTGCCATGCCAATTGACCTAACAATTGCTCCCATAAACTGGACATGCCAGAGGCATTTCAGTTTACTTCTCCAGCTGACTTCACTCCAAGTGCTTCTCTGAGTTTTTCAAACACCTCCAGCCTCATAGGTTTAGTCATAATGTCAGCCAACTGCTCACTTGTACCACAGTGTTTCATATCAATCAATTTATCCTTTGTGAGATTCCTTAGAAAATGAAATACTTACATCAATATGCTTACTCCTACCATGGAAGAGTGGATTCTTTGCAAGTTTTATTGTAGAAGAGTTATCACACAGTACCTTGACACTTTTACTTTGAGTGCCTCAAATCTGTTTAAGTATTTGTTGTAACCAAATGCACTGACATGCACAAGAAGCAGCTGCCACATATTCTGCTTCTATGGTTGAAAGTGTCATTACTAGCTGTTTCTTTGATGACCAAGCTACTGCTCCTCCACGTAGCATGAAAACATAACCAGAAGTGCTTTTTCGATCATCCAAATCCCCTGCATAGTCACTGTATGTATAGGCTAGCATCTCATCTTTACATCCCTTATTGTAGAATACACCAAGCTCAGTAGTAGCTCTAATGTATCTGAGAATTCTCTTGGCTGCCATCATGTGAGACTCCATAGGATTGGCCATAAAACGACTTATTAGACAAACACTATAAGCTAAGTCAGGTCTTGTGACTTTCATGTACATCAGACTTCCCACCATTTGCTTGAATAAGGTTGCATCTACCTTCTTACCATCTTCTTGTTTTGTTAGTCTATTACTTGCTGGAACCATGGGATTCTTAACTCCGTTGCAACTTTCCAAACCAAATTTTTTTAGAACTTCTTCAGCATACTTCTTCTGACCAATGTGAATGCCATTGAAGCTCTGCCGTATTTCAACTCCCAGAAAATACTTCATCTTACCAAGATCAGTCATCTCAAACTCCTTTTTCATAGACTCTTTGAACTCATTCACCATAATTGTATCATTGCTAGTAAAAATGAGATCATCAACATAGAGACTTACAATTAGGATCTTGTTCTTCTCTTCTCTTTTGATGAACAAGGTGTGCTCATAGATGCTTTTCTCAAACCCTTCCTTAATAAAGTAGCCTTCAATTATGCTAAACCACGCTCTTGGTGCCTGCTTTAGACCATAGAGTGTTTTCTTTAATTTGTAGACTTTCTTCTCTGCCCCACTGACCACAGAGCCTAGAGGTTGAGCAATGTAAACATCTTCATTTAGCTCACCATGAAGAAAGGCACTTTTGATATCAAGTTGAAAGATTGTCCATCCATTTCTTGCTGCCAAAGCTATCACTGTACGGATTATATCCCATCTAGCAACTGGAGCAAAAACTTCATTATAGTCTACTCCTTTCTCTTGTGCATATCCCTTAGCCACAAGACGAGCTTTACACTTATCTATTTCACCCTTCTCATTTAATTTGGTTTTATAGATCCACTTTACACCAATTACTTTGACCTCCTTTGGTGCATCAACAAGCTCCCAGGTTTCGTTCTTTACAATAGCATTAAACTCCATATCCATTGCATCCCTCCATCTTTTCATTTTTACTGCTTCTTCATAGTAAATAGGATCATCAGAAGATATAAACAAAACTAAATTTTGTACCTCTTCTTCTTCTTCTGAAAGTCCTTCTCCACTTGTATAATCTTGAAGATAGGTTGGAGCTCGAGTGACTCTTCTTTTAGGAAGTGTAGATATGGTAGTATCACTGGAGATACTACTTTGACCAAATTCTCCTTCTTCTTCACTTTCTTCACCACTAGAAGCATATGTATCTTCATCAACTTATCCCCAGTCAAGAATGTCATTCTTAGCTTCTCCTTCTGTCTTTCTCCAATTCCAGCTTTTCCCTTCTTCAAACACAACATCTCTGCTAATTATCACCTTCTTTGTAATCGGATTTACCATTTTGTATCCCTTAGACTCTTCACTATACCCTATCAGCACACACTCTTGACTTCTAGCATCCAACTTTAACCTCTTTGCATTTGGTACATGTACATTTCCTACACATCCAAACACTTGAAAATGATCAACATTAGGCTTAATTCCACTCCAGCATTCTTCTGGTGTCTTATTCTTTACAGTAGAAGTTGGACTTCGGTTGAGAATGTGGCATGTCGTCTTCACAGCTTCTGGCCAGAATGGAGTAGGCATCTTCTTTTCTTCTAGCAAACATCGCAACATGTTAAGTATGGTACGATTTTTGCGTTCTGCAACCCCGTTTTGTTGAGGAGTGTAGGATGTAGTCAGCTGTCTCTTAATACCTTCAAGTCTACAAAACTCTATGAATTCCTTATAGGTGAACTCCCCTCCTCTGTTTGTCCTTAATCCACAAATAGATAGACCAGACTCCTTCTCCACAACATTTTTGAAGCTTTTAAATGTTGTGAAGGCTTCACTCTTTTCATTCAGAAAATAGACCCAAAGCTTGCGGTTCAGGTCATCAATAAAAGTTAACAAATACCTTTTGTTGCCATATGACTTTGGAGTGATAGGTCCGCAAATATCTGAGTGTACAAGCTGTAGCTTCTGTGTTGCTCTCCACTTGCTTTTCTTTGGAATGATCTTCCGATGTTGTTTCCCTTTCATGCAGCTTGTACACACATAGGTTGGCATCTGAAACTTGGGAATTCCTCTAACAAGTTCCTTCTGCTGCAATAAATTCAGACTGGTAATACTTAAATGACAATATCTCTTATGCCACAAATCACCAGTATCATCACTTCTCACACTTAGACATGTAGATGATGTATGCACCAGAACATTAGCTTGAACTACAATCATCCTATTAAATGTCATAAGTGTGTGCATGATTAGTCCTCTTCTAGGATGATAGATTCTGCATTCTCCATTTTGTATTAGGATAGCCAACCCTTTCTCTTGTAACTGACCTATACTCAACAGGTTATTTTTCAACTCAGGAACATAATAAACTTCTGAAATCACCTGAGTTGCACCTTCTACTTCAAGTCTGATGTTGCCCTTCCTTTTCACTGGCATTCTGAGATTGTTTCCAAGTTTCACTGAATGACTGAATTGCTCATCCAGCTCCACAAACCATTGCCTATTTCCTGTCATATGGTTAGAACAACCAGAGTCAAGAAACCATACTACCTCTATAACACCCCGAGTTTAAAAGACAGCGCGAGTGTATATTTTTTTTTAAATAAATAAGTAAAAGAATTTTCAGAATTAATTAAAATAAAATTAATTCATTTTCTAGGAATAATTTTCCGTAAACCAAACGACCAAAAGTAATTAAATAATTACATCACGATTACTCAAGTAAAATATTTTTGGGAATTAAATCTTCAAAATATATCAAAATAAAGATACATCCCAAAAGTTGTATCCTGAACCCACCAAAATGTTATCAGAGTGCGGAAAAATATTAGCGAAAAAGTTATACAATAATTCCCAAAATAACCAATTACATTTTCCAGTTCAAAATCCTATACATCAACTCTAACTGATCATGCACTAAGCTACAGTAGCCCGATTTCCGCCGCATCCTCTACAAGTCTCGTCTTCAGCCAGCTGTCTGTCCCTCTGCGTTTTCCACAAAGACTCCGTAGACAAATATCAAGGAAAACTAACGATGTCTCCGTCGTTAGTGTAACCGTCGGTGGGACGGGTTTTGAGGTTCATCTGGGGGCAAAGCCCAATTTCCACAATAATAGTAAAGGGTCACCGACCGAAATTAACACATAACACAACATATATCTTACAGTAACAAATATAACCATGGCATATCATAAAATCAATGATGATAAATAAAGATGCTCATTTTGAAATTTCATGACATGTATTTTTCAAAACAGCAACCAATGAATATAGAAAATAAGTTGTAAGTACAGCCGACACTTCAGCATTCACAATCATTCATCAGAATTTCAGGATTTATAAACGTACTTACACACATCAGTTTCCAATCATCATCATATAACCAAATCGTGACTTACCGGTCAATCACCCCGATGCAATATGTATATGCTCATGTATTCAACTTCTTGGAATTACCAAGGTGCAGTCGCTCAACAGACCAGCACAATTCAAATATGTTTGACTTTAATGGCCCTCAAGACCAGGGTACAATCGCTCAACAGATCAGCACCAGTGCAGTCGCTCAACAGACCAGCACTCGTGCAGTCGCTCAACAGACCAGCACGTTTTACGTATTTGAATGGACCACCATGAACACGCGGCCATTCCGTAGCCCACATAGAATGGACCACCACGAACACGCGGCCACTCTACAACCCATCACGGTTACTACTTTCACGTGTATTAGCCTCTCACAGGCCAAATACAGAGAAGTTAAATCCTCGTACGGATAGAATGGACCACCACGAACACGCGGCCATTCCGTAGCCCACTACTGTGGTTACTACTTAACTTTGCGGACCATCACGGTTACCGCATTACTCTGTGGCCCATCGCGGTCACCACTTGACTATGAAATGCATGGACATGCAATGTTTCCTCTTCACTGAAAACAGTATGCAATATCAGAAAAACTCAGCCTTTCCAGCATTCCCCCAAAGCATCTCAACACAAATAATTTCATTATCAACACATCAATGATTAAACATTCAAGTAATCATTAACACTTTACATTTCACACAATTCCATTCTTAATTATCATAAGTCTTTCCCCCAACTCTTAAAATTCATAAAACAGTGTTTGAACTGAGATTTCTAAAACATACGAATCTGTATTCGAATACAGCTTCTCTGTATTCGAATACAGAAGCCAAAACAGTGCAGAATTAACACTCTGTATTCGAATACAGCTTCCTTGTATTCGAATACAGAGGCTATCACAGTGCAAAACCAGTATTTTTCACTACATCAGTAAAGTCTCAAAACTTCATCACCACCATTTCAAACTATCACAAAAATTCATTTTTAATTCAACACAAACCTTCCCAAAATTCCCCAACACTTAGGGTTTATAAAACAATGTTGAAAACCTTGAATTTCTGAAAAACCCGAATCTGTATTCGAATAAACCCCCTTGTATTCGAATACAGAAGCATGAAAATGCAAATTCAACATCCTGTATTCGAATACAACATGCCTGTAGTCGAATACAGAAGACAAAACATTGTAAATTCAGCATTTCCTCCCAGGTCATTAAAGGTTTCCAAAACATCATCATCTCCTCTTCAAAACTATTTCAAGGACTCCATTTTAAATCATTTTAACCCTTCTCAATGTTCCCCAACACTTCAAGATTCACATGACAATGTTTAAAACTTGATTTTCTGAAAAACACGAATCTATATTCGAATACAGCTTCCTTGTAATCGAATACAGAAGCTAAAACTCGAGTTTCTGGAAAAACACGAATCTGTATTCGAATAAAGCTCCCTTGTATTCGAATACAGAAGCAAAAATTGTGAAAGTTAGCATCCTGTATTCGAATACGAGACTGTCGTAGTCGAATACAGATGCGAATACAGATGCGAATACAGTGTTAAAATTTCACTTCTGTATTCGAATACGACAGAGTCGTAGTCGAATACAGATGCTAAGTCAGAAGCAAAAATCCTTCCTCTGTATTCGAATACAGAGGCCCGTATTCGAATACAAGTTTGAAAACATTGAGTAAAACAGAAGCTTGGCAGGTTGTATTCGAATACACTCATGTTGTATTCGAATACACCTTCGAATTCAGTGAACTTTTCCTAAAGAACTACAACACATTTTCAATCTTTTTCCTTTGAAAAACCAGCACAACCCCAAAACAGTTTTATCACTCTTTTGAACCACAAAACTCAGGCATTTCCATCAATGCTACTTTTCCAGAAAAACACTTTCATCATTTAAAATCCATTTTCTTTTGAAAACATCAACAACACCAGATCATTCATCACAGTTTTGCTCAAACCATTCAAACAGAATGTCAACCACAACAAAAGACATTTTTAACCATTTACATTCTGATCATTTCTCAAAACACATGCAAAGCATTTCCAGCTTTCTCACACAAACAGAACAACATGCAAAGCATTTTAGCTTTCTCACACAAACAGAACAACATTAGTACATTTCAGCCAAACAGCAAGCATCACATACACCAAAACACCAACAGAGTGTATTTTCGCATTTTATACAACCAGCACAACAGTTTTGAAAATATGCATTTTAATCATCTTCAAAATAATATGCAAGACATTTTTCAACTTTCCCACATGAAGAAAACAGCCCTAAAGCAACTAGAAAGTGGAAGGTGCCCTTACCCTTGTTGCGTTTCTACTACTTCTCTCTTTTCTGTTTTCGTTCCCGTTTACGCGTCAAAAATCGGCGAAACTCCCGCTTGCGTTTGCTGCTACGAAACTGCGTTCTCTAGCTTCGGAATGATGAGGGGAACAACTTTTGTACTGGGGGTTTTCTGGTTTGGTGCTTAGATTTCCAATTAATGTCACTTTTGAGGAACTCCCTCTTTTTTTCTTTTGAACGGACTGGAAATGGAAAAACAGAATGGGAGGGAAGGGATACTGTTACATGCAGTATGGGCAGTGAGGGAGGAGGAATGGTATTCTGATTTCACCATCCTTCTCACTCCTATATATAGGCTTGTGTGGGTGTCACCTCACCCGACACTTATCTGATTTTCAGCACTTAACCCGTCTCGTTGCAATTAGCCGATAATCCCTTAATTAACTGTCCGTTAATTTTATTACTCGTAATTAAATTAATTTATTCTTCATCCAATAATCTTAATACATCTTCAAAGATAAATATATATATATATATATTTACTCAAAACATACATATATTAAATATTTTACAAATATCCCCAAAATACACTTAATATTAATTTCATAATTTTAATTTAGAAATTAAGGGTCTTAAAACCTCTCTCTTTGAATTATTGATCTCAACATAGGACATCAGCAGAAGCTCTTCCTCCTCATCCAATTCTGCATAATTGGCTCTTTTGTCCCATTCAGGACACTCATTTTGGAAGTGTCCCAATTTATGACAATTAAAACATTTAACTGTAGCTTTGTTGAAAGTTTGTCTGCCTCGTCCTCCTCTATTCATGCCTCTACCTCTTCCTCTGCCTGATCTCTCATCATATGTCACTTTTAACACTTGTTCTTCTTCCTGGT
Organism: Cicer cuneatum; assembly: GCA_037974295.1. NCBI lineage: Eukaryota > Viridiplantae > Streptophyta > Magnoliopsida > Fabales > Fabaceae > Cicer > Cicer cuneatum. Next base: position 30,827,323 of record JBBPBO010001986.1, on the reverse strand, counting down.
GTCCCTGCATCCTTTGTTCATGAACAAGCAGACTTCCATGTAATTCATCGATGCTCAAGGTACTAAGTATTTGACTCCTCTATTGAGCAAACAACATAGTTGAATTTGGAGGTCAATGATCTAAGTATCTTACTAACCACTGTGCTTTGTTCCATCACCTCACCATTTGTCTTCATTTTGTTGACCACGGTTAGAGTCCGCCCCAAGAAGTTATCTACTTTCTCTCCTTCTTTCATGGCCAGTAACTCAAATTCCTTCCTCAAGGCTTGAAGTTGTGCTCTTCGTACTTTCGTGGACCCTTGATACTTCTGTTTCATTGAGTCCCAAATTGCCTTCGATGTTCCCTTGTCAAGAATTGTTTCCAATATTTCTCTGTCAATAGCTTGAAACAAGAAATTTTTCACCTTTAAATCCTTGAGTTTGGCCTCCTCCACACTCTTTCTCTGTGCCTCACTTGCTGGTGTGTTTCCAACTGCTGGTGCCAGAATTCCCTCGTCCACCAGGTTCCACATCTCCTTGCTCCTAAGGAAATTATCCATTGTCATTGACCAGTAATCATAATGGACATCAAATTTGGGAATGGACGGCAGCACAAACCTTTTTGAGATTGACATCTTAATCTCTTTGTGTTTACTCACACACACTCAAACTCTCGTGTTTGCTCTAGACTTCACAGTCCACACACTCTCACACTTATCAGGCCTCTTTCGAAGCTCTGATACCAATTGTTAAAGTAATTGGTACAATAATCTCAATGCTTGAATGGAAAAACTTGTTTATTAATTAAAACTGGAGCCATTAAATAGCCAAAATACAAAACAGAAGTATCAGAAGAAACGGTACAGTAAAACAGCAGGAACGAACAAAACAGAAGAAAAACAGAACTATCAGAAGCAGAAAAACGCGGCTACCAGAAGCAGAAACACGCGGCTTAATACTCGGTCTTCTAACAACAGAATCAAATGCTAACTACACTATCCTATTATTTAGGACATTTATTAACCAAATAGAAGACTAAATCAACAATTGTGATGCCAATTGACCTAACACAAACACTGAAATCTTTTTTGAACAATTTCAAACAAGTTGCTTTAAATGCTGCCTTAGTGACCACTTGGACAACACACTCTTCCCGTCCTCTTGCACCTATTTTTGTTTATGTCATACTCTTAACTTCTCTCTAGATCAACATCTACAGCCCTCATTCTTTGTTGAATATCGACTTGTTGATATTGGGATGAAACTTGCACGAAATCTTTGTTTATCTTCCCATTGTTTATGCATCATCATGCATTCTTGTGTAGCTTGTCTCATAGTTACATCTTCATACAAAAAAACTTCATCTTCATAGTTGTCGTCTTCCCCTCTCAAACACACAACAAATTCTTCCTTTCTTTTTCTTTGAGCATTTTTCTTTACTTGACTGTCTAATAGAAGCTTCATTATGTTTTCTCTAACAAAATTTGTGACTCTAGTTCAACCTTTGACTTCTCCTAACATGTGTGCAAGATGTTCCTTCAACCGAGTGATTCAATCAGTTAATAATACTCTTTCACAATGTTTCCATTAATTGTGTAGTGTTTCTATTTCTATCTGGCACAATGACCGCAAAGTGTCATCCAATATCATCACTCTGAGCACCTTCTACTCTACCCATTTGATAATTTTTCTCTTGGAGGCATATTTTAACCAACCTACAAATATATAATGAAGTTTTAAATTAAAAATTGAATATAAATTAATTATAATAACAAGATTAGATAGCCACAAAAAATAAATTAATTATATACTCTAATATATAGTCTAAATTCTAATGGTTTAATTACTCTGCAGGTTTTTGAACATCTGTAAATTTTAAAATAGATCCTTAAATTAAAAAAATTATAATCAAATACCTAAACTAGTATAAAGTTTTCAATTTGGTTCTTACGTTAAATCTTAATTAGTCAGCAGTTAGGGACGATGATAAAACTACAATTTTACAAATCATTGTCCACCTAATAATCCACATATTTTTCATTTTATTTTTTATTAACATAATTAATTATTAAATATTTACAAAATTAAATATGATCCCTAAAATTCTTATTATGTCCCCAATTTAAACCTCCATTAACACAAATTGGGTAAGGATTTTAATGGGCTGGAGGAGAGGAGATGCAAAGGATTTTAATGGAAGGGGAAGGAAAGGGAGGGGGAGAGGACTTTGCTCCCATCTTCTCATATCTCTTCCTAAAAGTTGAACTAAACACATATAATTTAAAATATTACATTCTCTTCACTCCATCTTTCCATAATCAAACACACCCTAAAATGGAATATCTAAATGAAATATCTTTAGTTTGATTTTTTAGGAAATGAAATGGGAGAGGGGGAGATCAAAAGTAGGGATGAGAATAGGCTAGGTCGTCCGTCAAAGGTCTATAGCCTGGCCTACCTGTAGCTTGGTCTGGTCTGGTCTATTTAATAACAAGGTTAAATTCAGACTATTCAAGTTCAGACTTATATAAAAGTCTATTAGGTTATTTTTTATTATTTATTAATATTATTGGTTCTTATTTTAAAGTATATATATATATATATATATTGTTGTTTTCTATTTTAAAGTCTATCAATTAAGCTATTTTAATATTATTTTATTATATTAGATTTGATTATAATTTTATTAGTTTTCCTTATATAAAACTGTCTAATTTAGCCTATTTAAAAAAATGAAAAATATAACATTTAAATATTTTAATGTGAATAAGGTTTTTAAATAGGTTTTCAGGCCAGACTAGATTTTTAAAAAGGTCAGGTCAAGCCGAAAAAAAAGCATATGATAGGCCGTAGGCCAGACTTAAGCTTAAAAAATTAATCGTATGCTAAATTTATGTTTTTTAAAGCCTGGTCTGGCCTGACCTATTTCCATCCCTTAATCAGAAGCAATTTTTTATTCCCCCAAAATTAGAGGGATTTAGTGGGTAGGAGAGAGATGTTAAAAAATAATTTATTAAGTTAACAAAATTATCCTCAGTTTTTTTGTTAAAATCGTAAATTATCCTTATTGGAATTTAAAAGTATAGGTTATCTATTTGTTGCTCTTTGTTTACATTAGAACTTTGTCTTGATATTTTCTTTGGTGTTTACTACTGCATCTCTATTGTACTCATGCGTACTATTATCGTCGTATTGGTAAGTTGCTCTTTTGCCTTTATCTTGGTAGTACTACTTATTCCTAGTATTGCTTTTTGTCATTTGTTGTACTTGTTTCTTTTTTTTTTCTTCACCTTTGTGAGTTATACCTTTTACATTTTTAATCCGTTGTCGAACACAGGTCAAATAAGAGTTAATAAAAACGTAGCATAAGACAACAACTCAAGTTGTCTCGCAAAGATTTATGACTCAATTAACTGAATTTAGAATCAATAAAAACAAAAAAGATGGGTTTTTAGAATTTAGGTTAAAAAAATTGAGAAAATGAAATTAGAATAACGTATATTGGAACGACTAATCCACTGATTCGAGAATTTCAGACCTATTATAGATTTTTAAAGGGTTCAATTTCTAGTTGGGGTTCTATTCATGTTTTAACGGTATAATTGATCAAGCAAGCGTAAATAAACCCTATGTGAATTATGTTTCTTTGACTGAATTATACATCACAGTAAATGATACATTATAGTTAAGAATCAAGCGTCGCAAAAACTACAATAAATTTAAAAATCAAATTCTGGCAAACCAAATATATTAATCTTATTGAGATTCAAATTAGACAATTAGAATAACAATATAATCAAATGAAAAGAAATAGAATCATTCACATGAAATTAACATTATATAATAAACCTCAAGGTCTTGATGAAATCCTAAGTGAATTAATCATAGAATTTTGCCTTCTATGAAAAATCTGGAAAAAGAAGATCATTGTTCTGTTTATCAAAAACCTGTCTTAGTATATGAGTATATATTCCCCCAAAATCAAAACAAAACAAAACGACTTACTCTAAAAAGACCAAAATATAAAGTACTCGTTTTGGGTTCTAAAAGCTCCAAGCTGGAAAAACAAGTGGTATGGTATTGATTATTATTAATTAATACTTCATGTCACGTAATCAATATTTTTTGACCAAACAAAGTTTCGAATTGGGCTTTGGCGTCAATATAAAATTCGTAACTCAGACTCTTAGTTTTTCAACATCTACTCGCACACGTCAATCCTATATTCGGAGCTCAAGTTATGGTCTGCAGACCGAGCAAGGATCAATATACAAATCAAATAATTATATTAAAACACAATTATGACTCAAAATTTAAAAATACACTAAAAACTAATCTTAGACTGAAAAAAGCTTTCAAAATATCAATTGATCAAAAAGATGTGTTTAAATGCTTTGATCAATTGCTTTGTTCCTTTGAGTAACCATGTGTTTTGTTTTATTTTTATTTTTATTGGTTTTTTTTCTATGATTCCATTATTTTTTCATGTTCATTGTTTTGTTTGTATTATATTTTATTTTAATTTCATTTTTTATGAGTTGTGGTATTCTATTACATGATCTATATATAGTAGTACATGGGTTATATATTATGTAGAATTTAATTTTACAAATATTTTATGGGGTTAGATGGATCATGAAGATCGAGAAATTGCTATCAATAGATGGTTTGACTTGCGCTGAAGAGTTATAGCTCAAATTATGTAAGCTATATATTGTTTATTGTTATGTTGGAATGTATCACAAAAGAAATTTATAGTATGAGCTAAGAGAGAGAAAAGGTGCATGAAAAAGTAATGCACCGAATTGGTAACAGTGAAACTAATAGTAATATATTGAAAATGAGTACTCAAATGTTTTTAAAGTTATGTGATATGTTAGAAAGAGATGAGGGCTTATGATCTATACGATGGTCAAGTGGGGAGAACGAGTTGTTAAATCAATATATATTAACACATAATGCTAAAAATCGTAAAGTCAACTTTTGTTCCGACGAGACAAATAGGCGTCTTCGCCGTCAAGTTTTGAAAGCTATTATTGAATTAGAAGAAAAATTTATGATACAACTTGATGGCTCAACAATTTCTTTAGAAATTTCTAGTAGTAGTAGATTCTACCCATATTTTAGGGAAAACATTTTATTAATAAGTTATCTTACACTAAAATATAAATAAGATTAGCATAGACTATATATAATACTCTATTAGGATTATGTTGGTGTTATAGATAGAACACACATATGAGTCAAAGTATCTACAAAATATGTTCTTCGATACCGTGATAGGAAAGACTATCCAACACAAAATATTTTTGCAACGTGCACTTTTGATTTATAGTTCACTGATGTGCTCGCGGGATAGGAAGACACTGCCTCTAAATCAAAAATAATAATGTTTTAACACGAGAAGATAAACTTAAAATTCCTCAAGATAATATAATAATCATCTTACTATAGGAAAATATTATCTTGTTAATATTGGTTTCATGCTCACAAGTGGAGCACTTATTACACCTTATTGAAGAGTTCGATATCACTTAAAAGAATATTTGGCAAGAAATCCACCTCAAAATTATTAAAAAAAATTAATCTCTAACATGCAATTTTATGCAATGCAATCGAAAATGTCTATGGAATATTGAAAAAAAGATATGAGGTTTTGTCTAATTCAACAAAGCACGCTTATGGAGTCAAAGCTAAAAAATTAATCATTTTTTACATGTTGTATTCTTCACAATTATCAAATGAGCGTAGACCCGATGAAGACTTTATAGTTAAAGTAAATTTTGAACTTGGAAATCAAAAAGTATCTCATAAATTTTGCACAATCTCACTCACGAGGTTATGTTGCTTAATGCTTCAACACACTAGTCAAAATCAAAATAAAGAGTCAACAGATAGCTACCAAAATTTTGAAAAAGATATTAAAATCCATCCTCACTTCTTCAGTCCTCACATCACGCACGAAACCCCCAACATATACCAGTCTTGCTCTCACCACCAAGGCACCAACACTCTTCATTCCCACTTTGTAACACTCATCAACAGTCAACACATACACATCCATCAATTCTCCTTTTCTTAAAAAAGAAAAATCTCACACAGCCCAACCAAAAAACATGATGAAACAACAACATAAAAAATAAGAGTAATATTAATCTATTGGGAAAAAGTAGTCAAAGTGAAGTTCTGGAAACTGAAGGAAGGAAGAGAGAAACCAAGGAAGCAAAGAAAAGAACTAAGGTGTGAAAATTTTGATTCTTCTTAAACTGAACAAATTCAAAGATAAGATTTGTTTGGAAAATGTTTGCTTTATATCTAATCATAGATTCTCAAATGAAAAAGAAAAAAAAAATTTTTAGTTTTTTTATGAATGACATTGAGGCTCGTAATAGTGTTTTCATGGCTGTCGTGGTTGTAATGGCTTGTTGTTGCGATATTTTTTTGCGAATTTCCTTTACACCATTAAAACGGCAAAAAAATTAACATACGCCTTCGAGACAATTGTGTCTCCTATTTTTGTGTGGTATTGTTCCGTTTTTTAAAACCTTGGATAGAAGTTAACATCAATAAGATGTTTAACATGTAAAACGGAAAACACAAGAAAGAGGAAATTCGAATTATGTATCTTTTAAAAACTTTTTAATGTGACTAATCTATAGTAAAGAAAAGCGGGACAAATGAGAAATAACATAACAGAGAAACACAATAACCACCAACATAATAGCTACGTCCGGTCCCTTCAACCTAAAGTTGTTGAGGAAGGCAGCCACTATTGCGTTAGGTTACAAAAGAAAAGGTTTAGGTTTTTATGAAATAGCTCTCGTAGGAGAGTGTTTACAAATTGTTCTTTCAAACACTTTTCTCAACACTAAAGTGAAAAATGATGATTACGAGCAAGAGTGCAAATGTGCTTATAGCTTATGCCTTTCTTGTTTTTCAAGTGAGCAATGCACGTCCTTTTATAAAGATTGATTAGGGTTTCTGGCCGTTGTCCTGATTGCAAGAAATCAATATGATTCATGGAGTTTTGTATTGTATCTTTTGATGTTGATTTTCCGTAGAAACTTCACAAAATACATCCTTGTAATTGATTCAACGTATCTTGGTAAAATGATTGGGAAACAGAGGATACGATGATCAGAACATGTCATAAGATCTTCAGATTAGTAACAGATTCAGGATGTTCAACAGAGCATGCACAAATGCTTTGTCTTCTTTGGAGCGTTGACTTTCAACAGAGCATTGACTTTCATCAGAGCGTTGACTTCTTTTAGAGAATACAACATAAATGAGAGTCAGACGATTAGATGCGTGAAGTGATGATGTGATTATCAAAGACATATGATCACTTGTTTGTCAAGCTTATTAGAGACAGACGAACATAGCATAATTGCGTTCAACAGAGGCAACTGAAACATAACATATGATGTATTCTCAAAGTCACAAGAACCAGAGCATTGCTTGCATTATCGGAGTCAGCCAACACAGAGCATCGCTAGAGTCACTAGAAGTGCATGTCAAAGCGTTTACATCAAACTTAGAAAACATAGTGAAGCGAAGTCTTGTTATTCCTTTTTCTTCGACCAATTATCAAAGGATACGACGTAATAATATATATAATTTGAAGGTGCAAACACGAGAAGGGGAAGTTGAATTGTGTTTGACTAACTTGAATACTTTTTCTGTTTTTGCAGTTTTAAAACAAAACTTGATGTATGAATAAAAATAGAGTTAGCAGCGGATATAAATTAAAAATAAAAACACAGAATTTTGTATTGGTTCACCGTTAACGAGGCTACGTCCTGTCCCTTCACCTTGAAGGATTTTACTAATTCAAACCTTGAATTACAACAGTTCCACTGACCCTCCAAGTCAGTCTTCTCAAACAGTCTAACAATCCTAGACTCTTGAGGAATACAACACCTTGACTTCCTAAGTCAAGTCTTCTCCTACCAATCTGACAACCCCAGATTGTAGAAGGAATTACAACGCCTTGAATCTAATTTCCAAGTAATCTGCTACCCTTTCTGACTCCCTCAGATAGTAGACTCTACTTCAACAACTTAGATCTAACACAAGGGAAAGAAAATAACACGAGTGCTTGCTTCTTGAAAGCTGGAACTCACAATTAACCTCACTGAAAACTTGAGTGTTTGCTTTGGAAGTGTATGACTCTTTTGTGATTTTCGATACTAAGAATTCTGCCTTGAGCCTCCTTTTATAGATGCAGATTAGGGCCTCTTCCAAGCTTAATTTCGAGCTGAATCTTGCTGGATTCTCTTGCAAAAATATCTTAACCAATTGGGCTTCATTTAAATAAAAAACATATCTTTTTTAAGCTTCAGATTTTCTTTCAAAAATAACTGGCCAATCATGTCTTTAGTTTCTTCCCGCCAACAGCTCCTGAATTCCACAATACTTCACTTTATTTTTGTAATAAATCTTTTTAATACTTTGATCAAAATAAATTAAAATCTCCACCGTTAATCCTCATGATTAAATCAAGACCATTTGATCTTCTGCGCTAGTCCACATATGGACCATACTAAGTGATCTGTTGTGATCCTCTGATTTCAGCCACTGCTGGACCACACTTTCTAACCTTCTGATCTTCTGATCAAGGCCATCCTGGGCTAGCAAACTAATTTGCTGTGATCCTATGATCTCGGCCATTGCTGGACCACACATCCTGACCTTCTGATTTCGGCCAACACTAGGCCATGGTCTGATCTTCTAATCTCGGCCAACACTGGGCTAAATACTTAAATCTGAACCATTGATCTGAAAATCTTCCCTCTGATCTGGACCAATTCTGGACTTGGTCTAGATTAAACTGAAATTAAATCTGGACAAATAATATTTCAGTCTGGACATTTTACCTTCTGTTTTGGATCAGTTGTGGATCAATTCTGGAGATCATTTCTTCTGGTTTGAACTCAGTTTCATACCCTGAACCATGCTATCTTCTGGTTTGGGTCAAATCTGGATTAATTCCTTTGTTCTGGACCCATTTATTTACCCTCTGATTATGTCTGGATCAAGTCTGGGTTGTTTATCATTTCACTGCCAGGCCATCTTTTGGTCAGAATAACTTCTGGAATAAATCTGACATTTGCTTCCTTCTGATCTTGGCCAGCAAAGATATCCTCTGGTAGTGTTTTGACATCCTGGTGTATCCTCTGGTAATTCTAGGATGCATTATGGATGCTTTTTCTGCCTCTGCAAACTTTATTTTCTAGTGGTATTTAATTTAATAATTCAAGGTACAAAATAAGATTACATGGAGTGCTTTTGTAAACATCAAAATCCTAAGTATTTAGAACCAACTTGGTTCCAACAATCTCCCCCTTTTTGTTGATGACAAAACCTTAACTTATTTTGCTAGTTTATAACTCGAAGACTTGAATTACTCCCCCTCAGACCAATCTCTCCCCCTAAGTCTAATACTGACTTTTTCTTCTCCTTTTCAACTCCTTCTCTTTTCACTCTTTCTTTTCTTCTTTTCTCCTCTCCTTTTCAACTCCTTCTTTATTCGCTCTTTCTTTTCTCTCTTCACGTTGCCTTTCCTTTTCAACTCCTTCTCTTTTCACTCTTTCTTTTTCTCTCTCCCTGTTTCCTCTCCTTTTCAACTTCTTCTTTTTCACTCTTTCTTTTTCTCTCTCCCTGATTCTTCTTCTTTTCAACTCATTCACTTTTCATCTCTTTCTTTTTCACTCCTCCTTTCTTTTTATCTCTCCTTTTCTACTTATTTCTCCTTTTTCTCTCTCTCTCTCTCTCCCCCTTTTTGTCATCAACCAAAAAGAGGTCCTACTATTTTTGTATTTTTTGTTTTTCTCTTTACAAATTACATAAAGTGAAACAGAAAATAAAAGACAGAAAATAAAATTACAAGAAATTTAAAAACTCCTAAGATGACTACTTGAGCTAGTCAGATATGGAGATAATGCTGAGATGCTTCTTGATGAACTCGAACCTATCTTCTAGTAATGCTTTGGTGAAGATGTCAACCCATTGATGATCGGTGTCCACAAACTGGATGCTTAAAGTCCCTTTTTGAACATGGTCCCTAATGAAATGGTGTTTTATTTCAATGTGTTTGGCTCTAGAGTGTAAGATAGGGTTCTTGGTTAGGTTTATGGCTGAAGTGTTATCACAAAACAAAGGGATATTGGTTTCAAAAATGTTGTAATCTTCAAGTTGATGTTTCATCCAGAGTAACTGCGAACTGCATCCTGCTGCTAATATATACTCAGCTTCAGCTGTTGACATGGCAATGGTGCTTTGTCTTTTGCTTGACCAAGAGATCAAGTTATCACCTAAGAAAGTGCAGTTGCCACTTGTACTTTTTCTTTCCAACTTGTCTCCAGCATAGTCGGAATCACAGAAACCTCTAAGTTTGTAGGTGGGGTTTTCTTGTCTAACAAAGTAAGGTTGGTGGTTCCTTTAAGATATCTCAGAATTCGTTTGACATCAGTTAAATGGGATTCCCTAGGGTCAGCTTGAAATCGGGCATAGACACAAACACTAAACAAGATGTCAGGTCTAGAAGTAGTTAAATAAAGAAGGGATCCAATCATACCTCTGTATATTTTCTGGTCTACCTTTTGGCTGGTTTCATCTTTCTCAAGTGAGCAGGTTGGGTGCATGGGGATGGCCATAGGCTTACATTCACTCATTTTGAACTTTTTAAGAAGTTCTTTAGCGTATTTAGATTGGTGAATGAGTATACCTGATTTACCTTGGTGAATCTGAATTCCCAGGAAGAATTTAAGTTCTCCCATCATGCTCATTTGGAACTCTTTCTGCATTAGGTTAGAAAACTCTTTGCACAAAGTGCCATTAATTGATCCAAATATGATATCATCAACATAAACTTGAATAATCAAAATATCATTTTTAATGGATTTCCTAAATATAGTATTATCAATCTGGCCTCTATTAAATTCATTCTTAAGCAGAAAGTTACTAAGTCTGTCACACCATGCCCTTGGTGCTTGTTTCAAACCATATAAAGATTTCTTAAGTTTAAAAACATGGTCTAGAAAATCAGAATTTTCAAATCCAGGGGGCTGTTTGACGTAGACTTCCTCACTTATATAGCCATTTAAGAATGCACATTTAACATCCATTTGATACAGCATTATATCATGATTAGCAGCAAATGATAAGAGAATTCTAATTGCTTATAATCTGGCCACTGGAGCAAAAGTTTCAGTGTAATCTATACCTTCCTGTTGACTGTATCCTTGAGCTACAACTTCACCCTTTTCATTGAATTTGTTTATGAACACCTACTTGGTTCCAATAATGTTTTTGTTTGATCTGGATACCATATCCCAAACATCATTCCTTTGGAATTCATTCAGCTCTTCTTGCATTGCAAGTATCCAACCTTCCTCTGCCAAAGCTTCATCAACATTGCTTGGTTTGCATCAACTTTTGGTTCTGGAAGATCTGTAACAGCTTCTAATTCTGATAAATCAGCTTCTGGTTCTGGTGAATCTGTAAAAGCTTCAGATTCTGGTAAATATCCAGATTTCTCTTCTGACCTATCTTGGTTGTTTCTGACTTGATCAGATTTATGTTTTTAAGATTTGTCATGTGTTACTGACTTGCTTGTATCCTTTACCTTTCCAGGTACTTCTTTTTCTTGTGCTTCTGCTCCCTTTGGTTCTGGTGAACCTGCACTATTTTTATCTTGCTTTGATTTGTCAAGATCAAGCAGTTTGTCATATTAAATAATGCAAATCCAATAATTTAAAATTGAACTCAATACAGCCAACCCATTAATTCTGCTTCTGGTGGTTTCTCCTTGTTTTTGAAACCACTCGAATGTTGTTTCTGCTGAGGTTTTCAATTCGTGTGAATCACCTGGTTCCTCTGACAGTTTGAAAACCTGCAGAATACTTATCTAGCTTTGATTTGTTAAGATCAAGCTTCTTGTTATCACAGTAAACATAAATATCAAATAATAATAGTATTTACAGCAAGATGTAACCACTATGTCATCAGTTTCAGTTTTACTCTGAAAATCCTCATTCTTCTGATTTTCAGATTTCGAATCTGTATATTCTGTGATTACATGGTTTGGATTAAGGGATTTGAATTCCCTTCCAGGTTTGTAGTCTTGATGAATCTCACTGGAGTGTTTGAAGAACTCTCCTGATTCTAATTCCTCTCTTTCTGCTTTGGCTGATACACCATGTTCCTCTGGTGATTCTGGAACTTATGGTGATTCTGGTGATTATACTGATTCTGGTAATTATGCTGGTTCTGGTACTGATTCAGATTCTGGTTCTAGTGTTGGTTCTGGTTCCAGTTCTTGTGCCTCTGATATTGGTTCCGGTTCCTGTACCTCTGATATTGGTTCCAGTTCTGGTTCTAGTTCCATTTCTGTTCCTCTGATACTGGTTCCATTTCTGATTCTGATTCGTGTGATATCTTTGATATTTCCAGTTCCTCCTATGATTCTGGTTCTGGTTCTGATAGGTATTGTGTTGACCAGTTCTTCTTCTACTAGAGTCAATTGGCTTTTGTTTGGTAGATGTTGGAACATAAATCTTCTTCTGCTTGTGCATTGCCAACATCCATTGTCCAGGCACCATTGTTGGTGTCTCCTTCTGGTTGCTCAGAATATCTGCAACATAGACAATTTGATCTTTTGGTACCCAGAACTGATTGGGTCTAGGTTTGTTAGTCTTAATAGTTCTCTGATCTTGTTTAGATTTTACCATTGGACAAGATAGTTAAGAGTGACCTTTCTTAGCACAAACAATGCATAAGACATCAGAATGAACAGCTTTACTTTCAGTAATCGTTACTGTAAAACCAAGACCTCTCTTTCCAGTGTTACTGTTTCCATAAATCATAGATGCATATTTGCTTCTTTCCATTCCATTGGAAATAAAGTTTTGAAAAAATTGTTCATGCATATCAGATTCACAAACAGTTTTGGAAGTGGAATATATATTACTTTTGAGAGTTTGGTTTTCAGATTTGAATCTTGTAACTTAAGTTTTCAAATCTTTGTTTTAAGTTGCATACTCAGAATTTCGATTCTTTAAAACTTGGACTTCTTTGGTTAGATTTTTCTTACCTTCCCTAAGAGTTTTCAGTTTTAAAGACATCTTATTGTTTGCATTTAACAAGTGTTTTACAGCATCAATTAATTCAGATTTAGAGAGATCAGAAAATACCTCATTGTCTTCATCTTCTGAATCTGTTCCAGAGCATAAGCTGTATTCAGAACTTGAGTTGGTATGAGCCATCAGAGACAAAATTGCTTCCTCTGATGTGCTTCCAGACTTGCTTGAATGACTGCTTCGATCATTCTTCCTTCTGCCTTCTTTCCTTCCTGAAATCGTGCCTTTATGAGGTCCAGAAGCAGACCTTATGTGTGCCATCATTACTATTTCTGCCTCTTTTTCATCAGACGATTCTTCTTCTGATTCTTATACATCCCAGGCAGCCATCAAACCCTTCTTTCTGTATCTGGAACTCTTCTTGTGTTGTTTGCCTTTTTCCAGATTTGGATATTCTGATTTGATATGTCTAGGTTTATTTCATCCATAACAAACAATACTCTTCTTGTCAGATTCTTCCTTTCCTTTGTTGTTATGTTTCTTCTTGAAGCTTATTCTCTTCCTGTTTTCCCAGATCTTAACCATCTTTTTGGTTATGTAAGCCATATCATCATAGTCACTGTCACAATCCTCTGATTCTAATTCTGCCCTTGCAGCTTTCTTCTATTTCGACTTCAGAGCCAGATTCTTCTTCTTCTTAGGTTCATCTGCATTCAGCTCTATTTCATGAGACCTGAGGGAGCTGATTAGATCTTCAATCTTCAAGGTATTTAGATCCCTAGCTTCCTGTACTGCAGTAACCTTTGGTCTCCATTTGGCTGGTAAGCTTCTGAGGATCTTCTTTACATGATTTGCTGTTGTGTAGCTTTTCTTCAAGACCTTCAGTCCAGATATCAGAGTCTGGAATCTACAGAACATTCCTTCAATGTTTTCATCATCTTCCATCTTGAACATCTCATACTGTTTGACCAGTATGTTAGCCCTTGCTTCTTGAACCTGTTGGCTTCCTTCATAGGTCAGAAACAGATTGTCGAATATGCTCTTTGCTGTTTCTTTATCTGTGCATCTGTCAAATTCGTTGAATGTGATGGCACTAATCATGATGTTTCTAGACTTGTGATGAAGTTTGTGTAATCTTCTCTGGTCTGGTTTCATATCATCCATGTCAAGTTCTTTAGTTGGATCTTCTGGATCAGTAGGTGCAGTGTATCCTTTGACTACCATCTTCCATAATTCAGGATCTTGAGATATGAAGAAACTTCTCATTATGTCCTTCCAATACTAAAACCTTTCTCCATCAAATAGTGGTGGTCTATTGATGTTACCTCCCAGTTCATCTCTGAATTCTGCCATGTTGAACCCCTTGGACCTTTCCTCAAACACTGTTAAGTGCTCAGCCTTGAGACCGAGCTCTGATGCCAATTAAAGGTGCAAACACGAGAAGGGGGGTTGAATTGTGTTTGACTAACTTGAATACTTTTTCTTTTTTTGCAGTTTTAAAACAAAACTTGATGTATGAATAAAAACAGAGTTAGCAGCGGATATAAAGTAAAAATAAAAACACAGAATTTTATACTGGTTCACCGTTAACGAGGCTACGTCCTGTCCCTTCACCTTGATGGATTTCACTAATTCAAACCTTGAATTACAACAGTTCCACTGACCCTCCAAGTCAGTCTTCTCAAACAGTCTAACAACAGAGTTAGCAGCGGATATAAAGTAAAACTTGAGTGTTTGCTTTGGAAGTGTATGACTCTTTTGTGATTTTCGATACTAAGTATTCTGCCTTGAGCCTCTTATTATAGATGCAGATTAGGGCCTCTTCCAAGCTTAATTTCGAGCTGAATCTTGCTGGATTCTCTTGCAAAAATATCGTGACTAATTGGGCTTCATTTAAATAAAACACATATCTTTTTTAAGCTTCAGATTTTCTTTCAAAAATAATTGGCCAATCATGTCTTTAGTTTCTTCCCGCCAACAGCTCCGGAATTCCACAATACTTCACTTTATTGTTGTAATAAATCTTTTTAATACTTTGATCAAAATAAATTAAAATCTCCACCGTTAATCCTCATGATTAAATCAAGACCATTTGATCTTCTGCGCTAGTCCACATCTGGACCATACTAAGTGATCTGCTTCGATCCTCTGATTTTGGCCACTGCTGGACCACACTTTCTAACCTTCTGATCTTCTGATCTCGGCCATCCTGGTCTAGCAAACTGATTTGCTGTGATCCTATGATCTCGGCCATTGCTGGACCACACATCCTGACCTTCTGATTTCGGCCAACACTGGGCCATGGTCTGATCTTCTGATCTCGGCCAACACTGGGCCAAATACTTAAATCTGAACCATTGATCTGAAAATATTCCCTCTGATCTGGACCAATTCTGGACTTGATCTGGATTAAACTGAAATTAAATCTGGACAAATAATATTTCAGTCTGGACATTTTACCTTCTGTTTTGGATCAGTTCTGGATCAATTCTGGAGATCATTTCTTCTGGTATGGACTTAGTTTTATACCCTGAACCATGTTATCTTCTGGTCTGGGTCAAATCTGGATTAATTCCTTTGTTCTGGACCCATTTATTTACCCTCTGATTAAGTCTGGATAAAGTCTAGGTTGTTTATCATTTCACTGCCAGGCCATCTTCTGCTCAGAATAACTTCTGGAATAAATCTGACATTTGACATATTCTGGTCTGGAACAACTCTCCCTATGGCAGGCTTCCTTCTGGTCTGGTTCAGGTCTCCTTCTGACTTTGCTTCCTTCTGATCTTGGCCAGCAAAGATATCCTCTGGTAGTGTTTTGACATCCTGGTGTATCCTCTGGTTCCAACATAATTTTGGATGCTTTTTCTGCCTCTGCAAACTTCATTTTCTAGTGGTATTTAATCTAATAATTCAAGGTACAAAATAAGATTACATGGAGTGCTTTTGTAAACATCAAAATCTTAAGTATTTAGGACCAACTTGGTTCCAACAATCTCCCCCTTTTTAATGATGACAAAACCTTAACTTATTTTGCCAGTTTATAACTCGAACAGATGGACATACAGAAAGAACAAATTAGTCCTTGGAAGATCTATTAAGAGCATGCGTATTGGATGACAGAGGAAGTTGGGATGATGTGCTGCCATTGATTGAGTTCACCTACAACAACAGCTTTCACGCAAGTATTGGAATGGCACCATATGAAGCTTTGTATGGACGCAAGTGTCAAACGCCTTTGTGTTAGTATAAAGACGGGGAAAGTATGATTGTTGGACCTGAGATGGTGGAACAAACTACGGAAAAAGTCAAGAGGATACAAGAGAAAATGAAGATTTCACAGGATCGTCAGAAGAGTTATGCGGACAAGCGTCGCAGACCTTTGGAATTTTAGCAAGGCGATCAAGTATTTCTAAGAGTCACGCCTACAACTGGAGTTGGCAGGGCTATTAAATCCAGAAAATTGACTCCAAAGTTTAGTGGACCATATCAGATTTCTGCGCGTATCGGACCATTGGCTTACCGGATAGCTTTACCTCCAATACTGTCCAATATTCATGACGTATTTCACGTGTCGCAGCTAAGGAAGTACATTTCAGATCCATCACATGTGATCGAACCAGACACGATTTAGCTGAAGGATAACCTGTCATTTGAAGTATTACCTATAAGAATTGAGGACAGGAAGATCAAACAGCTGAGGAACAAGGAAGTCCCGCTAGTCAAAGTGATATGGAATCCGACTACTGGAGACGCGACTTGGGAACTAGAGAGTAAGATGAGGGAACAACATCCTCATTTGTTTAACGGCATGTAGTTTCGAG
The DNA here is from genome assembly GCA_037974295.1 of Cicer cuneatum. NCBI lineage: Eukaryota > Viridiplantae > Streptophyta > Magnoliopsida > Fabales > Fabaceae > Cicer > Cicer cuneatum. The sequence continues at coordinate 30,810,441 of JBBPBO010001986.1, read as the reverse complement.
GACGAAACTAATTTAAGGGGGGTAGTATTGTAAGACCCTTAAATTTAAAATTAAATTCAGATTTGATTTTAAGGGTATTTTGGGAATATCGGTGTAATATTCAATATATGTATATTTTGTGTAAATATATATATATATATATATAATTAATTGTTTTGGAGGTGGAATTAAAATTATTGGATAATGGATGGATTAATTTAATTTTGAGTAATTAAATTATCGGACCGTTAATTAAGATATTCTCTGCTAATTTCGACGGAAACGGGTTAAGTGCTGGAGGATCAAAAGATATTTTGATATAAGAATTGGTGAGGTGGCGTAGATATTTGTGAAAAAGGAAACAATTCTTCTCTCCTCTGCTGTATCAGTTGCTTTATGTGGATATTTAAGTAAGAAGCTTTTCCTTCTTTTCTCTACGCGCCAGTTCTGCTTTATCTTCTTCTTCTTCTAATTTTCTGAGTGTTGGTGAAGAAAAACAGTTTACTTAAAAGTCATCGTTCTGGAAAATCTGAGTGTCGAATCAGAAAGTTTCGAGTACGAAAGTCATTCCTCTGATCGTTACGGAGCTAAAGAACTAATTTTCGTAGCGGCGAACGCGAACGGGAGTATTGTCGGCTTTTGTCGCAGAAGCGTACGAGCTAAGGGAACGTAACTAAGGTAAGGGCACCTTCCAACTTTCTAGATTTGCATTTAGGGCTGTAAATGCATGTGTGATGAATGATATTTGGTTTATGATTGTGAAAAACATTGTATTATGTTTTGAAAATCATTCTGTGAGCGTGGAATGATGATTCTAGTTCTGATTTTGTTTTGTTAAAAATCAGTGAGGTTATTCTGGTTTGAGTAAATCTGTGTTTTGCTGTGTTTTGTTAAACAATCTGGTGTTGATGGTTGTTTCAAATGAAAAGGGATTTAAAATGGTGGAAGTATTTTTATGAAAAATCTGTTGTTGGTATTGGATGAAAAATGTTCTGAGTTGAGGTTTTAAAAGAGGGGAATTAGGATTCTGGTGTTGGGTTGGATTTTCAAAAGAAAAGGTTTTCAAAATGTGTTGAAGTTTCAGGAAAATTCACTGATTTCGAAGGTGTATTCGAATACGGCATTGAGTGTATTCGAATACAACCTGCAAAGCTTCTGTTTTCCCTAAGTTTTCGAACTTGTATTCGACTACGAGCCCTGTAGTCGAATACAGATTTTCCAATTTTGCTACTGACTTAGCATCTGTATTCGACTACGACCCTTTGTAGCCGAATACAGATTTGCAATTTTTGCTTCTGTTTTAACCATTGTATTCGACTACAACCCCCTGTAGCCGAATACAGATTTGCAACTTTTGCCACTGACTTCGCATCTGTATTCGACTACGAAGGCCTCGTATTCGAATACAGAATGCTGATTTTTCACTGTTTTAGCTTCTGTATTCGAATACAAGGTAGCTGTAGTCGAATACAGATTCGTGTTTTTCAGAAATTCAAGTTTTTAACATTGTTTTATAAACCTTAAGTGTTGGGGTACCTTAGGAAGGTTTGTGGTGATTAAAAATGGAAATTTGGTGATAGTTTGAAGTGGTGGTGATGAAGTTTTTTTAGAATTTACTGAAGTTATAGAAATTCTGATTTTTGTACTGTGACAGCCCCTGTATTCGAATACAATGAAGCTGTATTCGAATACATATTCGTATTTTTGCCAGAAACCTCAGTTTTAATCACAGTTTTGAATCTTAACAGTTGGGGAAAAACCTTTGTTAATAAAGAGTGGAACTTTGAGGTAATGCAAAGTGTAATGCTTGCTTGAATGGTTAATCTTTGAATGTGTTGAGATGTTTTGACAAATGAGGAAAATGCATGAATTTTACTAAGGTTGCATACTGTTTTCAATGAAGTGAAACAATGCATATTCATGCATGGCATAGTCAGGTGGTACCCGCGATGGGCCACAGAGTAATGCGCATCCACGTGCTGATCTGTAGTGATTGCACGAGTGCTGATCTGTAGTGATTGCACTAGGTACTAATCTGTGATTGTACCTTGGTATATAAGTGTTGGTCAGATAAACGACTACACTGGTACTGGACTGTAGTGTCTGTATCCTGAAATGCGCAGCCACGTGCTGATCTGTAGTGATTGCACTAGGTACTGATCTGTAGTGATTGTACCTTGGTTTATGTCAAACGTGCTGGTCTGTAGTGACTGCACGAGTGCTGGTCTGTATGCGACTGCACTGGTGCTGATCTGTATGTGATTGCACCCTGGTCATGAGGGCCGTTAAATTGTGCTGGTCTGTAAGTGACTGCACCTTGGTGATTCCAAGAATTTATGAACATGAACATATACATATTGCATCAGAGTGTTTGACCGGAGGGTCACGTTTGATTTTATGTTGATGGTGGAAAATTGTTGTGTAAGTATTTTTTTTTTGAAAATCTGTAATTTCGGATGAATTGATGTTTGTGCTTACATCATGATTTTTATACTTACTTGGTTGCTGTTTTGTAAAGTACAAATGACATGGATTTCAAAATTTAGCATCCTTATTTATCATCATGTACTATGAATATGTTTGGTATTCTTGATATAACTGCTATGTGGTAATTGTTATTTTCGGTCGGTGACCCTTTACAATTATTGTGGAAATTGGGTGTTGCCCTCAGATGAGATTCAGAACCGTCCCCCTGATTGTCATACTAACGACAGGGAACGTCGTTAGTTTCCCTTTATCTTTACTTGTGGGCTATGCAAAGAGATGAGCAACTGGGTGAAGAAAAGACTTGTGAATATTGTAATGCTACTGTAGCTTAGGGTATGATCAGAGTAGACTTATGTATAGGGTTTTGAACTCAATGGTTGTAAATATTCATTTTGGGAATTATTGTAAAACTCTTCCGCACTCTGATAAATATTTTGATGTATCTTTATTTTAGTATATTATAAAGATCAAATTCCCATAAATATCTCATTCGATTCAATTGTGATGTTGCTGTTTTAAAATTCCTTACTATTTTTAATTACGAAGTCGAATGATATTTAATTTGAATTGATTTTAATTTCCTTGGAATGCAATTCTGAAAACTCTTTTATTTATGTATTCGTTTTAAAAAAATAAATAAATAAATACACTCGCGCTGTGTTTTAAACTCGAGGTGTTACAGTTGACATGGCAATGGTGCTTTGTCTTTTGCTTGACCAAGAGATCAAATTATCACCTAAGAAAGTGCAGTTGCCACTTGTACTTTTCCTTTCCAGCTTGTCTCCAGCATAGTCAGAATCACTAAAACCTGTGAGTGTGTAGGTGAGGGTTTTCTTGTAGAACAAAGTAAGGTTGGTGGTTCCTTTAAGGTATCTCAAAATTCGTTTGACAGCAGTTAAATGGGATTCCCTAGGGTCAGCTTGAAATCGGGCACAAACACAAACACTAAACAAGATGTCAGGTCTAGAAGCAGTTAAATAAAGAAGGGATCCAATCATACCTCTGTATGTTTTCTAGTCTACCTTTTGGCTGGTTTCATCTTTCTCAAGTGAGCAGGTTGGGTGCATGGGGGTGGCCATAGGCTGACATTCACTCATTTTGAACTTTTTAAGAAGTTCTTTAGTATATTTAGATTGGTGAATTAGTATACCTGATTTACCTTGGTGAATCTGAATTCCCAGGAAGAACTTGAGTTCTCCCATCATGCTCATTTGGAACTCTTTCTACATTAGGTCAGAAAACTCTTTGCACAAAGTGCCATTAGTCGATCCCGATATGGTATCATCAACATAAACTTGAATAATCAAAATATCATTTTTAATGGATTTCCTAAATAGAGTATTAACAATCTGGCCTCTATTAAATTCATTCTTAAGCAGAAAGTTACTAACTCTGTCATACCATGCCCTTGGTGCTTGTTTTAAACCATATAAAGATTTTTTAAGTTTAAAGACATGATTTGGAAAATCAGAGTTTTCAAATCGAGGGGGCTGTTTGACATAGACTTCCTCACTTATGTAGCCATTTAAGAATGCACTTTTAACATCCATTTGATACAGCATTCTATCATGATTAGCAGCAAATGATAAGAGAATTCTAATTGCTTCTAACTTGGCCACTGAAGCAAACGTCTCAGTGTAATCTATACCTTCCTGTTGACTGTATCCTTGAGCTACAAGTCTGGCTTTGTTCCTTACCACTTCACCTTTTTCATTTAGTTTATTTCTGAACACCCACTTGGTTCCAATAATGTTTTTGTTTAGTCTGGGTACCAGATCCCAAACATCATTCCTTTGGAATTCATTCAGCTCTTCTTGCATTACAAGTATCCAACCTTCTTCCACCAAATCTTCATCAACATTGGTTGGTCTGCATCAACTTCTGTTTCTGGAAGCTCTGTAACAACTTCTGATTCTGATAAATCAACTTCTGGTTCTGGTAAATCTGTAACAGCTTCTGATTCTAATAAATCAGTTTCTGGTTCTGGTAAATATCCAGATTTCTCTTCAGATTTATCTTTTGAAGATTTGTCATGTGTTGCTGACTTGCTTGTATCCTCTACCTTTCCAGGTACTTCTGTTTCTTCTGCTTCTGCTCCCTTTGGTTTTGGTGAACCTGCACTATCTTTATCTTGCTTTGATTTGTCAAGATCAAGCAGTTTGTCATATAACATAATATAGATCAAATAATTTAAAAATGAACTCAATACAGCCAAACCATTAATTCTGCTTCTGGTGATTTCTGCTTGTTTTTGAACCCACTGGAATGGTGTTTCTACTGAAGTGTTCAATTCGTGTGAATCACCTGGTTCCTCTGACAGTTTGAAAACCTGCAGAATATTTATCTAGCTTTGATTTGTTAAGATCAAGCTTCTTGTTATCACAGTAAACATAAATATCAAATAATAATAGTATTTACAGCAAGATGTAACCTCTATGTCAACAGTTTCAGTTTTACTCTGAAAATCCTCTTGCTTCTGATTTTCAGATTCCTAATCTGTAAGTTCTGTGATTACATGGTTTGGATGAGGGGATTTGAATTCCCTTCCAGGTTTGTAGTCTTGATGAATCTTACTGGAGTGTTTGAAGAACTCTCCTGATTCTGATTCCTCTCTTTTGCTTTGGCTGATACACCATGTTCCTCTGTTGATTCTGGAACTTATGGTGATTCTTGTGATTATATTGATTCTGGTAATTATGATGGTTCTGGTTCAGGTTCTGGTACTGATTCAGATTCTGGTTCCAGTGTTGGTTCTGGTTCCAGTTCATGTGCCTCTGATACTGGTTCCAGTTCTGGTTCTGGTTCCAGTTCCTGTTCTATGATACTGGTTCCAGTTCCTGTTCTGATTCGTGTGATATCTTTGATATTTCCTATTCCTCCTATGATTCTGGTTCTGGTTCTGATAGGTATTGTGTTGACCAGTTCTTATTCTACCAGAGTCACTTGGCTTCTGTTTGGTAGATATTGGAACATAAACCTTATTCTGCTTGTGCACTGCCAACATCCATTGTCTAAGTACCATTGTTGGTGTCTCCTTCTAGTTGCTCAGAATATCTGCAACATAGACAATTTGATCTTTTCAGATATTACCATTGGACAAGATAATTCAGAGTGACCTTTCTTAGCACAAATATCATAATGAACAGTTTTAGTATGAGCAATAGTTTCTGTAAAACCAAGACCTCTCTTTCCAATGTTACTGTTTCCATAAATCATAGATGCCTATTTACTTCTTTCCATTCCATTAGAAATAAAGTTTTGAAAAAATTGTTCATGCATATCAGATTCATAAACAGTTTTGGAAGTGGAACAAGCATTACTTTTGAGAGTTTGGTTTTCAGATTTGAGTCTTGCAACTTTTGTTTTAAAATCTTGGTTTTCAGTTGCATACTCAGAATTTCGATTCTTTAAAACTTGGACTTCTTTGGTTAGATTTTTCTTATCTTCCCTAAGAGTTTTCAGTTTTAAAGACATCTTATTGTTTGCATTTAACAAGTCTTTTACAGCATCAATTAATTTAGATTTAGAGAGATCAGAAAATACCTCACTGTCTTCATCTTCTGATTCTGTTCCAGAGCCTGAACTGTATCCAGAACTTGAGTTGGTATGAGCCATCAGAGACATAATTGCTTCCTCTGATGTGCTTCCATACTTGCTTGAATGCCTACTTCGTTCATTATTCCTTCTGCCTGCTTTCCTTCCTGAAATCATGCTTTTATGAGGTCCAGAAGCAGACCTGACGTGTGCCATCATTGTTGTTTCTGCCTCTTCTTCATCAGACGATTCTTCTTCTGATTCTGATACATCCCAGGCAGCCATCAAACCCTTCTTTCTGTATCTGGAACTCTTCTTGTGCTGTTTGCCTTTTTCCAGATTTGGACATTCTGACTTGATATGTCCAGGTTTATTGCATCCATAACAAACAATACTCTTCTTGTCAGATTATTCCTTTCCTTGGTTGTGTCAGAACCAGACTGTCGAATATGCTCTTTGCTGTTTCTTTATTTGTGCATCTGCCAAATTCCTTGAATGTGATGGCACTGATCAAGATGTTTCTAGACTTGTGATGAAGTTTGTGTAATCTGCTCTGATCTGGTTTCATATCATCCATGTCTAGTTCTTTAGTTGGATCTTCTGGATCGGTAGGTGCAGTGTATCCTTTGACTACCATCTTCCATAATTCAGGATCTTGAGATATGAAGAAACTTCTCATTCTGTCCTTCCAATACTCAAACCTCTCTTCATCAAACAGTGGTGGTCTGTTGATGTTGCCTCCCAGTTCATCTCTGGATTCTGCCATGTTGAACCCCTTGGACCTTTCCTCAAACATTGTTAAGTGCTCAGCCTTGAGACTGAGCTCTGATGCTAATTGAAGGTGCAAACACGAGAAGGGGGGGTTGAAATATGTTTGACTAACTTGATTACTTTTCCTGTTTTTACACTTTTAAAACAAAACTTGATGAATAAAAACAGAGTTAGCAGCGGATATAAAGTAAAACTTGAGTGTTTGCTTTGGAAGTGTGTGACTCTTATGTGATTTTTGTTGCTAAGTATTCTGCCTTGAGCCTCCTTTTATAGATGCAGATTAGGACCTCTTCCAAGCTTAATTTCGAGCTGAATCTTGCTGGATTATCTTGCAAAAATATCTTGACCATTTGGGCTTTATTTAAATAAAAAACATATCTTTTTTAAGCTTCAGATTTTCTTTCAAAAATAACTGGCCAATCATGTCTTTAGATTCTTCCCGCCAACAGCTCCTGAATTCCACAATACCTCACTTTATTTTTGTAACAAATCTTTTCAATACTTTAATCAAAATAAATTAAAATCTCCACCGTTAATCCTCATGATTTAATCTAGACCATTTGATCTTTTGCGCTAGTTCACATCTGGACCATACTAAGTGATATGCTGTTATCCTCTGATTTCGGCCACTGCTGGACCACACTTTCTAACCTTCTGATCTTCTGATCTCGGCCATCCTGGTCTAGCAAACTGATCTGCTGTGATCCGATGATCTCGGCCACTGCTGGACCACACATCCTGACCTTCTGATTTCGGCCACTGGGCCATGGTCTGATCTCGACCAACACTGGGTAAATACTTAAATCTGAACCATTAATCTGAAAATCTTCCCTCTAATCTGGACCAATTCTGGACTTGGTATGGATTAAACTAAAATTAAATCTGGACAAATAATATTTCAGTTTGGACATTTTACCTTCTGTTTTGGATCAATTTTGGATCAATTCTGAAGATCATTTCTTCTGGTCTAGACTTAGTTTCATACCCTGAACCAAGCTATCTTCTGGTCTGGGTCAAATTTGGATTAATTCCTTTGTTCTGGACCCATTTATTTACCCTCTGATTAAGTCTGGATCAAGTCTGGGCTGTTTATCATTTCACTGTCAGGCCATCTTCTGGTCAGAATAACTTCTGGAATAAATCTAACATTTGACATATTCTGGTTTGGAACAACTCTCCCTATGGCAGGCTTCCTTCGGGTCTGGTCCAGGTCTCCTTCTGACTTTGCTTCCTTCTGATCCGGGCCAGCAAAGATATCCTTTTGTAGTGTTTTGACATCCTGATGTATCCTCTGGTAATTCCAGGATGCATTCTGGATGCTTTTTCTGCCTCTGCAAACTTAATTTTCTGGTGGTATTTAATGTAATAATTCAAGGTACAAAATAAGATTACATGGAGTGCTTTTGTAAACATCAAAATCCTAAGTATTTATAACCAACTTGGTTCCAACAGGATCTTATGTTTATATCCTCTGGTGATCGAACTAAGACAAAGGAGCATCAATACTTCGCTTCATTCCATATTTCTAAGTCTGATGTAAGCGCTCTGGCACGCGCCTATAGTGATGCAAGTGAAGGTGCAAACACGAGAAGGGGGTGTTGAATTGTGTTTGACTAACTTGATTACTTTTTCTGTTTTTGCAGTTTTAAAACAAAACTTGATGTATGAATAAAAACAGAGTTAGCGCGGATATAAAGTAAAAATAAAAACACAGAATTTTTATGCTGGTTCACCGTTAACGAGGCTACGTCCAGTCCCTTCACCTTGAAGGATTTCACTAATTCAAACCTTGAATTACAACAGTTCCACTGACCCTCCAAGTTAGTCTTCTCAAACAGTCTAACAATCCTAGACTCTTAAGGAATACAGCACCTTGACTTCCTAAGTCAAGTCTTCTCCTACCAATCTGACAACCCCAGATTGTAGAAGGAATTACAACGCCTTGAATCTAATTGCTAAGTAATCTGCTACCCCTTCTGTAAGACCCTTAAATTTAAGAATTAATTTATGGATTTAATATTAAGTGTATTTTGGGGATATTTGTAAAATATTTAATATATGAATGATTTGAGTGAATATATATATATATACATATATAAATATTTATTTTGGGAAGATGAATTAAGATTATTGGATGAAGAGTAAATTAATTTAATTACGAGTAATCAAATTATCGGGCAGTTAATTAAGGGATTATCTGCTAATTACGACGAAACCGGTTAAGTGTTGGAGGGTCCAGCAATATTATAGTATTATTTTTGATGAGGTGGCACCTACATATGCCTATATATAGGAGTGAGAAGGAAGAGCAAAGACAGAAAACACTTCCTCCTCCATACTGCATGTAACAGTAACGTTCCCCTTCTTAATCCCGTTCTGGTTTCTGTTTCCCGTTCAAAAAAAAAAGTTGCTCAAAAGTGAGATTAATTGAAAATCCAAGCACCAAACCACCAAGTACCAAGAAGAAAAGTTGTTCCTCTCCTCATTATGGGGCCAGAGAACCCACTTTGGTAGTGGCAAACGCAAACGAAAACTTCGCCGACTTTTTTCGGGAAAACGTGAACGAGAGCAAAAACGTAACAGAGGTAAGGGGCACCTTCGACTTTCTAGTTTGCATTAGGGCTGTAAATGCATACTGTTATGGCATTAATGATGTTTCATTATTTTTTTTGAAGAAAAACTGTTTTGCATATCGTTTTGAAGGATGGAAAATACATTCTGTTGATGTTTAAAATAATTCTGTAATGGTTGCTGTTTGGCTGAATGCATTAACGTTGTTCTGTTTATGTGGGAAAACTGGAAAATGCTTTGCATGTTGTTTTGGTTGTGTAAGAGTACTGGAAAATACTGTGCATGTTGTTTTGAGAAATGATCAAAATGTAAATGGTTAAAAATGTCTTCTTGTTGTGGTTGACATTCTGTTTTGGGTGGTTTAAGCAAAACTGTGATGATGTTCTGGTGTTGGTGATTCTGTTTTCTGTTATGTGAAAATTAAAGATCTAAATTTTTTATGAAGACAAAAAGATCATTGATCAAAAAGCAAAAGGATTCTAAGAAACTCATCTTTCATTTACTTTTAGGTAAAGTATTTGAGATTAAATCAAAATACATTTTAAAGTACAATATTATGAGAACCATCTTGATAGCATATGCATTAAAATGTTTTATAAAAATAGTTAATAACATAAACATATGTTTGAAAATAAAGTTTTTACAAAACTGGAAATCTGTATTCGAATACGAAGTATCGTAGTTGAATACAGACTACAAATCAGAAGCTAAAACTGAAGATCTGTATTCGAATACGAAGTGACGTAGTCAAATACAGATTGCAAGTCAGTAGCTAATTTTAAACATTTGTATTCGACTACAGCTTTGTGTATTCAAATATAACTCAAGTCAGTAGCTAATTTTAAACATTTGTATTCGACTACAGCTTTGTGTATTCGAATACAAACTCAAGTTAGTGGCAAAAATCTCGTACTTGTATTCGACTACAAGATATTGTATTCGACTACAACGTTCAAATTTCAAATACAAACAAAACGTTATAGAAATGTATTCGAATACACTGAGACTGTATTCGAATACAACTTCGAAACAATGCAACTTTTCAGTTTTGAAACATTGCACAAGTTCATCAAAACGTTTGGGAACCATTGCCATTGATCTAAAGTGTTACTTTTGAATATAAATACTTCAAAGTTTCAGTTTTAAACTTAGAATTTTCGACTGACTCTTTAGAATCAATTTTCTGAAACATCAAACACTTCAAAACTTAAATTTCATATTTACAAGTACATGTTTTTCATTTTCATATCATTAAGAAAGGTTCTCAGTTGTACTTGGAAGTGTGATTGATTAAGTATCAAATACTTACAGTTATAACCTTGTTCTTAGTTAAGAACATCTTTACAAAATCATTGTATCACTTGAAGAATTTAGTGTAGATTCTTCAAGTTTTGTAAACAGAAATAGTGGTGTACTATCTTCTGGTAAGTGTTAAAGAATTTGTAACTTAAGTCTTAGGGTTAGACTTGTAACATATTCGAACAAAGTGGAAAATCTCTTGTGGTGTGCAAGAGGACTAGATGTACCCTTGGTTGTAAGGGGAACCAGGATAAATTTCTATGTGTTTTTACCTTCTGTCATTTACTGCTTTCATTTACTAACACAGCAAGATTAAACAAACTTAAAACAGTCACTTAAACAATCTCCAAAACTCTAAAAACAGAAAAATTGTCCAACACCTAATTCACCCTCCCCCCTCTTAGGTGCAACTCTGTTCTTACAATTGGCATCAGAGCAGGTTTTTGGTAATTTGATCCTAGATTCATGGCTTCCACACAACCTGTTTTTAGAGATGGTGGTAGCAGTAACAAACCACCTTGCTTTGTCGGCGAAAACATTACGATTTTTGGAAAATACGTATGCAAGCATACCTTGAGGCTCAAGGAGATGACATATGGGAGGCAGTAGAAAACGGTCCATATGTTCCAACAACAGTCATCAACAATAAAGAGGAAATAAAAATAAAAGCCTCATGGACAGACGACGAAAAGAGAAAAGTACTGTTTGACAAGAAAGCAAAAAATATGTTACAATCAGCATTGGGTATGGATGAATTCTTTCGTATATCCCACTACAAAACAACAAAAGAGATATGGGATACTCTTGAAGTAACTCATGAAGGAACAATTGAGGTAAAACGTTCAAAATTGAACACTTTATCTCAAGAATACGAAATGTTTAGAATGCAACTAGGAGAAGCAATCCTGGACATGCAGAAACATTTTTCCCACTTAACAAATCACTTAACAGCACTTGGCAAGAGCTTTACTAATGATGAATTGAACCTAAAGGTTCTAAGATCATTAACCAGAGCATGGCAGCCAAAAGTGACAACAATTTCTGAAAAGAAAAGTTTGTCAAAAATGTCACTCTCAACACTTTTGGAAAGTTACAAGAACACGAAATAGAATTAGAAAGACTGGAAAAGAATGAGAATTTAGAGAAGAAAACAAAGAATATAGCATTAAGAATAGAATCAAAAGAATTAATAAATGAAGAAGATTCAGATGAAGAGAAAAACATCACCCTCCTTGTCAAAAAATTCGGTAAATTTCTTCAAAACGATAAAACGTTTACAAGAAAGAAGAACTTCAAGAAGAAATATGCTTCTACTGCAAATCAGAATTTTACTTGCTTTGAGTGTGGGAAACCAGGACATATGAAAGCAGAATGTCCTAATATCATCAAGAAGAGTTCTACTAAAAGAAAAGAATTCAAAAAGGCGTACATAGCATGGGAAGATAAGGAAGTAAGTTCTTCATCAAATTCAGAAAGTGACGAATGTGCTAATGTTGACTTGATGGCATCTCATCATTCTGATAATGAAGAAGAGGTTAGTAGTAATACTATTTGTTATGATAATAATGATTCTTGAGTTGAAAATAATGATGCACAACAAGCCATTAAAGAACTACTTAATGAATGTAAAAATATGTACAAAGTAGTGTCAAATCAAAAGAAACAGATTTTATCTCTAAATAAAAAGATTGACACTATGGAACAAAATTCTGAAAAACAAAAACAGATTTCTACATGCATTAAATGTGATTCACTTTCTTTTAAAATTTTCCAAATGAATAGAGTTATAGAAAGGTACGAAAAGGGACAATTTGGATTGGAAAATATATTTAGCATGCAAAGATATTCAAATGACAAAAGAGGACTTGGTTACTCAAAATTTGATAAACCAAGTATCGGTAAAATTATCTTTGTAAAAGCAAGTAACCAATCTAAAGATGAGAAAGTAATAGCTGTTCAAAAGAATCATCTTTGTTTTAAGAAAAGTATTATTCAAAAGAAACCGTACTTTCCTAAAAAGAGTCCAAAGTGTTTCTATTGTGGTCTTAATGGTCACACACCTAATGTTTGTCATGTTAGGAACATTGGTGTTCCACAAGGACATTATGTGTGGGTAAAGAAAGGAACTAACCTTAAAGGACCCAAAGCACTTTGGGTACCTAATAAAATATAAATTCTGTTTTGTAGGAAGACACACAAAGGACATCAAATATGTGGTACTTCGATAGTGAATGTTCAAGGCATATGACCGGTGACAAAACAAAATTTTCAGCACTAACTCTTGAGTCAAAAAGTTATGTGGTCTATGGAGATAATAACAAAGGAAAGATTTTAGGCATTGGAAAAGTATGCATGGCTCCATCTCCTTCAATTGAAGATGTCCTCTATGTTGAAGGGTTAAAACACAATCTCATAAGCATAAGCCAACTTTGTCACAAAGGTTACAAAATCACTTTCAACAAAAATGATTGCATTATCCAAAATGAGGTAACAAATGAAACTCAGTTTATTGGTAAGCGTTTCAAAAATATTTTTACAATTAATCTTGATGATTTATCCTTAAAAATGAAATGTCTTATGGTAAGTGACAACAATGATGCTTGGCTATGGCATAAAAGATTTGCACATATCCATATGGATCACTTAAATAAGTTAGTCAAGCATGAACTTGTTGTAGGCTTACCAAAAATGAAATTTATTAAGGATAAATTATGTGACACTTGTCAAAAAGGTAAACAAACTAAAGTTTCCTTTAAACCCAAAAATATTATATCAACTTCAAGACCACTTCAATTAATACATATGGATTTGTTTGGACCATCAAGAACTAAAAGCCTTCGTGGAAATTCATATGGACTAGTAATAGTTGATGAATTTTCAAGGTTCACATGGACCTTATTTTTGGCAAATAAATATGATGCCTTTAAAGCTTTTCAGAAATATGCCAAACTAGTCCAAAATGAACAAGCAACCAAAATTATATCAATTAGAAGTGATCATGGAGGAGAATTTCAAAATGCATCTTTTGTAGAATTCTGTGAAGAAAATGGAATATTCCATAATTGTTCTGCACGAAGAACACCTCAACAAAATGGAGTTGTTGAGAGAAAGAATAGATCATTGGTAGAACTTGCAAGAACAATGCTAAGTGATTCAAGTCTACCAAAATACTTCTAGGCAGATGTTGTAAGTACAGCTTGTTATGTATCCAACCGAGTCATAATACGACCAATGCTGAAGAAAGCTGAACATCTCTCACTTTCACATATTTGGATGCAAATGCTTTGTGTTAAATAATGGTAAGGACAATCTCGGCAAATTCGATGAGAAAGCCGATGAAGGTATTTTTATTGGTTATTCCTTATCTAGTAAAGCATTTAGAATTTTTAATAAAAGAACTTTGATAGTTGAAGAATCTATACATGTATCTTTTGATGAAACTAACCCCTCGAAAGAGGATAGAATTATTTATGATAATGATGATGAGACAAGTACAGAAAATCAAGTTGATCAAACAACTCAAACACACGAAATCAACATAGAACAACTAGATCAACACACTAATCTTCCTCAAGAATGGAAAACCCATCGTGATCACCCGATTGACAACATAATAGGTGATATCAACAAAGGAGTCACTACAAGGCTTAATCTCAAAGATGCTTGTTTAAATATGGCATTTGTTTCTCAAATAGAACCCTCCAAAATCGGTGAAGCACTCAAAGATGATCAATGGATACTTGCCATGAATGAAGAATTAAATCAGTTTGAAAGAAACAAAGTTTGGGAACTTGTTCCAAATCCAGGAAATAAACACATCATTGGTACCAAATGGGTGTTTAAGAACAAATTAGATGAAAATGGAATAGTTATCCGAAATAAAGCAAGATTGGTCGCACAAGGATACAATCAAGAAGAAAGGATTGATTTTGATGAAACATTTGCTCCAATAGCAAGATTAGAAGCAATCTGATTACTACTTGCTTATGCTTGCTCCATGGGTTTTGAACTATTTCAAATGGATGTCAAGAGTGCGTTCCTAAATGGATATATTAATGAGGAAGTCTACGTCAAACAGCCACCTGGGTTTGAAGACTTCAAAAATCCTTCACATGTCTTCAAATTAAAGAAGACACTTTATGGTTTGAAACAAGCTCCAAGAGCATGGTATGATAGATTGAGTAAATTCTTATGTGAACATGGATTTGAAAAAGGTAAAGTTGATAAAACCTTATTCATTAAAAGAACAAAGGATCACACTTTACTTGTTCAAGTCTATGTAGATGATATCATATTTGGATCAACCAACAATGAAATATGTGAAGAATTCTCATTAATGATGCAAGGAGAATTTGAAATGTCCATGATGGGAAAATTAAATTATTTCCTAGGACTTCAAATCAAGCAACTTCAGAATGGCATCTTTATTCATCAGTCAAAATACTGCAAAGAATTACTAAAAAGATTTGAGATGGACAGCAGCAAAGAAAGTGCAACTCCCATGGGATCAGGAATGTATGTTGATAGAGGCGAAACTGGTAAATCAATTGATATATCCAGGTATAGAGGTATGATTGGGTCTCTCTTATATCTAACGGCCAGTAGGCCAGATATTATGTTTAGTGTTTGTT
The DNA here is from genome assembly GCA_037974295.1 of Cicer cuneatum. NCBI lineage: Eukaryota > Viridiplantae > Streptophyta > Magnoliopsida > Fabales > Fabaceae > Cicer > Cicer cuneatum. The sequence continues at coordinate 30,795,169 of JBBPBO010001986.1, read as the reverse complement.
TATGTGCAAGGTTTCAGGAAGATCCAAAGGAATCACATCTGGTAGCAATAAAGAGGATAATGAAATATCTAAAAGGAACAACCAATGTTGGCCTATGGTATCCAAAAGGTAGCATATGCAATCTCATTGGTTATTCTGACTCTGACTATGCAGGATGTAAGACAGACCGAAAAAGCACAAGTGGCACCTGTCACATTCTGGGAAATGCACTAGTATCATGGTCTTGTAAGAAACAAGCATATGTGGCATTAAGTACTGCAGAGGCAGAATACATAGCAGCAGGCAGTTGCTGTGCGCAAATCCTCTGGCTTAAGCAACAACTCTGTGACTATGGACTTGATCTGGGGTGTATCCCTCTGAAATGTGACAATACCAGTGCCATCAACATCACTTAGAATCCAGTCATGCACTCTCGAACCAAACATATCGACATACGTCATCATTTTTTGAGGGATCATGTGCTCAAAGGAAATGTTGAAGTTACCTTCGTGGACACTCATAATCAACTGGCAGATATATTTACAAAGCCAATGCCCAGAGAATCATTTTACAAGATACAAAGGGAACTAGGCATTCTAAATGAGAATGATCTCTAAAAAGGTTTGAAAGAACTGTAAGTCTTATCTCTTTTAATTCTAAATTTTTCCATCTTCTTTTACTTGATATATGATTCTTTGACATCTATGTATGTTTTTGCTACATGTTTAAAATGTTTTTCGTCTGTTTATTGTTAAAAATTTCACTTTGGAAACGAAATCTTTAGTCGAATACACGTTTCCAGAAAAACCTGTATTCGAATACACAAAGTCTGTAGTCGAATACAGATTCAATTTTTTTTTATATAAAAGGGACTGTTAACAGTTTTTAGGTTACGAATACAAAAACTGGTAGCCGATTACAATCAAAATCTCTGATTCTCCTTCTTCAAAAACTTCATTCAAAACTACATACAATCATCTCTAAACCTTCCCCTCATCATCCATTGCATCTGAGATTACTCTGAAATCAAAACCAAAACCCTAATTTCCCTAAAAATCGTAAACCTCATCTTCTCAAAAATGGATGCACGCAAAAGAGGACCAAGAACCAAGGTTGCTGTTGTGGGTCCTTCAAAGAAACGAAGAAACGACAACATGGCTGACCTATCCAGATTACTTCATTCCCCAGAAGAACTGGACAGATTTAGAACCCACTTCTCTGACAAAAAACTGGTAACCCCAAAAATTGGCACCCTTGATTCCTTTTCTAAGTTTAAATTTCTTGAGTTGCTGAAGGCTAAAAAATTAGAAGAATTTATTGGATACAATGGTCCCATTTATCATGACCTAGTTAGGGTTTTCTTCTGTAACCTTGAAAAGGATGGGAATAGATTAGTGTCTAAAGTTAAAGGAAAGGTTATCAATTTAGACACTAAACTTATTGGGGAAATTCTGCACATACCTTGTGAAGGTCAGAAGATGTATCCAGGACATCTATGTGAATGGGTAAACACTACTAAATATGATGCTTATATTTCGTTGTGCCATTTTGACAAAGACACTATGGAAAGAAAACGCACACAATCTGGTTCGGAGTATGCTAGACAAAGATATGGTGTTGGTAATCTGACTGTTGACAACAGATTACTACATTATTTCTTAAGTTATATATTGATACCAAAAGCAGGGAACTACTCACAAATCTCTGAATTTGAACTTCAAGTTATGATCTTTATGATAGAAAGGGCTGATTTAAATTGGGCATACTTTGTTCGTTTAGTTATATATGCTTCAAAAGATTCTATAGCTTTACCCTATGCAAGAGAAGTCACAAGAATTCTGGATCATTTTAAGGTTGATTTCTCAGGTGAGGTGCTGTACCAGACCACCAAAGATAATTTGCTGGACTTAAGTGTTTTGCTCAGTATGAAAATAGTTTGGAGTGAAACACTTCAAAGTTATGTCCGTAAGGGTGATCTTGGACAAAGTTCATCAACTGCCCAAGATGAGAATGCAGAAGAAGCAAAACCAACAACAGGCCCAATAGTAGCACCAGAAGTAGCATCAGAAGATGCACCAGAAGCAGCAACAGCAGTAGCACCAGAACCAGACAACATAGCACATACTGAAGACATCATCACAAATAGAATGATCATGGACAAACTTAACTTCATTCAATCCTTTGTCACAGATCAATTCCAACATTTGAATGAGTCTTTCAGTAATCAAATACAAAACATGACTGCTTCCTTCAACCACAAATTCCAAGATCTTGAAGACACCATCAACACACAACATACATTCTTTCATCAAGAACTTAGTGACCTGTCCGATAAAATTGACCATTTACATATTCCACCAAAATCAGATGATTAAAATTGGCTATTTGTAGTTTTTGTTATTTGTTTCTGCTGTTTGACTTTCCCTTTATAAACTCTTAAGTTTCTTTTAATTGTAATTCTGAACATGGTTAATTAAGTTGTTTTTATTATTCCTCCAAGATATCATGTGATGCTTCTATTTATTTGTTACATTTGTGCATATCTTGTTTGCTATGTGATGTCCTCTTCCTTTTTGATAATGTCAAAAGGGGGAGAAAAAGTGTATATATATATATTGTTGTTGCTAGTTATTCTGTACAGATCCTCCAAACACTTAAGAAGGAGAAAAACATATATCAAGGGGGAGGAAGCACATATCTAGAGGGAGAAATCAAGACGTTTGAAATCCAAGCAACAAGATTTTTGTCATCATCAAAAAGGGGGAGAATGAAAATTAAAGATCTACATTTTTTATGAAGACAAAAAGATCATTGATAAAAAAGCAAAAGGATTCTAAGCAACTCATCTTTCATTTACTTTTAGGTAAAGTATTTGAGATTAAATCAAAATACATTTTAAAGTACAATATTATGAGAACCATCTTGATAGCATATGCATTAAAATGTTTTATAAAAATAGTTAATAACATAAACATATGTTTGAAAATAAAGTTTTTACAAAACTGGAAATCTGTATTCGAATACGAAGTATCGTAGTCGAATACAGACTACAAATCAGAAGCTAAAACTAAAGATCTGTATTCGAATACGAAGTGTCGTAGTCGAATACAAATTGAAAGTCAGTAGCTAATTTTAAACATTTGTATTCGACTACAGCTTTGTGTATTCGAATACAAACTCAAGTCAGTGGCAAAAATCCCGTACTTGTATTCGACTACAAAATATTGTATTCGACTACAACATTCAAATTTCAAATACAAATAGAACGTTATAGAAGTGTATTCGAATACACTGAGACTGTATTCGAATACAACTTCGAAACAATGCAACTTTTCAGTTTTGAAACATTGCACAAGTTCATCAAAACGTTTGGGAACCATTGCCATTGATCTGAAGTGTTACTTTGGAATATAAATACTTCAAAGTTTCAGTTTTAAACTGAGAACTTTCGATTGACTTTTTAGAATCAATTTTCTGAAACATCGAACACTTCAAAACTTAATTTTCATATTTTCAAGTACATGCTTTTCATTTTCATATCATTAAGAAAGGTTCTCAGTTGTACTTGGAAGTGTGATTGATTAAGTATCAAATACTTAGAGTTATAACCTTGTTCTTAGTCAAGAACATCTTTACAAAATCATTACAAAATCATTGTATCACTTGAAGAATTTAGTGTAGATTCTTCAAGTTTTGTTAACATAAATAGTGGTGTACTATCTTCTGTTAAGTGTTAAAGAAACTGTAACTTAAGTCTTAGGGTTAGACTTGTAACATATTCGAACAAAGTGGAAAATCTTTTGTGGTGTGCAAGAGGACTGGATGTACCCTTGGTTGTAAGGGGAACCAGGATAAATTTTTGTGTGTTTTTACCTTTTGTCATTTACTGCTTTCATTTACTAACACAGCAAGATTAAACAAACTTAAAACAGTCACTTAAACAATCTCCAAAACTCTAAAAATAGAAAAATTGTCCAACACCTAATTCACCCCCCCCCCCTCTTAGGTGCAACTCTATTCTTACAATTGGCATCAGAGCAGGTTTTTTGTAATTTTCTCCTAGATTCATGGCTTCCGCACAACCTGTTTTTAGTGATGGTGGTAGCAGTAACAAACCACCTTGCTTTGTCGGCGATCATTATAATTTTTGGAAAATACGTATGCAAGCATACCTTGAGGCTCAAGGAGATGACATATGGGAGGCAGTAGAAAACGGTCCATATGTTCCAACAACAGTCATCAACAATAAAGAGGAAATAAAAATAAAAGCCTCATGGACAGACGATGAAAAGAGAAAAGTACTGTTTGACAAGAAAGCAAAAAATATGTTACAATCAGCATTGGGTATGGATGAATTCGTTCGTATATCCCACTGCAAAACAGCAAAAGAGATATGGGATACTCTTGAAGTAACCCATGAAGGAACAATTGAGGTAAAACGTTCAAAACTGAACACTTTATCTCAAGAATACGAAATGTTTAGAATGCAACCAGGAGAAGCAATCCAGGACATGCAGAAACGTTTTTCCCACTTAACAAATCACTTAACAGCACTTGGCAAGAGCTTTACTAATGATGAATTGAACCTAAAGGTTCAAGATCATTAACCAGAGCATGGCAGCCAAAAGTGACAGCAATTTCTGAAAAGAAAAGTTTGTCAAAAATGTAACCACAGCATGTCACTCTCAGAAAAGTTTGTCAATGTGGAAAATCTCTTGTGGTGTGCAAGAGGACTGGATGTACCCTTGGTTGTAAGGGGAACCAGGATAAATTTTTGTGTGTTTTTACCTTCTTTCATTTACTGCTTTCATTTACTAACACAGCAAGATTAAACAAACTTAAAACAGTCACTTAAACAATCTCCAAAACACTAAAAACAGAAAAATTGTCCAACACCTAATTCACCCCCCCCCCCCGTCTTAGGTGCAACTCTGTTCTTACATTATGTTGAAACAATTTGGTGTTGATGATGTTTTCAAAAGAAAAGGATTTAAAATGGTGGAAGAGTTTTTCTGGAAAATCTGTTATTAATGGAAAATGTCTGAGTTTTGGGGTTTCAAAAGAATGGTGATTCTGTTTTGATGTTGTGTTGGTTTTTCAAAGGAAAGAGTTTGAAATGTGTTGAAGTTTCAAGAAATTCACTGAATTCGAAGGTGTCTTCGAATACGGTATGAGTGTATTCGAATACAGCCTGCAAAACTTCAATTTTATTCAAATTTTTGAACTTGTATTCGAATACGAGCCTCTGTATTCGAATATAGATAAGGGATTTTTGCTTCTGACTTAGCCTCTATATTCGGCTACGACCCTATCGTATTCGAATACAGGACTGCAATTTTTGCCACGGTATTCGCATCTGTATTCGACTACGACAGCCTCGTATTCGAATACAGAATGCTGATTTTTCACTGTTTTTGCCTCTGTATTCGAATACAAGGGATCTATATTCAAATATAGATTGTATTTTTTTCAAAAATTTCAGTTTTAAACATTGGTTTATGAACTTTAAGAGTTGGGAAAATATAGGGAAGGTTTGTGATGAATTAAAATGGAGTTTTTGAGAAAGTTTGAGGTGGTGATGATGAGGTTCTTGAATTTTTGTTGATGTACTGTTAAATGCTATCTTTTCACTGTTTTTAGCTTCTGTATTCGAATACAAGGAAGCTGTACTCGAATACAGATTGGTTTGTTTCCAGAAATTTCAGTTTTAAACATTGGTTTATGAACTTAAAGTGTTGGGAAAATATTGGGAAGGTTTGTGATGAATTAAAATGGAATTTTTTGAGATAGTGTGAGGTGGTAATGATGAGGTGCTTGAATTCTTTGTTAATGTGATGATAATGAAATTCTTTGGGTTGAGATGGTTTTGAAGAAATGATGGAATGGCTGAATTTTTGCTGATGTTTGCATAATATTTTCAGTGAAGAGAAAACATCGCATTTCCATGCATTGCATAGTCAGGTGGTGACTGCGATGGGCCACAGAGTTGATGCGGTGACCGTGATGGGCCGCGAAGTTAAGTAGTAACCATGGGTTATAGAATAGTTTCGCGTGTATTAGACGATCTGTTCTATCCGGGGTCAGAGTAGTTCCGCGTGTATTAGACGGTCTATTCTACTCGGGCTACGGAGTGGTTTCGCGTGTATTAGACGATCCATTCTATCCGTGCGAGGATTTAACTTCTGTGTATTTGGCCTGTGAGAGGCTAATACATTGCAGTAACCGTGAAGGGTTGTAGAATAGTTCTGCGTGTATTAGACGGTCTATTCTATCCGGGTTTAGAGTAGTTCCGCGTGTATTAGACGATCTATTATATCCGGGTTACAGAATGGTTCCGCGTGTATTAGACGGTCCATTCCATTTGTGAAATCGTGCTGGTTCGTGAGAGACTGCACGTGTGCTGGTCTGTGAGCGACTGCACCTTGGTAATTCCAAGAAGTTGAGTACATGAGCATATATATATTGCATCGGGGTTGTTGACCGGAGAATTATGATTGGATATGATGTTGACGGGTGAAAATCGATGTGTGTAAGTAACTTATGAAATCTTGAATTTATGATGAATTGGTGTGATTGCTGAATTGTTATTTGTACTTACAACTTGATTTTTATATTAAATTGGTTGTTGTTTGAAAAGGCATACATGTCATGAAATTTCAAAATGAGCATCCTTATTTATCATCATTGTTATATGATATGCCATTGATATATTTGTTACTATTGATATAAATGCTATGTGTTATTTGTTAATTTCGGTCGGTGACCCTTTACAATTATTGTGGAAAATTGGGCCTTGCCCTCAGATGATTCCCGAACCCTTCCTACCGACGGTTACACTAACGACGGAGACTTCGTTAGTTTTCCTTGATCTTCATGCACAGCGTATTTGTAGACAACGCAGAGGGGCGGACAGTTGGGTGAGGACGAGACTGGCAGAGAATGCGGTGTAAACCGTGCTACTGTAGCTTAGTGCATGATCAGACTAGACTTCTGTATAGGGTCTTGATTTTTGGGAATGTAATTAGTTATTTTGGGAATTATTGTATAACTTTTCCGCTGTTCACTTCCGCACTCTGATACTGTTTAGTGGGCCACAGGCCGAGTGTTCTATTTTGAGATGATATGACACTGTCTTTTGGAAAAAGTATTAATGTTTATTATTAATTTCCAAAGTTAAGTAATTAGTGATATTATGATGAAATTATCTAATTACGTTCATCGATTAAATTACGACGTACTATTTTATGAAATGAATTAGTGAAAATTTTATTTTAATTCTTTTTGAATTAAATATGGAAAATTATTTTACTTATTTATTTAAAAAAAAATACACTCGCGCTGTGTTGTAAACTCGAGGTGTTACACCTTCTGACTCCCTCAGATTATAGACTCTACTTCAACAACTTATATCTAACACAAGGGAAAGAAAATAACACGAGTGCTTGCTTTTGGAATGCTAGAACTCACAATTAACCTCACTGAAAACTTGAGTGTTTGCTTCGGAAGTGTATGACTCTTTTGTGATTTTCGATGCTAAGTAATCTGCCTTGAGCCTCCTTTTATAGATGCAGATTAGGGTCTCTTCCAAGCTTAATTTCGAGTTGTATCTTGCTGGATTCTCTTGCAAGAATATCTTGACCAATCGGGCTTCACTTAAATAAAAAACATATCTTTTTAAGCTTCAGATTTGCTTTCAAAAATAACTGCCCAATCCTGTCTTTAGTTTCTTCCCGCCAACAGCTTCAGAACTTCCATAAAACTTCAACTTATTTTTGTAACAAATCCTTTTAATACTTTGATCAAATTTAATTAAATCTCCATCGTTAATCCTCCTGATTAAATCTGTACCGTTTGATCTTCTGCGCTACTCCACATCTGGACCATACTAAGTGATCTGCTGTGAACCTCTGATTTCGGCCAACCCTGGGCCACACTTTCTGATCTTCTGATCTCGGCCAACTTGGTCTAGCAAACTGATATTTTGTGATCCTCTGATCTCGGCCATAGCTGGACCACACATTTTGACCTTCTGATTTCGGCCAACACTAGGCCATGGTCTAGTCTTCTTATCTCGGCCAACACTAGGCCAAATACATAAATCTGAACCATTGATCTGAATATCTTCCCTCTGATCTGGACCAATTCTGGACTTGGTCTGGATTGAACTGAAATTAACTCTGGACAATTAATATTTCAGTCTGGACATTTTACCTTCTGTTTTGAATCAGTTCTGGATCAAATCTGGAGATCATTGTTTCTGGTCTGGACTTAGTTTCATACCCTGAACCATGCTATCTTCTGGTCTGGGTCAAATCTGGATTGATTCTCTTGTTCTAGACCCATTAACTTATCCTCTGATTAAGTCATGATCAAGTCTGGGTTGGTTATGTTTTCACTACCAAGCCATCTTCTGGTCATAATAACTTCTGGACTAATTCTAACTTATGACTCCTACTTGTCTGGATCAAGTCTCCCTCTGGCAGGCTTCCTTCTGGTCTGGTCCAGGTCTCCTTCTGACTTTGCTTCCTTCTGATCTGGGCCAGCAAAGATATCCTCTGGTAATTCCAGGATGCATCCTCTGGTACCTTCTGGATGCATTTTCTGGTGTCTTCATCTTTTGCCTCTGGAAACTTTATTTTCTGGTGGCATTAAATGTAATAATTCAAGGTTCAAAATAAGATTACAAGGAGTGCTTTTGTAAACATCAAAATCCTAAGTACTTAGAACCAACTTGGTTCCAACAATCTCCCCCTTTTTGATGATGACAAAACCTTAACTTATTTTACTAGCTTGTAACCTGAAGTACTTGAATTACTTTCCCTCAGACCAATCTCTCCCCCTATGTCTGATATTGACTTTTTCTTCTCCTTTTCAACTCCTTCTCTTTTCACTCTTTCTTTTCTTCTCTTCTCCTCTCCTTTTCAACTCCTTCTTTATTCGCTCTTTCTTTTCTCTCTTCACATTGCCTCTCCTTTTCAACTCCTTCTTTTTTCACTCTTTCTTTTTCTCACTTTATTTTTCTCTCACCCTATTTCTTCTCCTTTTCAACTCCTTCTCTTTTCATCTCTTTCTTTTTCACTCCTCCTTTCTTTTTATCTCTCCTTTTCTACTTATTTCTCCTTTTTCTCTCTCTCTCTCCCCCTTTTTGTCATAAGCCAAAAAGAGGTCCTACTATTTTTGTATTTTTTGTTTTTCTCCTTACAAATTACAGAAAGTAAAAACAGAAAATAAAAGACATAAAATAAAAATTACAAGAAAATTTATAAAAAAAAACCTCTAAGATGACTACTTGAGCTAGTCAGATATGGAGGTAATGCTGAGATGCTTCTTGATGAACTCGAACCTATCTTCAGTTAGTGCTTTGGTGAAGATGTCAACCCATTGATGATCAGTGTCCACAAACTGGATAGTTAAAGTCCCTTTTTGAACATGGTCCCTAATGAAATGATGTTTTATTTCAATGTGTTTGGCTCTAGAGTGTAAGATAGGGTTCTTAGTTAGGTTTATGGTTGAAGTGTTATCACAGAACAAAGGGATATTGGTTTCAAAGATGTTGTAATCTTCAAGTTGATGTTTCATCGAGTGTAACTGTGAACTGCATCCAGCTGCTAATATATACTCAGCTTCAGTTGTTGACATGGAAAGTGCAGTTGCCACTTGTACTTTTCCTTTCCAGCTTGTCTCCAGCATAGTCAGAATCAAAAAAACCTTTTAGTTTGTAGGTGGGGGTTTTCTTGTATAACAGGCTAAGGTTGGTGGTTCCTTTAAGGTATCTCAAAATTCGTTTGACAGTAGTTAAATGGGATCCCTAGGGTCAGCTTGAAAACGGGCACAAACACAAACACTAAACAAAATGTCAGGTCTAGAAGCAGTTAAATAAAGAAGGGATCAAATCATACCTCTGTATGTTTTCTGGTCTACCTTTTGGCTGGTTTCATCTTTCTCAAGTGAGCTGGTTGGGTGCATGGGGTGGCCATAGGCTTACATTCACTCATTTTGAACTTTTTAAGAAGTTCTTTAGTGTATTTAGATTGGTGAATGAGTATAGCTGATTTACCTTGATGAATCTGAATTCCCAGGAAGAACTTAAGTTCTCCCATCATGCTCATTTGGAACTCTTTCTACATTAGGTCAGAAAACTCTTTGCACAAAGTGCCATTAGTCAATCCCAATATGATATTATCAGCATAAACTTGAATAATCAAAATATCATTTTTAATGGATTTCCTAAATAGAGTATTATCAATCTGGCCTCTATCAAATTCATTCTTAAGTAGAAAGTTACTAAGTCTGTCATACCATGCCCTTGGTGCTTGTTTTAAACCATATAAAGATTTCTTAAGTTTAAAAACATGGTTTGGAAAATCTGGATTTTCAAATCCAGGGGGTTGTTTGACATAGACTTCCTCACTTATATAGCCATTTAAGAATGCACTTTTAACATCCATTTGATACAGCATTATATCATGATTAGCAGCAAATGATAAAAGAATTCTAATTGCTTCTAACTTGGCCACTGGAGCAAAAGTCTCAGTGTAATCTATACCTTCTTGTTGAATGTATCCTTGAGCTACTAGTCTGGCTTTGTTCCTTACCACTTCACCTTTTTCATTGAGTTTATTTCTAAACACCCACTTGGTTCCAATAATGTTTTTGTTTGGTTTGGGTACCAGATCCCAAACATCATTCCATTGGAATTCATTCAGCTCTTCTTGCATTGCAAGTATCCAACCTTCCTCTGCCAAAGCCTCATCAACATTGCTTGGTTCAATTGTTGAGAGTAAACCAAATAGACTAGTTTCTCTACTTGATGATCTGGTCTTTAACGGTTCTGCTGCACTGCCAATAATGAGAGATTCTGGATGTGAAGACTTGTACTTCAATCCATTCTTTTCCTTTGACTTGTCTTAAGAGTCAGCATGTTCTTCTTCATCTTGATCTTTCTCAGATTCTGTTGCTGGTCCAGCTTCTGGTTCCTGTGCCTCTGGTTCACCTGCAATTTCCTCATCTTGCTTTGACTTTTCAGAGTCAAGCTGTTTATCATCAAACTTAATGTGGATTGATTCTTCCACAGTGTTAGTTTCTTTGTTAAACACTCTATAAGCTTTTGATCTCTCAGAGTAGCCAATAAAGATACACTTTTGAGATCTAGAATCAAACTAAGCTAGGTTATCTTTAGTGTTCAACATAAAACAGATGCAGCCAAATTGTTTAAAGTAGGAAATATTGGGTTTCTTACCTTTCCACAGTTCATAGGGAGTTTTATTTAAGATGGACCTGATGTAGACTCTATTCTGAATGTAGCAGGTTGTGTTGACAGCTTCTTCCCAAAGGTAGGTGGCAACCTTCATATCATTCAGCATGGTTCTGGCCATCTCCTGCAGTGATCTGTTCTTCCTTTCTACCACTCCATTCTGTTGAGGTGTTCTGGGGGATGAGAAGTTGTGAGAGATGCCATTATCATCACAGAATTCTTCAAAAAACTTGTTCTCGAATTCACCTCCCTGATCACTTCTGATGGTTATGATCTTAATACCCTGTTCATTCATAACTTGCTTACAGAAAGAAATAAATACTCTGTGAGATTCATCTTTGATCTTTAAAAATTTTACCCAAGTCCACCTTGAGTAATCATCAACAATTACAAAACCATATTTCTTACCACCGAGAGAAGTTGTTTGAACAGGACCAAACAGATCTAAGTGAAGCAGTTCAAGTGGTTGAGAGGTAGAAACACATTTTTTTGTTTTAAAAGAGCTTTTAGTTTGTTTACCTCTTTGACATGCTTCACACATAATCTCAGTTTTGGAACTTACCTTGGGAAGCCCACTTACTAACTGGAGTTTGCTCAATTCAAATATAAGCCTAGGGTTTGCATGCCCTAACCTTTTGTGCCAAATCAGATTCTGCTCACTCACAAACAATAAGCATTTAACCTGTTGCTTAGCAAGACTGAACAAATCAATTTTATAAACATTATCCTCCCTAGTGCCAGTAAATAAAACCGACCCATCAAGTTGACTAACAACTTTGCAAGTTTTTTTATTAAAGATAACATCATAATTGCAATCACTTAATTGACTTATGCTCAGAAGATTATGTTTTAGCCCTTTAACTAGCAAAACATTTTTAATAGACAGGGAAGAAGAAGTGTTACCAACAGTTCCTGTACCAATAATCTGACCTTTCTGGTTTCCTCCAAAGAAAACTTTGCCTCCATTCTTCATAGTTAGATCCAGAAACATAGATTTGTCTCCTGTCATGTGTTTGGAGCATCCATTGTCAAGATACCCAGCTTTGTGTTGCTGATCAGACCTTGCTTTTTCTCTGTCAGGCTCAGACTCAGTTTCTGTTCGAGCCATCAGAGCCAGTTCTGCTTATGGCCTGTTTGAGCAGTTTCCTTGATTCTGCTTTGGTCGATAAACCATGTTCCTCTGATGATTCTGGAACATGTTTTGATTCTGGTAATTTTGGTGAATCTTGTGATTCTGATAAGCTTGATGATTCTGGTTATTTTGGTGATTTGGGTAAATCTGGTTGTTCTGATGAATTTGGTAATTCTGGTGATTATGGTAATTCCTATTCTGATTCTGGTTCTGGTTCCAGTGTTGATTCTGATTCTGGTTCCAGTACTGATTCTGATTCTGTTTCCAGTTCTTGTGCTTCTAATGCGGATTCCAGTTCTGGTTCTGGTTCCAGTTTCTGTGCTTCTGATACTGGTTCGAGTTCTGGTTCTAGTTCTAATTCCTATTCTGATTCTGGTTCCAGTTTTGATTCTCGTTCTAGTTTTGGTTCTGATTCCGATTCTGGTTCTGGTTGAGTTGACCAGACCTTCTTCCATCAGACTCAAATTGCCTTTGTCTTGTTGTAGCAGGAACATAAACCTTCTTCTGCTTGTGCATTGCCAACATCCATTGTCCAGGCACCATTGATGGTGTCTCCTTCTGGTTGCTCAGAATATCTGCAACATAGACAATTTGATCTTTTGGTACCCAAAACTGATTGGGTCATGGTTTGTTAGTCTTAACAGCTATTTGATCTTGTTCATATTTTACCATTGGACAAGATAGTTCAGAGTGACCTTTCTTAGCACAAATAATGCATAAAACATCAGAATGAACAGCTTTACTTTTAGCAATCGTTTCTGTAAAACCAAGACCTCTCTTTCTAGTGTTACTGTTTCCATAAATCATAGATGCATATTTACTTCTTTCCATTCCATTAGAAATAAAGTTTTGAAAAAATTGCTCATGCATATCAGCTTCACAAACAGTTCTGGAAGTGGAACAAACATTACTTTTGAGAGTTTGGTTTTCAGATTAGAGTCTTGCAACTTCAGTTTTAAAATCCTTGTTTTCAGTTGCGTACTCAGAATTTTGATTCTTTAAAACTTGGACTTCTTTGGTAAGATTTTTCTTATCTTCCCTAAGAGTTTTCAGTTTTAAAGCCATCTTATTGTTTGCATTTAAAAAATCTTTTAAAGCATTGATTAACTCAGATTTAGAGAGATCAGAAAATACGTCATCGTCTTCATCTTCTGAATCTGTTCCAGAGCCTAAGCTGTATTCAGAACTTGAATTTTTATGACCCATCAGAGCCAGAATTGCTCCCTCTGATGTGCTTCTAGACTTGCTTGAATGACTGCTTCGATCATTCTTCCTTTTGCCTGCTTTCCTTCCTAAATTCTTGCCTTTATAAAGTCCAGAGGCAGACTCGATGTGTTCCATCTTTGCTGTTTCTGCCTCTTCTTCATCATACGATTCTTCCTCTGATTCTGATGCATCCCAGGCTGCCATCAGTTTCTGAATATGGAATTCTTCTTGTGTTGTTTGCCTTTTTCCAGATTTGGACATTTTGACTTGATGTGTCTAGATTCATTGCATCCATAACAAACGATACTCTTCTTGTCAGATTCTTCCTTTCCTTTGTTGTTATGTTTCTTCTTGAAGCTTCTTTTCTTCCTATTTTCCCAGATCTTAACCATCTTTTTGGTTAAGTAAGCCATATCATCACAGTCAATGTCACTATTCTCTGATTCTGATGATGCCCTTACAGCTTTCTTCTGTTTCGACTTCAAGGCCAGATTCTTCTTCTTCTTTGGTTCATCTGCTTCTAGTTCTATTTCTTGAGACCTGAGTGAGCTGATCAGATCTTCAAGTCTTAAGTTATTCAGATCTTTGGCTTGCTGAACTGCAGTAACCATTGGTCTCCACTTGGTTGGTAAACTTCTTAGAATCTTCTTTACATGATCTGTTGTTGTGAAGCTTTTCTTTAAGACCTTCAGTCTAGATATCAGAGTCTGGAATCCACAGAACATTCCATCGATGTCTTCATCATCTTCCATCTTGAACATCTCATACTGTTTCACCAATATGTTAGCCCTTGCTTTTTGAACCTGCTGGCTTCCTTCATAGGTCAGAACTAGACTGTCGAATGCTCTTTGCTGTTTCTTTATATGTGCATCTGTCAAATTCCTTGAATGTGATGGCACTGATCATGATGTTTCTGGACTTGTGTAATTTGCTCTGCTCTGGTTTCATATCTTCCATGTCCAGTTCTTTAGTTGGATCTCTTGGAACAGTAGGTGCAGTGTATCCTTTGACTACCATCTTCCATAATTCAGGATCTTGATATATGAAGAAACTTCTCATTCTGTCCTTCCAATACTCAAACCTGTCTCCATCAAATAGTGGTGGTCTGTTGATGTTGCCTCCAAATTCTTCTAACATTTTGAACCCCTTGGACCTTTCCTAAAACACTGTTAAGTGCTCAGCCTTGAGACCGAGCTCTGATGCCAATTGAAGGTGCAAACACGAAAAGGGGGGTTGAATTGTGTTTGACTAACTTGAATACTTTTTCTGTTTTTACAGTTTTAAAACAAAACTTGATGTATGAACAAAAAAAAGGTAGCAGCAGATATAAAGTAAAAATAAAAACACAGAATTTTATATTGGTTCACCGTTAACAAGGCTACGTCCAGTCCCTTCACTTTGAAGGATTTCACTAATTCAATACCTTGAATTACAACAACTCCACTGACCCTCCAAGTCAGTCTTCTCAAACAGTCTAACAATCCTAGACTTTTGAGGAATGCAGCACATTGACTTCTCAAGTCAAGTCTTCTCCTACCAATCTGACAACCCCAGATTGTAGAAGGAATTACAACGCCTTGAATCTAATTGCTAAGTAATCTGCTACCCCTTTTGACTCACTCAGATTGTAGACTCTACTTCAACAACTTAGATCTAACACAAGGGAAAGAAAATAACATGAGTGCTTGCTTCTGCAAAGCTGGAACTCACAATTAACCTCACTGAAAACTTGAGTGTTTGCTTTGGAAGTGTATGACTCTTTTGTGATTTTCGATACTAAGTATTCTGCCTTGAGCCTCCTTTTATAGATGCAGATTAGGGTATCTTCCAAGCTTAATTTCGAGTTGTATCTTGCTGGATTCTCTTGCAAAAATATCTTGACCAATCGGGCTTCACTTAAATAAAAAACATATCTTTTTAAGCTTCAGATTTGCTTTCAAAAATAACTGGCCAATCCTGTCTTTAGTTTCTTCCCACCAACAGCTTCAGAAATCTCATACAACTTCAACTTATTTTTGTAACAAATCCTTTTAATACTTTGATCAAATTTAATTAAATCTCCACCATTAATCCTCATGATTAAATCTGGACCATTTGATCTTTGCGCTAGTCCACATCTGGACCATACTAAGTGATCTGTTGTGATCCTCTGATTTCGGTCAACTTTGGGCCACACTTTCTGATCTTCTGATCTTCTGATCTCTGCCAACCTGGTTTAGCAAACTGATCTGTTGTGATCCTCTGATCTCGGCCATTGCTGGACCACACATTCTGACCTTCTGATTTCGGCCAACACTGGGCCATGGTCTGATCTTCTGATCTCGGCCAACACTGGGCCAATTACATAAATCTGAACCATTGATCTGAATATCTTCCCTCTGATCTGGACCAATTCTGGACTTGGTTTGGATTGAACTGAAATTAACTCTGGACAATTAATATTTCAGTCTCGACATTTTACCTTCAGTTTTGGATCAATTCAGGATCAAATCTGAATATCATTTCTTCTGGTCTGGACTTAGTTTAATACCTTGAACCATGCTATCTTCTGGTCTGAGTCAAATCTGGATTGATTCTCTTGTTCTGGGCCCCTTAACTTATCCTCTGATTAAGTCTGGATCAAGTCTGGGCTATTTATCTTTTCAATGCCAAGCCATCTTCTGGTCAGAATAACTTATGGACTAATTCTGAATTATGACTCCTACTTGTCTGGATCAAGTCTCCCTCTGGCAGGCTTCCTTCTGGTCTGGTCCAGGTCTCCTTCTGACTTTGCTTCCTTCTGATTTGGGCCAGCAAAGATATCCTCTGGTAATTCCAGGATGCATCCTCTGGTACCTTCTGGATGCATTTTCTGGTGTCTTCATCTTCTGCCTCTGGAAACTTCATTTTCTGGTGGCATTTAATGTAATAATTCAAAGTTCAAAATAAGATTACATGGAGTGCTTTTGTAAACATCAAAATCCTAAGTACTTAGAACCAAGATACGTTGAATCAATTACAAGGATCTATTTTGGAAAGTTTCTATGAATCATGTTGATTTCTTGCAATCAGGACAACGACCATAAATTCTAAATGATCTTTATAAAAGGACGTGCATTTCTCACTGGAAAAATAAGAAATGCATGAGCTATAAGTACATACATCCTCCTTTGCACTGTTGTTCTTAATCTTTCGTTTTACTTAAGTGCTGAGAAAAGTTTTTGAAAGAACAAATTTGTAAGCACTCTCTTGTGAGAGCTATTTCAGAAAAATCTAAACCTATTCCTTTGTAACCTAGCCCAATAGTGGTTGTCTTCCTCAACAATTTGACTGTACTAAACTAAAAGGTTGAGAAGGCTTGAACACAATTAGTTTGACTAGTAGGTGTTCAATGAAAGCGTTATTCTATGATGTATTAGTGGATTAAATCATTTAGGTTGAAGGGATTGGACGTAGCTACTATGTTGATGGTGAACTAGGATAAATCATATGTGTTTTTCTATTATGTTCTTGCTCTTCTGATCATCTTTCTTTACTATAGCTTAGTCACGTTAATTTTTTTTTTTAAAGCTAGTAAAAAATGTTTGTGGTACATTAATTATTAATTGAAGTAAAAAATAATTGCACTATTTGATGATCAAAATTTGAATTTCTAAATCATAGCTTTTGTTTTTACTAATTTTTAAATCACAGTTAGTTTAATTTGGTTAGATTAAACCATTGGATCATCAAAATTCCTAGTTAGTTTATATATCGGTAATTAGTTATGATTGGATTATATGATCATTTAAATTAGTATTTATAAGTCATATTTAGCCTAATTAGTTAAAAATTTAATCGTTGAATCGTTGTAATAAAACTTTTTAAGTCATTGTCAATTTAATTAAATAAGATTCAACCATTTGATAGTCGAAATTATAAGTCATATTTAGTCTAATTAGTTAAGATTGAATCATTGGATCGCTGAAATTAATACCTCTAAGTCATGTTAAGTCTAAATAGTTAAGATTGAATCATTTGATCGTCGAAATTGAAGGTGCAAACACGAGAAGGGGGGTTGAATTGTGTTTGACTTAACTTGAATATTTTTCCTGTTTTAATACTTTCAAAACAAAACTTGATGTATAACTAAAACAGAGTTAGTAGCGGATAAAAATAAAAATAAAAACTCACAGATTTTAGACTGGTTCACCGTTAACGAGGCTACGTCCAGTCGCTTCGCCTTGCGCTACGTCCAGTACCATGTTTTGTGTTGCTGATCAGACTTTGCCTTTTCTCTATCAGAATCAGAGTTAGAGTCAGACTCAGATTCAGACATAGCTTCTGTTCTAGCCATTAGAGCCAGTTCTTCTTCTGGCCTGTTTGAGCAGTTTCCTTGATTCTGCTTTGGTTTATAAACCATGTTCCTCTGATGATTCTGGAACATGTTTTGGTTCTGGTGATTCCAGTGACTTGGGTGAATCTGCAAGTTGTGATGAATTTGGTAATTCTGATGATTCTGGTAACTTCTTATTTGACTCTGGTTCTGGTTCCAGAGTTGATTCTAATTCTGGTACCAGTATTTATTCTGATTCTGGTTCCAGAGTTGATTCTGATTCTGGTTCCAGTATCTGTGCTTCTGATACTGATTCCAGTTCCTATTCTGATTCCAGTTCCTGTTTTGGTTCTGGTTCCAGTTTTGGTTCTGATTCCGATTCCGGTTCTGGTTGAGATGACCAGACCTTCTTCCATCAGACTTAGATTGCCTTTGTCTTGTTGTAGCAGGAACATAGACCTTCTTCTGCTTGTGCATTGCTAACATCCATTGTCCAGGCACCATTGTTGGTGTCTCCTTCTGGTTGCTCAGAACATCTACAACATAGACAATTTGATCTTTTGGTACCCAAAACTGATTGGGTCCAGGTTTGTTAGTCTTAACAGCTCTCTGATCTTGTTCATATTTTACCATTGGACAAGATAATTCAGAGTGACCTTTCTTAGCACAGACAATACATAAAACATCAGAATAAACAACTTTATTTTCAGTACTTGTTTCTGTAAAACCAAGACCTCTTTTTCCAGAGTTATTGTTTCCATAAATCATAGATGCATACTTACTTCTTTCCATTCCATTTGAAATAAAGTTTTGAAAAAATTGCTCATGCATATCAGATTTACAAACAGTCTCAAAAGTGGAACAATTATTACTTTTCAGAGTTTGGTTTTCAGACTTGAGTTTTGCAACTTCAGTTTTCAAATCTTGGATTTCAGTTGCATACTCAGAAATTCATTTCTTTAAAACTTGGACTTCTTTGGTAAGATTTTTCTTATCTTCCTTAAGAGTTTTCAGTTTTAAAGACATCTTATTATTTGCATTTAACAAGTCCTTTAAAGTCTATATTAATTCAGATTTAGAAAGGTCACAAAATACCTCACTGTCTTCATCTTCTGATTCTGTTCCAAAGCTGTATCCAGAACTTGAATTTGTATGAGCCATTAGACACAGAATTGTTTCCTCTGCTGTGCTTCCAGACCTGCCTGAGTGACTGCTTCTGTCACTCTTCCTTCTGCCTGTTTTGCTTCTGGAATTCGTGCTTTTATGAAGACCAGAAGCAGACTTGATGTGAGCCATCTTTGCTGTTTCTGCCTCTTCTTCATCAGAAGATTCTTCCTCTGATTCTGATACATCCCAGGCAGCCATCAGACCTTTCTTTCTGTATCTGGAACTCTTCTTGTGCTATTTGCTTTTTTTCAGATTTGGACATTCTGACTTGGTATGTCCAGGTTTATTGCATCCGTAACAGACAATATTCTTCTTGTCAGATTCTTCCTTATCCTTGCTGTTATGTTTCTTTCTGAAGTTTCTTTTCTTCCTGTTTTCCCAGATCTTAACCATCTTTTTGGTTAAGTATGCCATATCATCACAGTCACTATCACTATCACTATCCTCTAATTTTGATTCTGCCTTTGCAGCTTTCTTTTGTTTCGATTTCAAAGCCAGATTCTTCTTCTTCTTAGGTTCATCTTCTTCCAGTTCTATTTCATGAGACCTGAGTGACCTGATCAGATCTTCCAGCCTTAAGGTACTCAGATCCTTAGCTTCCTGAATCGCAGTAACCTTTGGTCTCCACCTTTTTGGTATACTTCTCAGAATTTTCCAGACATGATCTTCAGTGGTATAGCTTTTGTTTAATACTTTCAGTCCTGATACCAAAGTCTGGAATCTACAGAACATTGTGTCAATGTCTTCATCCTCTTCCATCTTGAACAGCTCATACTTTCTGACCAATATGTTAGCCTTTGTTTGTTGAACCTGCTTGGTTCCTTCATAGGTCAGAACCAGACTATTGAATATACTCTTTGTTGTTTCTTTATTTGTGCATCTATCAAATTCCTTGAATGTGATTGCACTGACCATGATGGTTTTGGACTTGTGATGAAGTCTGTGTAGTCTGATCTGATCTGGTTTCATATCATCCAAGTCTAGTTTCTTAGTTGGATCTTCTGGATCAGTAGGTGCAGTGTATCCTCTGACTATCATCTTCCATAATTCAGGATCTTGAGATATGACAAAACTTCTCAGTCTGTCCTTCCAATACTCAAACCTTTCTCCATCAAATATTGGTGGTCTGTTGATGTTGCCTCCCAATTCTTCTGACATATTGAACCCCTTGGACCTTTCCTCAAACACTGTTAAGTGCTCAGCCTTGAGACCGAGTCTAATGCCAATTGAAGGTGCAAACACGAGAAGGGGGGGTTGAATTGTGTTTGACTTAACTTGAATACTTTTCCTGTTTTAATACTTTCAAAACAAAACTTGATGTATAATTAAAACAGAGTTAGCAGCGGATAAAAATAAAAACTCACAGATTTTATATTGGTTCACCGTTAACGAGGCTACGTCCATTCCCTTCGCCTTGAAGGATTTCACTAATTCAACCTTGAATTACAACCTTGCTACTGACCCTCCAAGTCAGTCTTCTCAAATAGTCTAACAATCCTAGACTTCTTTGAGGAAAAACAACTCCTGTCTTCAGCCAATCTGACACCCCAGATTGTAGGAGAATTCACAACACTATGAATCTAATTGTTAAGTACCTTGCTACCTCCTACTGACTCCCTCAGTTTGTAGACTCTACTTCAACAACTTAGATTTGACACAGTGGAAAGAAAATAACACGAGTACTTGCTTCTTGAAAGCTGAAACTCACAATTGACTTATATGAAAATTTGGGAGCGTTTGCTTTGGAAGTGTATGACTCTTTTGTGATTTTCGATTCTTAGTAATATGCCTTGAGCCTCCTTTTATAGATGCAGATTTAGGCCTCTTCCAATGCTTAAATTCGAGCTGAATCTTGCTGGATTCTCTGTAAAAATAACTTGACCAATTGGGCTTCATATAAATAAAAAACATATCTTCAGATTTCCTTTCAAAATAACTGGCCAATTAAATCTGTTGGTTCCTTCCCGCCACAGCTCCTGAATTCCACAATACCTCACTTTATTTTTGTAACAAATCTTTTTAATCCTTTGATCAAAATAAATTAAATTCTCCACCGTATAATTTTCCTGATTAAATCTGGACCATTGGATCTTCATGCGCTAGTCCACATCTGGACCATACTAATTGTTATGATGTGATCCTCTGATTTCGGCCTTCCCTGGACCACACTTCCTGACCCTCTGATCTTCTGATTTCGGCCAGCCTGGATGCGCGCCTGATATGCTGAAATCTTCTGGACTCGGCCATTTCTGGACTTGCACATCCTGTTCCTCTGATTTCGGCCAACACTGGGCCATGGTCTGATTTTCTGATCTGGACCATCACTGGACCAAATAATTATTTCTGAACCATTGATCTGGAAGTCTTTACTCTGATTTGAACAGATTCTGGAATTTGGTTTGGAACAAACTGAAATTAACTTGAACAAAAAATATTTCAGTATGGACATTTTACCTTTGATTTTGGACCAGGTCTGGATTGATTCTGGAATTCATTTCTTCTGGTCTGGACTTAGTTCCATGCCCTGAATCATGCTATCTTATGGTCTGGACCAAATCTGGATTGATCCTCTTGTTCTGGACTCATAAACATACCTTCTGGTCAAGTCTGGAACAAGTAATTTTTCACTGCCAGGCCATCTTCTGGTCAGAATAACTTCTGGAATAAAATTGATATTTGATTCCTGTTTGTCTGGAACAACTCTCCTTCTGACAGGCTTTCCAATGGTATGATCCATGTTTCATTCTGATTTATATTCCTTCTGATCTGGGCCATCAAATATATCTTCTGGTCATGTTTTGACATTCCTGGAGTATCTTCTGGTCATTCCAGAATTCATTTTTCTGGAATCCTTTGATCACTGCTTCTGATTCCTTCAGTTTCTGGGGCATTTAACTTAATAATTCAAAGTACAAAATAAGTTTACATAGAGTACATTTGTAAGCATCAAAATCCTAAGTACTTAGAACCAACTTGGTTCCAACAGAAATTAGTATTTCTAAGTCATAGTTAGCCTAATTAGTTAAAATTTGACCATAGGATCGTCAAAATTAAAATATTTAAGTGAAGTTCAGTCTAATTAATTAACACCAAACCATTTGATCGTCGAAACTATAATATCTATGTCATATTTAGTCTAATTAGATTAGATGGAACCGTTCAATTGTTGAAATTAGAATTTCTAATTCATATTTAGCCTAATTAGTTAAGATTGAACTGTTAAATCGTTGAAATTAGAGTTTCTAAGTCATAGTTAATCTAATTAGTTGAGATAAGGCTGTTTGATTGTCGAAATTATAATTTCTAAGTTATGTTAGTCTAATTAGTTAAGATTGAATTGTTGAACCATCAAAAATATAATTTACAAGTCATAATTAGTCTAATTAGTTAATATTAAACCGTTGATCATTGAAATTATAATTTCTAAGTCATATTTAGTCTAATTAGCTAAGATTGAACCATCATATCATAGAAATTCCAGTTTTGACAAACAAACGGTTCAATCTAATCTAAGTATACTAAATATGACTTAGATATGCTAGTTTCAAAGATTCAATCTTAACAAAGTAGACTAAATATGACACACAAGTTCTAATTTCAACTATCCAACAACACAACATTAACTAATTAAACTAACTATGACTTAAAAAATTTAATTTCAATTATCCAACAATTCAATCTTAACTAATTAGATCAAACACAACTTACAAATTCTAATTCGATAATCCAAGGGTTCAATCTAACCTAATTTGACTAACAAATATTGAGAAATTATAATTTTCATGATCCGATCGTTCAATCTTAACTAATTAGATTAACTGTGACTTATAAATTAATTTTTTGACGATTCAATAATTCAATCTTAACAACTTAATCAATATATGACTTACAAAATTTAATTTTAATAGTTTAATCTAACCTAAATAGACTAATTATGACTGAGAAATTGAAATTTCGATAATTCAACGGTTCAAAGTTAACTAATTAGATTGACTATGGCATATAAATTTAAATTTCAATGAACCAACAATTCAATCTTAACTAATTATATTAAATATAACTTAAAATTTTTAATTTCAACGATTTAACACTTCAATCTAACCTAATTTTTAATTATAATTTCGATAATCCGACAGTTCAATCTTAACTAATTAGATTGATTATGACTTAGAAATTTAAATTTTGATGATCCAACATTTCAATCTTAATTAACTAGACTAACTATAACTTAAATTTAAATTTTGACGATCAAACAATTCAATTTTAACTAGTTAGACCGACTATGACTTAGAAATTTACATTTTGATGATGCAACGGTTCAATGTTAACTAATTAGACTAAATATAACTTAAAAATTATAATTTCAATGATCAGACATGTCAATCTAATATAATTAAATTAATATGACTAAGAAATTCTAATCTCAATTATCCAATAATTAAATATAACCTAATTAAATTAAACATGACTAAGAAGTTCTAATTTCGATTATCTGAATGTTTAATTTTAACTAATTAGACCGATTACGATTTAGAGATTTTAATTTTGAAGATCTAACAATTTAATCTTAAATAATTCAACTAAATATAAATCAAAAGTTATAACTTTAGTGATCCAAGTGTTCATTCCAGCTTAATTAGACTAATTATGATTGAAATTTTTTAATTTTGATGATCCGACAGTTCAATCCTAACTAATTAAACTAACTATGACTTAGAAATTTAAATTTTCACAATCCAACGATTTAATCTTAATTAATTATAATGGCTATGAATTAGAAATTTTGATTTCAATGATCTAACCGTTTAATCTGAACTAATTAGACTAAATAAATCGTAGAAATTTAAATTTCAATGATCTAATAGTTCAATCTTAACTATTTAGATCGAATATGACTTAGTAATTAAATTTTGAATCAAATTATTCAGACTCATAAATTTAAATTTTGATTATTCAAGGGTTCAATCTTAACTATTTAAACTAACTATGACTTAGAAATTAATAACTTAATACTACTTTGAAAGGTAATATAAGCAAAAAAGGTAATTGAAAAACTTGATGTATTTGATTTTAATTTTTAACTAGATATATCAACTTTTCAACTACCAAATTTATTTATATTTCATTCCAGAGATAATATATCATGTATAATTATATAATTTTGATATATATATATATACACACGATTATATTTTTCAATTTTTCTTTGACAAATATTATACTTTTTTATTAGTTTTAATAAAATTGAACTAATGTAATATATATTATATTTGCTCAAATTTTTCATAGGAATCTCCTTAGCTTGGTGGTTGAAGTTTTGTTTTTGAACTTAAGGTAATAGATTATATCCTTTTTGCAAATTTTTAGAGATAAATGGTGTGACACTTTTGACATGATTTTATTAAATAAAATAACAATCAAATGTTGTTATAGATTTAACTAAAATTATTTGTCCAATTCACCTTAGAATTATAAACAAATAGAAGTATAATTGAAAAAGAATAATTCAAAAATTAAAAGACTCGTTTATATATATATATATATATATATATATATATATATATATATATATATATATATATTTTATTTTATTTTTTTGGCAAAAATTGTGGGAAATGAAAGTGAAGGCGGTTTGTGGAAGGAAGCCACTAATATTTAGAAGTTAGAACGTCTGTCTCGTTGGTAGCATACCGTAATTAACAAGAAAATGGGAGTTCACGGTCTCTGGGAACTACTCGCTCCCGTGGGTCGCCGGGTCTCCGTTGAAACCCTCTCTGGGAAAACTCTCGCCGTTGGTACGTCCTAAAACCCTAATTTTCCTCATTACTTTCAATTAACTAAATAGAGTGCCGTGTCAATCGTGTACCTTTTTGTTCAGACGCGAGCATATGGATGGTGCAGTTTATTAAAGCAATGCGCGACGAGAAAGGTGAAATGATTCGTAACGCTCATTTGCTTGGATTCTTCCGTCGCATTTGTAAGCTTTTGTTTCTACGGACGAAGCCTGTTTTCGTATTTGACGGTGGAACCCCTACATTGAAGCGCCGCACTGTTATTGCTCGCCGTAGGCAGCGTGAAAATGCCCAAGCTAAAGTCCGTAAGACTGCTGAAAAATTGCTTCTCAATCACGTAAGACTTTTTTTTTTTTTTGCACTTAACCATGAATGAAGCTGTCACTCTATGTGAAACATAAACTGTGATAATAATTTAAGAAAATGTAAGATGCTGATTATTTTGTGAAAACTTTTTTATTTTCATTTTAGATGTGTGTTTATTTTAACTTGATGAGAAGTGAGAAGATGAAATGCTAGTTAATGAAAATGCATTTATGAAAATAACGAAATATATTTTTTTTTTACATTTTCATTGTTTCTAGAATTGTAGACACTTGTTTACTTTAAAAGTTTCTTATCTCCTTATTAACAAGTAAAATTAACACAAATAGAAAATGAAAACTGGAAATGTTTTCACAAAGTAAACTGTCCATAAGTAATTGAATTTGACCAAACATGTTAGACACCAAATAAACCTTCAATGGAAATATTGGCATAGGTCGAACATCAAACACACTTTCAAAGTGTCACGTACTATGTAGTTTACTGTCTTCTTTTTTTATTTTTAAAATTTTTTCTGTTAGTTATACAAAGCACACTTTGGTTTCAGATTTTTTTTTCTCTCTATATTCTTGGTCTACAGTCACTTTTAATTACTTGTTTTTAAGAATTGTATGAAACAAACAGAGATATTTTCACCGTTTTCTGTTGCAGTTATGTAATGAAAAGTAAATTCAGGTAATGGAAACTTGAAAAGGTTTTCTTAAATCAGATAGTTGCTAAATTTTATGGCTTTGCTCGCTTTAATTGATATTTTAAGGTTACAATAGAAGGAAAAGTTATTTCAGATTTGCATGTTAAGAGAAATTTGTTGGACAATGCACCCAAAAAAATAAAAGAAATTTGTTGGAAAATTCGAAGTCGAATGCAATTTGTTTACATTTTGGCATACAATTTTCGAGTATTTATAGTGTACCAAACCGTTTGAGAAGTTATTTTTAGATTTTACACTGTACTAACAGCAATGAATGAAAATCAAGAGCTTTTCTACGACTCTATTTCACTCCATCCATTTTGCTACCTCCTCAACTCAAACAAGCAAGCCCTAGATGTCTTTGTTCCTTTGCTACTTGTTAGTTTGTGTATTGTATTTATAATGATGAATTTGTGTTGATTCTGTGATTTTAGAGGGACTCTTGTACTCAATTCTATGTTAGTTGCAAATTGAAAATCATCAAATTTAGATTAAACCTTATATGTGATTTTATGGGTCACTTAACGGGTTATCTGTGGAAGATAGATTTGGCACCATTTTTTTTCATGGAAATGGTGCATTCAATTTATTTTATTGGCTATGCATTCTTCTATCTTATCTTTTTTGTTTTTTAATTTCTTTTGACAGTTAAAGGCATTGAGGTTGAAGGAACTGGCTGATGATATTAAGAACCAGAAGCTGAAGCAAAAGAGTGGCACAAAGTGTCAGGAAAGATCTAATCAAGTGGACTTTGTTGGTAGTGATTTAGGAAGAAGTAACACGATTGAGCTAGAAGAAATGTAATCTTTATATGCTGTTGTAAATATTAGAAGTTCTCTTCTATCAGAATTTTTTTTCAATTTTTGAATTATTGATTTAGGTCTGCAGCTATATCTGTGCTTAAGGAGGGCAGAAATATATCACAGAATATAATATCGACAAGCTGCAACCAAGAGGAGCTTGATGAAATGTAATCCACCTATTTCATCCCAAATTAAGGATACAAAAAGCTGTGGAGTATTTCATATATAAGTTCCTTGAGTTACTTTTTTTTTCTAATATTAATAATCTTGAATATGGTCGGTAACTTCTTATGATGTTTGGATGAGTTAATTTAGGCTGGCAGCATCTATAGCTGCAGAGGAAAGTGGAATGCAATCCCGAGAAGGAATGGCATCTACTGTAATGAATTCTTCAGATGCAGGTGAAGAGACGATACTGGTAAATTTTCAGAAAGATGGAATGATTACAAATAGTAATTGCAATCATATGGGTTTCTATTAATTTGTGTACCATTTTTTGTTTATTTTGTAACTTATACCTTTCTGAGTACAAAAATGTAAATAGTTGAGTCATTGAAGTTAATAAGGCAATATTTGGTCATTCTTATAGTTGTATTGTAATTCTTTATGTTGATGCTCCTGAATCTGTTGTTGAATCTTTTTCACTTCTTGTTTCAATATATATAAATATTTTTCCTCTCAGCCATCAGACAATGCGGAAGTTGATTTAGATGTTTTAGCTGCTTTGCCACACTCAATGCAACTTGATATTCTTGCGCAGGTCAGATTTTAGATGATATTGCCTTCTCCCTTTATTTATTTTTCATATTCTTTTATTATAGTTTTAGTTTGTTACCCTTTTAACTAACATATTAAATGACGAGCAATAAAAGGATCAGATAAAACATATTCAAGAATATCGCACCATATAATTTATTCCTCGATGATTAGATAATATTTGCTTGAAAACATCATTGTTAGAAGACTAGCTTACAACTTATCTGGCATATGATATATCGATTTTCATTTGGATTAAAGTAAAATGTTTTAGTTTATTGTTTGATAATAGCTTAAAGGGAAGAAAACAGAAGGACTAATGAAGCAAGTTGACCACCAGATAAGACATGAGGTTGGAGATTGTGGCAAGGGTAAAGGCATTATTTTCCATGAAACTGACATGGTTGGGTGTAGCTCAAGATGTGATGTCAATGTGACATCAACGAGTGACAATCAAAACAGAATTGATGAAATGTAAGCTTGCATAAAAAGTCATAAATTTGAAATTGTAGTGTCTTTTGATTGTTTATCAGGTTTATTTTGATGATTCTATTAGGTTAGCCCGATGTATTGATATGGAGGAAAATGCAAAATTAGTAAATAATGCATCAAGTTCAAGTTCTCTTGGGGATTCCACCATTAAGGAAAATGATGATAACTATGATGAAGATGAAGAGATGATACTGGTCAGTTTATAGTTCAGGAAACAGCTTGGTCATTTTCCATTTTGGTAATCTTAACATAGAAAAGCACAATGATTTTGAGCTTCACATTTATTAAGTCATGCTTGCTTGCAATGCTGTAAAATAGAAGCCATGATGAAATGGTGTGGCGAATTTTGTGCCAGCTATAGGCAATTTGTGCAGGGCACCTGCCAGCACCATAGGATGCAATCCCATGTTTATATGGCAGAAGTTTGGCCATCTGCCATTGACAGCATTGCTTTCTTTTCCCCCTACCTCAAACTCGAAAATTGTAGTGTCATGTAACATCTAGTCTTAAAGAACCACAACAGTGTGTTTATTTCACTAGTTTTTTTTTGTTGGCAGCCAGCTATGCACAGTGAAGTTGATCCAGCTGTTCTGGCCTCTCTGCCTCCATCAATGCAACTGGACCTTCTTGTTCAGGTAATTGAGTTGGTAAAGTATTTTCCAGCTTAAGTACCTTTTCGTCTAATCAGATGTTAGTTATTGACTAATTATTTTGCAGATGAGAGAGCGGTTGATTGCAGAGAACAGACAAAAGTATCAGAAAGTCAAGAAGGTTGGTGTAAAAAATTCATATCCATTTGAAATGTGAAATATATACCAATTAGAAATATCATGAAAAATAAACTTGAAAATATTGTAATAATAAGAAATAAATTTCACCAAAATTATCGTAGTAGACAATCTTAGAGGATATGACACTATGCTTCAATAGCTCCTTTAATTTTTCAAAACCTTGTTCATACTTTCTAATTGACATTTTCTATTACTTCAAAGTATAACAATAACTTAAAACAATAAACAAATACAAATAAAATAATTTCTTAGATGGAATAAAAAATGATGAAATGATACGACATCGATTTGAAAAAATTGCAGGTTGATAGTATGTGTCACAAATCTCCAACAATTTGATATCAACTATTGTTTCAACAGTTCATCTCAAGTGTTCAAAAGAATGTCAAGTTGATGAGAAAGTGAGAGAAATAAAAAACTGCAGACAACATGTTAAATTTATACACATATATATATATATATATATATAGATAAAAAAATAAACACAACAATTCAATTTTTGAAATGTAAAATGGCATTAATGCATGCACGATTAAACTGAAGCACTCAACAGTTGTATTACTAAATTTCATCCACTCCTATTAAATAATTAAATGCTAAGCTACTAGTATTATATATATATATATATAGGGGATATATCTAGTGAGAAAGAGTCCCTTATATGAGAGTGAGAGAGTCAATTATTAACCATTGGATTGATGGTTAAGATTAAATCCTTTATTAAGTGTGTCACGCGACACTCTTTTTTCCCTCTATTTGTTTGGCAAACCCAGGAACCTTTTCATCTGCGACCATTACGATCTTTTTTGTTCATTCTTAGCCTTTGCGACTCCTTCCCTTCAACCACTATGGCAAAAAAAAACCTCAATTAAGTCACATATATGGTTGTCGATGCTACTTTTACTTTCTTCAATTATTACAATCTCAGAAAAAGACAATGGGTTCCCCTAAAAATTGTTCACGAGGTTTGAGAATTGGAAAACCCAATTCCATCTTTTCATATAAATACCATTAACATATTTTTCGAAGTCTATGACCAAAATCTTACTTGTGTCTCAACAATCTGCTCAACAATCATATTCTTTTAGTTTCTCCAAAAAAAATTCTGCTCATTACTTGTATATTCTAAGTCAACATTTGTTGAAAGAAATATTTGAAATACGTGAAATTGGGGTTTAATCTCAACCCGAATTATTAGCCATTGGATTCAATTATTATGTGATTGTGATCCTTTTTTGATGTAGAAGTGCACAAACCAATTTTCATTTCCAAGAAAATGTTTGGTTTTAAACATGGAGGGGAGGCCCACTAATAAGTTAGGGAGGAAGACGACTTTAGCAAGGTTGGCGGCGAAGGAAGAAAAAAATGGTGTTCAGAAAAATGGTGAAGGTTATGTTCATAATGGTTAAAGAGAAGAAGATAATAAAGATTTTGCGAAGGAAAGTGAAGCCCGATGAAAAGGGTCCTGGGTTTGCAAATAGAAAAGAGGAGAGATAGTCACGTGAGTCACTAATAAGACAATTTAATCTCAATCATTCATTTTAATCTAATGACTAATAATTGACTCTCTCACTTTCATATAAGACACCCCTTTCACACTAGATATGTCTCTCTCTCTATTAGATATAAAAATATTGAAAAAATTATGGGGCCTAAGGCTAAGGCCTTGCACTATACACGACCCTGAGTGATAATAATGTTGAAGTTATGAGATTCTAGAAAAAAGAATGAGTGAAATAATATACTTGATATTGAATTGATATAAAAAACTAAAAAGCTAATCCCTATTTATAGGGATACAAGACTCTAGTCCAAAATAGTGAAATCAAGAAACAAAACAAAATAATATCCAAGTATTATAAAAACTAATACTAAGACAAAATCTAGGATACTCTGATATTATAAACAAATTATAGGAAATTAGCGTCCAGACGAGCACTCCCGTGCCCATTTGTCTGCTTTTTTTATTGCGATAAAGTGTGTTCATAAATGTGTCGTATTTTTTTTATATAATTTGTTTTAGCTTTTGATGTCAAAAAGTAACCTTTGTGGAAGTTATAAAAGTGAGACATGTGATTGAAAATTTTAAAAGAAAAAACTGCTAAGGGTAAAAATCGTAGTAAAATAGGCCACACAAAAACAGTCTATTCCCTTTATTTATAGTATAAATAAAATCCGATGCTCTAATGTAATGTATTATAAGATAGTATTTTATAATATTCTAACAAGTAACAAGTTCACGTTCTTTTAGTGATTTAGTTTAACATAACTGATGCTTGATGGCATTGGTATTTTGCTTTCTCCATTTACTATGTTGTATAACTGTTAAATCTTATATTTATTCTTTTTGCTAAGAAAACTACTTTTCCTTGGTACTAATTAGTGCTACACAGTGAACATCTATGTGAAATTAGGAGTAATAACCAATTGACTACTTTCAGGATCCTGCAAAGTTCTCTGAGCTACAAATACAAGCTTACCTTAAAACTGTTGCTTTCCGTCGTGAGATAAATGAAGTGCAGAAAGCTTCTGTTGGAGGAGTAGGTGGTGTACAGACTTCACGGATTGCATCGGAAGCTAACCGAGAGTACATATTCTCCTCATCTTTTTCGGGTGACAAACAGTGAGTAATGTATTTTCAATGATTTGAGCTTTTGATTATTAAAATGCCATTTCCAATAACTATTGGCCTTAACATGGCTGGGACCATTTCCGGTGCATATGATGTCTTACATATTTTCAATGTTGATAACTTTTTTTATCCTCGCTTACCTAAATATTTCAGAGGACTTACCTCCACCAGATTAGAGAGAAATGTCGAAGATACACAGCAAATGGAACGAGGAAAACATCCTTCCCAGAATTTTATAAATAACATAGCAGTAGGAAATGTATCTAATACTTCAAATGGATTGGTTTGCAATGAACCTAGTGAGCCTGTTGATGAAAGTATTGAGACATATCTAGATGAGAGGGGTCGATTTCGAGTTAGTAGATCAAGAGCTATGGGGATGCGTATGACCCGTGATATCCAAAGAAATTTGGATTTGATGAAGGAGATTGAGCTTGAAAGAACACATGCAAACAAGGTTAATAACATTCAAACTGTGCTGACTGCAGAAAATAGTCCATCAGAATGTTCTGGGAACCAGCTTAGAGATAAAGCACAAGAGGTGAATTTCAACTTGGTTGGAGAGAAAGTGCAAAATGAAAAATTGATGCTTGGTAAGGATACTTCAATAGAGGTATCCTTTGAATATGATGGCAAGAATGAATTTGTAAGTGGTGGGGATGATATATTTGCCAGTTTAGTAGGAGGAATATCTATGGCACACTCTCATGCTGATGATACTGTGGTGGAAGTGCAACCTTCTGGTTCTGATTCAGATTGTGATTGGGAAGAAGGAATTGTTCAGAGTCAGAATACCATTTTTCCTGGATATGATAAAGTGGAATTGAAGTCTTCTGTTGCAGATGAGTATAATAATAATGAAAGTGAAGAAGAATGGGAAGAAGGGGATTGTACCTTATTGTATCCAGCTGAGTCAGAAAAGTTGGCATCAAAAGGGAGCTTGGAAGAGGAGTCTGATTTGCAGGAGGCAATTAGGAGAAGTCTT
Organism: Cicer cuneatum; assembly: GCA_037974295.1. Taxonomy (NCBI): domain Eukaryota; kingdom Viridiplantae; phylum Streptophyta; class Magnoliopsida; order Fabales; family Fabaceae; genus Cicer; species Cicer cuneatum. Next base: position 30,762,871 of record JBBPBO010001986.1, on the reverse strand, counting down.
GAGAGTACACAGGATGGGAAATTTAAATGCATGTCATCTGTAGATGAGCACTCAAGTGCTTATGAGAATAAGTCGGATCCTAATTTAGAACATGGTGATAACGTGAATCATATTGGCCCAATGGGTTTAAATGATAATGTGGAGGGTTCCGATTTGCCTAGGGAAGGTTGTACTGAACAAAATGAATTACATGAAACTGTAGGAGACAAAAAGGAAAATCATGTGACTAGAAATAGCCTGGAAACTTTTGTGACATTTAATTCCAATAACACTGATATATTGATTGGGGAACCTAGCAAACTGGATGGACACTTTAGATCTGAAAATTCAATTTCAGATGCAAATGGCATGATGATGGATGACATTCCTAATCCTATTGTTGCAGAGGAATTATTGGATAATCATGATGATGGTAAAGTGTCTTTGTGCTGTAACAATTCGTCCAAGGTTGATCCACTTGGTGTGACTGAAGAGGAGAAAAAGGAATATATTAATGAACCTGAACCTTTGAGTAATTCTGACAATAGAAAGAGTGCCATTCCTTCCATGGAGTCATCCTTGAAAGGAGCTAAAGAAGACCTTGACATGGAGCTAAAATTGCCTTCAGTTAACAATGATGGAAATTTATCTATGAAAAGGAATAGTAACCTCTCCCAAGACTCAATGAACGCCCCAGGAGATTTTCCTGTACAATTGGACAAGGTTCGATTAAATGAAGAAATGCAAATTCTTGGTCGGGAATATATGAACCTAGAAAATGAGCAGAGGAAGCTTGAGCGTAATGCAGAGTCTGTTAACAGTGAATTATTCACCGAATGTCAGGTGAGAAACTGAAGTTGGTCTATACATAATCAAATCATGAATAACTATTACTTTTTTCAGGAAAACTGATGCCGGTGTTTCATGCTTTGTCTGCCAGTTTTTTGTTTTTTTTTATTTGAAAAAGCAAAAGTAATATATTAATATCTCACAAGATGTGCAAAAAGATACAAATGAGTCCAAATACTACATAAAATTTGAGAATGTCACTGCATTGGCCAATTCTCACCCAGCCATGCAACCAAGATTTGCATGACAAATTATACCCAATTTTCCAACCAGCACCCTTATACCTTATGCTAATTTGCTGATCTTCTACAATGATCGTATCAGTACCCGCACAGTCCCTAATTTTAATACTGACCTGATTTATATCCCTTTGAACACTGCTAATCAACCTGGTTATACCAGAACCAACAATTCGAGCTAAAATCCATTCAGCTGCACCTCTTGCCAATCTTGCACAAATCCTCATTAGCTATATATGCTCCTGCTTCTGTGACCTGACAATAGCCCCTCCCAATCTCCTACATTTTCAAGCAGCATACCCTCCCTGCAGCCCCTATACTGCCCGCTCCTCATACACCAAACCAAGACAAGCCCTTTATGAAGATAGAGGTCAATAATATTGTATATTTTGATCGTTATTTCAGGAATACTCATAAAATCTTATGTATGTTTATAATTTGTACATCATCATATTATAAACTGTTGTTGCATTCGTTAGCAATCATTGCCAATGTCATATTTTGATCGTTTTTATTTCTTAACTCTTTCCATTTTGTCCCTAAATAATGGTTGCCTTAACTTAAGTTATTCCTGCTATTCTCATGTTTCGCTTGCCATTTGTGGGCGCAAAGCTTGCTGCAAATTCATTAATGGATACTACGTGGTTGATCTTGCTAGTAGTCATATGCTTTTTCTGCTAGTTTAGTTTACTTTTTCTTGATCTTTGAAGATATGTGCATAGTATCAATCTGAAAACAAAATGTAGTTCACTTTTTGCATTCTTTGAGCCCCCGATTTAACACAAACACAATTTTATTCTTGAATAGGGAAGCAAATAATCTGTGCATTGAGAGGGGCAACTAGGATGGAACTCTTGTCTTTCAGAGAAGAACATGTTTAGAAATGTTACTGGCACACATTAAACTAGAATTACAATAGAGTTGTTAAAAGAACAAAGACTGAAAATTTTTCTATTCACTGATGATAAACTGAAGGGACTACAAGGAAATTTATAGGTGCCGGATTGTTTCTTAATTAGGAAACAATTCTGCAGACATTTAAAATAAAAGATCCTAAGGAAAGAAGTAAATGAAATAAAAGAGGAAAGAAATCAGATATGAAATCATATCATATTGCAACAGTTGTATAATATGAAATGTTTTTCCCAAAATTAGTTCTGACAAAGAGATACTAAACATTTTTTCTAGCCAGATGTGTCAAAAAAGTCAGAGCAAACATAATTAGAGTGCTTAGAGCTATCTGGTTTATACTGTGTAACAGTAAGGGTTGCAATATTGGGTCTTTTATCAGAGAAAGCCTGCAGCCCAATATATGCTCTTTAGCCTATTGCAGTTGGTTAGCTTTTCAGTTGTTAGTTGTAACTAGCTTTGACTTCAGTCTAAATGAAAATAATGTAAAACAGCTATAACTGCACTCATCATTGATTCATTTTGAAATACAATTTAGAATTCCTGCATTAATCATTAATTCAGCTTACAATACAACAATCCAGAATTGAATTCGGTGATTCTCTCTCACTTTCAAGTTTCTAACAATCAGTGAAGTCATAAAAATAGATGATGCACAAATAGGAGCTACAAACTTTATCTTGTCGAATTCAGTTGTAGATTTTTTTACACTTTTTATAAGGAGACATGCTATTGAGGCACCAGGTGACTGAGTAATCTAGACTTTTATGCTGTTAAAGAACATGATTAATTGGCCATGGCATCGTCCTAATAATTTACATTTTTTTGTTTGGCTTTTTAAACATTTATTGCTCAGACATATGTGATAATAAACTGTTTTTCATTTTTCCCTTTTTCTCATTCCATATATGTATACTTATAGATTATTGATTTTCTACTCCTACAGTATGTTAATCACCTATGTTCCGCGCTTCTAATACCCTGTAGGAACTTCTGCAAATGTTTGGCTTGCCATATATTATTGCTCCTATGGAAGCCGAGGCACAGTGTGCTTACTTGGAACTCTCAAAACTGGTTGATGGTGTTGTGACTGATGACTCTGATGTCCTTTTATTTGGGGCACGCAGTGTTTACAAGAATATATTTGATGACCGCAAATATGTGGAGACATACTTCATGGAGGTCTATATCTACTAAACTTGGTGCCCATGATAAATTTCTGTTAATTTTTTTTATCGTTTTTGAGCTTTTATCAATGGTTCAGGACATTGAAAAGGAGCTTGGATTGACCAGAGAAAAATTAATTCGCATGGCACTACTTCTTGGGAGTGACTATACTGAAGGTGTAAGGTGTGACGACTATTTTCCTTGTTCTTGTGCATAGGTGTGGCTACTGATGCTATGCCTTTCTATAAGGAGTTATGCTAATATTTCTTTTCTCTATCAAACTAGGAATAAAATATTTTCTAAATGTCCTTTCCCTGCATTTGTAGCAGGATATCAGTTATATGCTTAAATATACGCTTCACACTTATTAACATGACGAGATATTTTTGTGGTAACGTAGTGGGATTGGCATTGTTAATGCTATTGAGGTTTTAAATGCATTCCCTGAGGAAGATGGCTTCCTGAAATTCCGACAGTGGGTTGAGTCACCAGATCCCACCATCCTTGGAAGGTTGGATGCAAAATCAGTATCAAATACCCAAAAGAAAGGGTCAAAAGCTGCATCAGACCAGAACATCTCCCATGCCCAGGAAAAAAAGGAGTCACCTGATTACATCCACCAAACAAGGCAAACTTTCATGGACAACCATGTAATTGATTTCAAGCTTTTGGGCTTTCCAGTAATATATTGACAGATAATTTTTCACTTATTTTATTGTGCTTTGATTTAACCTATCTGCTTTTTGTTTTCTAAATAGAGAAATGTTAGCAAGAATTGGCATATTCCTTCTTCTTTTCCAAGTGAAACAGTTATATCTGCTTATGTATCTCCACATGTTGACAAGTCGACTGAGCCTTTCACATGGGGAAAGCCAGATCAGCTTGTTCTTCGCAAGTGAGTTTGTTTTTTTTTTCTCTCTTGTTTCCACCAAATTATTGTTGAAAAGAATGGGTAAAGCTGTTGTATGATTCAGCAGGGAAATCACTCCTTAAATAGAAGAATTACAATTAATGTCAATTCCTTAAAGAAGGGAATAAAAAATAAAATACTGATCTTAGAAATCATTGAGAATATCCTAGTAATAGAAAACAAATAAGAGCAGATTTGTCCCGTTAATTCTGCGATATCTTCTAGATTTACCATTCACTTTGTTGATGATTATATATAACTTTGGATAGGCCTTGACAAGAGTTGGTATGATAGGCTAGCTTTTCATTTCTCCTCAATCTCTGAGCTAACAGTAGTTTTTTCCTGCAACTGCTTACTGTTCTGGCAGGGAGTTGCCGTTATATTGGAAGGCCTCCGAACCTTCATATCCCTGTTTCCCGCTCCCCCTTTGGCTCGTAATGCTTCTCTTAAACCCAAAAAAGGATAGGGGGCATGCATTCATATCGCTCATATCCCTGTTTCCCACTCCCTCTTTGGCCTGTAATGCCTCTCCTTAACCCAAAAAAGGATAGGGGGCATGCACTCTTCTTGCTTTCAGAAATCATTATTAGGGCTCAATCCTTTTGGTATGTATTTTACAAAAGCTCACCTTGCTTGATGTGTGTTAGCATTGGGCCTCCAATTGAGAGTACTTATGTGAGATACAAATACAATAATGATTAGTCCGTCTGATTGTGTTTGTAACAGTTTGTATTTGTTGTGGGTTATGTGTTTGTAACTGTTTGACTTTTGTGGTAACAATCTAGGTTCGCACATGAACAAATGAATAAATAGAATAAGGGAAGGGTAGTTTGGTTTTGGTTATTCAGTTATTCAATTAGGAGATGGTTGTTGGGAGAGGACAGGCTCTCAAAAACCTTTAAGTTTCAGATGTAAGTTTGTAACTGCCTATTCCTTTCTTTTCTACAGCATAGGACTCTGTTTTCTGGTTTTGTAGACTAATCTCTATTTTCTTGCTGAGTTCATTGTCATTTCTCATTGAAAATGTATGTGTTTCAATATTCAATAATATTCTGAGTTGCTTCCTGCATACAGATTGTGCTGGGAGAAATTTGGGTGGACTAGCCAGAAAGCCGATGAATTGCTGTTACCTGTTTTAAAGCAATACAACAAACATGAGGTTTGAGACTTTGCTTTATTGTTCTGCTCCCTTTTTTTACTGATTATATTTTGTTGTTGTTGTATTGATGGACAAAATTGATTTGATAGATCACTATATAGGCAAGTTTTCTTGTTGGTTATTTATTGTCTTGTTAATACTCCTACTTATTATTAATATCCTGGTATTGAATCTTATAATGTAGACTCAACTGCGGTTGGAGGCATTTTACAGTTTCAATGAAAGATTTGCAAAAATTCGTAGCAAGAGAATCAAGAAAGCAGTAAAAGGAATTACTGGTAAGCCGCCTTCAGATTTAATAGCTGATTCTGTGGAGAACATGTCCAAGAGTATGAAAAATGGGAGAGGAAGTCCTGTTCAAGTTGTAGATGACAAATTGGAGACTTTGAAGGGAACAGAGGAAAGTCTTGCAGGTAGGAAGAAATCAAAAACTAAAGAGTCAACGAAAAGGAATAATGATGGGGATACTGTTGCTAAGCCAAATGCAAAGAAAAAGAAAAACAATGATGATTCTTTTGCACCTGCTGCATCTGAGGTTGAGCATTTACAGCCATATATGAAAACAGAAGGAGCACAACATGATGGGAAGGAATTGGTTTGGAATAAACGTGGCAGTGGGCGCGTAAAAGGTATAGGTGTAGGAGTAAAAATAGGCAGGGAGAAGAGAAGTCGTCGTTTTCAATCATCTGAAACTGAAACATCATCTAGTAGTAGTGATATTGACAATCATGAGCCAAGCGCACAAGTTGATGTGTCAACAGTTCCACAAGTTGTGCGAAGGGTAAGCTTCATTCTGATTAAAATCTTTGACTTGTATAATCTTAATAGTAAACAACTATATAATTAGGTGGTTTTCAATCCTGTCAACTTCATGACATGTCTCTGTTATCTCTATTGATGTTTTAATTTTAAATGAAAACCGATTAGTGTTGTCATTGGACCTGCCTTCGATATTTCTAATGTTTATGATTGATTTTTGTTGTAATCTGTTATTTTGCCCACATAACTCTCAGTTACTTCTATGAATCAGAAACATGTTTTCTATTCCAAAATACAGAAGAAATTAAAAGGTGTCTTTTAATACCTTTATTTATGGCCTATTAAGATGCAACCTCGAAAACCTGTCAACTATTCTTTCATGGATAACAATGAAAAAGGTTTCTTTAATAAAAGGTCTTACTTACCTTTTTACTTTACAGTCAATGCGGTCTCGGAAACCTGTCAACTATGCTTTCAAGGACCTTGAAATTGAAGATGATTTTGATTCATTTGATGAGAGCAATCAGGCTTGCTTGCATGGAAAGCTATTAGAAGGAAAATCCTCTTGCAGTGATGATGCAGAAGGATATGGTTTCAGTAGAGGGAAAGAAAGTGGTATGACAGAAATTCCTCTGAAGGATTGCTCGTCCGCAGACTATCTAGAGCCAGAAACAGACGCCGGTGCAACATCACCAAGGACTCACCCTTCAAATGACTATCTTGAAATGGGAGGTGGATTCTGTGTAGACGACAGTGAGATGGATAACAACCATGAAGCAATCGACAGAGACATGAACACAGCTACCACAAACTGTCCACCCTGTTCTGAAGTTTTGGGTGAAACTGACCATGATAAAAGTAGTTCAGATATATTATTATCTGGTGCTGAAAAGGCTACAAGTAAAATACAAGATGGAGGGAAAAATGAGCAACTTCTAAATGCTGACATAGGGGTCTTGATACCAGAGAATGCTCATCATAATAGTGAGAGCTCGAAGGTAGCTTTTAGTGCTATGCCGTTTTTTAGGAGAAAAAGGAAGAAATGAAACATTCTTAATTCTGAATGTCTCGGTTCATCCAGCACTGTAAATTGTTTTGTAATTATTTTTATCTTCCATTTGATTGTTAAGAGAGGGCTGTGTTGAAATGATGGTTTATACAATTGAGATGTTCTGATCATTTGTGTTTCCTGTGGATATACATAATTTTAATAGTTATTTTTAAACTATTTAGTGGTTATATCATTTGTATAAGCTTTATTTAATATTTGCAGTTGATATTTAATTTTGTGTATAAATCAGTTTGATTTTGTTTATTAATTTAAAAGCGTTGAATCAATAATCATTCATTTGAATTTTAACTAGATTGGGGTCCACGTATTGTGCAGATGTTATTAATATACTTGGATATGTAATTTTTGCATTTATAAATATATAATTACTTTTCACCACAAAATAGATAAAATGAAAATATAAAAGTTGAGTGTAATTAACGATATAATTAATTGTCAACATCAAGGTTGAGGAGAATATTAAAATTTTAAATGTCAATACAAAATGAAAATGATTTTTTCTTTCATAAATATAATTTATTTTATATACTTCTCAACTGCTTTAGTTGAAGAATTATCTACAAATATTTTTGTTGAAGAACTTATGAGTATTTCTACTAATAATAGTGATTTTTTGTTACGCAATACAATCAAATGTATTGTAAACTTGAAATTAGAGAGTTGAGATTGAATGACTTTTTTTAAAGCTAAATTGAAAGTGTTAAACTTGAAATTAGAGAGTTGAGATTGAATGACTTCTTTTAAAGCTAAATTGAAAGTGTAAAGACATCGTCGTGATAAATTGTCATCTCAATTATTATTTTACCTATAGTAATAAATTGAAAACAACGATAACAATAAATAGAGGGTGAAGAGAACTAAACTCCTCTAAAGATCAAATAATCTATTTATTTATATTGATAAAATGAGATTATTGTTTAAATATTAAGAGATTGAATCACTATAATACTTTTGTAAATACAATTAGTTAATCTATATATTTTTTTGTCAACATATCGTAGCATAACATATACAAATATAAAAGCAATTATATTGTTAATTTAAATTGTGAAAATGGAAATGTGTTAAAAAATATATTGCTTTTGAATGTAGATATAATTGTATGATTTCTTAACTGTATCTTGCGTGATCACTTTTTAAAAATTTTGTACTTTATTATTGTGTGTAGTTAAGACAAATCAATCATAATGTTTTACATTAAGATTTTCCATATCTATAGACACCTAATGACGAGTTCCTTTTTTTATTAGAGATATATGATTTCGTTAACTTTAAAGTTTAGTTTAAAGGTTATTGATGTCTTTATGTGTGTTAAGTGCAATTAAAGCGATACTTTATTTGTATTTATAGGTAATAAATTACAAGGAATACATATTTGAATTAAGGTAGTTTAACTAAGAGACACCAAAGAGTTTTAAGAGTAGATTTCATATGCAAAATTGAAAAAAACTAACATAACTACTAACTTACTTATATTTTTCTATAGAAAAATGTTTCAACTTAATAATGATATTGAATATTTCACTATTTTGTGAAGCAAGATTAAAAGTAATTTGTTGAAACGTGGTATCTTGTTTAAAGTAAATTTTAGCTGTTTATCAAATTACTTGGTAAAAAAGTTGTTTATTAATTATTAAAAAAATCAAAACTTTTAAAGAATAAAATGTAGTTGATCAAATTTTTTTAATTAAAAAAAAACAAAAACAATTAAGTTTACATTATTTAAAATTTAATATTTTATTATGGTTGAGTGTAATGTGAGATGACTTTGAACTCTATGATGTTGAATCGGTTAAATATGAAATGGATTATGTTTGAAGGTTATATCTAAAATTATAATTTTTTTATTTATATTTTGATGACTTTAGCTATATATTGGTATCGAAAATATCAAAAGTGTTGTGAAAATATAATAGAATGAAAGAGAATTACAAATATTTGAATTATTTAGGAGATTTCTACTGAGCACCCCCACAGTTGTACCCGCCACCGCTTCAAGACACATGAAAAGACAATTTTACTCTTTTAACCATTTATAATAAGTTTCAAAATGGATAGTTTCGAAAATTGCAAATTTTCGAAACTTTCAGAAGTTTCAAAATAAGGATTACATTTCGAAAATTTGGAAAGTTTCGAAAGTTTCCAAATCTGGAGAATTTCGAAAGTTTCCAAATATGGAAAATTTCGAAGTTTCCAAATTTGGAAAGTTTCGAAATAGAAAAATTATAGAATTTCGAAACATTCAAACAATTTGAAACTTTCGAAATAGAAAATTTCAAGAATTTTGGAAAGTTTCTAAATCTGAAAAAATTATATAAATTTTGAAATCTTCGAAAGTTTGGAAAATCTAGAAAAATTTCATTTCAAAACTTTCAAAAATTTGAAATCTTTCAATTTGAAAACTTTCACTTTATTTAATTTTTTAGATTTAGAAACTTTCCTAAATTCTTGAAATTTTCTATTTCGAAAGGTTCAAATTGTTTGAAAGTTTCGAAATTATGGAATTTTTCTATTTCGAAATTTCCAGATTTATAAGCTTTCGAAATTCTCCAGATTTAGAAACTTTCAAAACTTTCTGAATTTTCGAAATGTAATCCTTATTTCGAAAATTTGAAACTTCCGAAAGTTTCGAAAATTTGAAATTTCCAAAACTATCCATTTTAAAACTTATTATAAATGGTTAACAAAGTAAAATTGTCTTTTCATGTGTCTTGAGGGGGTGGCAGGTAAATCTGTGGGGGTACTCAGTAGAAATTTCATAAATTTAATTTTTTCAAATTAAAAGTATGTACTTTTGAAATGTGTGAATATGCCCCAATTCCATTTTTTTTGTCAATAGAGCCCATTTAAATGTCTCGAACACAAGATATATATATATATATTGTGGAGAAATGATACCGAACATATAAGATGAGATAACATTAGTATGATATTTGTTACCAACACATGTTCAACGATATGTAAAGCTAGAAATGGAGGAGTAGCCTTCCTAAAAAATATTGGGGAGAAATGAAAGTTGATTGGAGTGGGAGCATGGTAGGATTATTTTCATGAAGAGCTTTTATGCGTAAGCTTTCAATATATCATATGTATGATGTGTGCGATATAAAAACTAAATTGAGGAATAAAAGGTATTGTGTGAATTGCAAGGACATTTGAAGGGTGTCACATAAGAATATAAGCGACAACACAAATGTCACGATGTGACACATAAATGTATAAGGTATTATTCAATAGAGTTTGGAGGTTGTAAGACCCTTAGTTTTAAATTATTTATGGATTAAGTATCAAAAATATTTTGTGAGATGTTTGTAATATGATTAATATTTGTATGTATGTATATATATATATATATATATATTATTGAGACCCGACTAAAATTAATTGTCGAAGAATAATTTAATTATATTACGAGGAATTTAATACCGGACAGTTTATCAAAATAGTTTGAGATGTGAGTAAAGTAATGTGTGTGAGGGTATTTAAATATTTGTGGGTTAGTTTTAATTAGGTATTGGGTGAATTGCAAGGACATTTGAAGGGTGTGACATATATATATATATATATATATATATATATATATGCGAGAAGGAAAGCAAGCAGAAGCAAAACAGAAAGAGAAACATTTTCCTCACCTGCCTCGCGAAACCACTTCTTCGTCTTCTCTTCTGTTTCTCAAAGTGTTGGTAGAAACCGCAAACACAAATCCTAGATTACTTCGAGATCTAAGCTCCCATTCGAGAAGTGGCAAAAGGGAAAATTACTCTTCTTCACACTATGGTGCTTGTGAGCTAACTTAGGAGGCGACGACGCGAGCGAGAGTTTCGCCGTATTTGATCGCGGTAACGAAAGCGGTTGAGAAAAGCGTTAACGAAGGTAAGGGGCTCCTTCCAACTTTTTAGTTTTCATGTAGGAACTCTACATGTGTGTTTGATGGATGATTAATGTGTTATCTTTGTTGAAAACGTTATTGATGGGTTGTTATTGATAAAGACTCATTGTTGTTGTGATATTGTTGTTGATGATGTTGTTATTGTGTTGTTGTGTTAAAGATGTTATTGTTGTTGTTGTTGAAGAGGTTGTTGTTGTGTTGTTGTGTTGAGAGATTGATTGCTGTTGGGTTTGTAGTTATTTTCAAATAAAAAAGTTTGAACTGAAGTTGAAATTTACTTGAAAAATTACACTGTTTTCGAAGATGTATTTGAATACGGCACTAGCGTATTCGAATACACTCCTGCAACGCTCAATTTTTATTTAAATTTTGAACTTCGTATTCGAATACAAATACGTGATTTTTGCTACTGACTTGTCATCTATATTCGGCTACGACTCTTCGTATTCGAATACAGAACTGGAAATTTTGCTACTGACTTGTCATCTGTATTCGGCTACGACTCTTCGTATTCGAATACAGAACTGGAAATTTTGCAACTGACTTGTCATCTGTATTCGGCTACGACTCTTCGTATTCGAATACAGAACTGCATATTTTGTTTTTGACTTAGCATCTGTATTCGGCTACGACTCTTCGTATTCGAATACAAAACTACAGATTTTGCTACTGATTTAGCATCTGTGTTCGGCTACAAGAAGCTGTATTCAAACACAACCCTGTTTTTGTCAAAAAATTCTATTTTTGAATATTTGTTTATGCACTTAATTGTTTGGAAAACATTTTTAAGGCATATGCTAAACTATTTGAGGTCATCTTGATATTGTTTCTTTAATGGTTATGAAGTATCCGGGTTTCGTAGTTGCATTTACGTATTGATTACAGTGAAGAGAGTCAGAGTACGCTCATGCATTTCATAGTTTGTGGTGACCGCGATGGGCCACAGTGTCAGCGGTGACCGTGATGGGCCGTAATGTTAAATAGTGATCGTGATGGGCTACGAGGTGGTTCCATGTGATTGGTGGTCCATCTTATATGTACAAGGATTTACCTTAAGTGTAAGGCCTGTGATAGGCTACACTTTAAGTAAATCGTGCTAGTCTGTGATGTGACCGCACCTCGGTAATTAGTACTAAGGCTTGTGATAGGAGGTACAATTATGATTTACGCCCCTTCGAGGAGGGTTTTGTCGTTAAGTGGTGACTGTGATGGGCGACGAAGTTAAGTAGTGAACGTTATGGGCTACGGGGTGGTTCCATGTGATTGGTGGTCCATCTTATTCATACACGGATTTAACTTATGTGTAAAGCCTGTGAGAGGCTACACTCTAAGTAAATTGTGCTAGTCCGTGAGAGACTGCACCACGATAATTAGTACTAAGACTTGTGATAGGCGGTACAATTATGATTTACGCCCCTCAAGGAGGGTTTTGTCGTTAAGTGGTGACCGTGATGGGCTACGGGGTTGTTCCACGTGATTAGATGGTCCATCTTATCCTTACGAGGATTTAACTTATGTGTAAAGCCTGTGAGAGGCTACACTCTAAGTAAATCGTGTAAGTCTATGAGAGGCTGCAACATGGTAATTAGTACGAAGGCCTATGATAGGCGGTACTATTATGATTTACGCCCTTCAAGGAGAGTTTTGGTTTTGTCTTGGAAATTCCTGAATCATGTGCAGTGGCATATACACATTGCATTAGGGTGTTTGACATGCGAGACATGATTGTTATGATCCGATATGTGAAAATGATATGTGCAAGTACCTTAAATCCTAAATTCCTAATAAGTTGTTGTGATTGTTGATTATACTTTGGGGCTTGCAACATGATCTGTATTCTAAATCTTGTATTTCATCGAAAACTTAGATGTTATACATTTTCAATAAATGGGTATACTTATTTTGTCACTATTGTTATCTTGCTGGAACTGCTATGTATGTATTGTTGACTTTGACATATTTGGTAATTGTTAACTGTTATTTTCGGTTGGTGACCCTTTACATTATTGTGGAAAATTGGGCTTTGCCCTCAGATGATACCCGAGTTCGTTTCACCGACGGTAACCCCGACGACGGAGATGTCGTTAGACTTCCTGATCGACATACGCCGACTGCTTGGGTATATGACCCCATCTCAAGCAGGGCTACTTATACGGGGAGGGTGGTGAGAACTAGTAGAACTGTTGGGGCAGTGTCGTGTGTGGAATACACTCACGGGCGGATCGACTTTCCTGTACCTTCAGGATTAGTACTGGAGGCGAATGGAGTATATGCAGATGCAAAGTGTGGTGGGCACCCTTGTTACTGTAGTTGTTAGTGGATGATCAAATTAGTTTTTATTGTATAGGGCCTTAGTGTTTTGGTGGTTATACTTATTTCATTTTGGGATGACTGTATCCATGACGTTCTTGACATTTGTCTTTTGTTGGTGGGTCCATGTTCCATTTTTTTACGTGACCATGGGGGATAACATTCTTGGGGCAGTACTTCTACGCCGGTGTCTGCCGAGAATACTCCAGGGGTATGAGCGATGTCTTTTAGGTCTCATAGCCCCAATGTATTTTCTATTTGTATATTTTGGATTATTGTCCCAAAACTATTTTAGCTTATTTGTATTTATGATGAAATTAATTATTTCTCTTGTCGTTTTATGACACGACGTATTATTTTATTAAGTGGTTTTATTTCTTTTATTTTGAAAAAAAAAAAATACACTCGCGTTGTTAAAATTCATAGTGTTATATAGGTTGTTTTAATATGTTATAAATAGATTCTTTGAATATGATCGAAAGTGATATATTTCATAACAAGTTGTAAAATTATTCTTATAAGTCATAATTGTATTTAATATCAAGTGTTAAATGAGTTTTTCGTTTTTTATAAGATTTTGAAATTTTTTAGTCTGTAAAAAACAAAATCATATATTTTAGTCCTATTAAATTAATATGCAAACAATTTTAGTCTTTGTTGGAGCATTAACATATATTTTTGAATGATTGTTTTGCATACATGTTTATAGCACTATAAAAAGTTCGTCCACAAAATATGAGCTCAAAAGTTGTTTTATTTGTCCATATTTTAAGAACTTTTATCTTGAACATTTAACAATTAAAACAATTAACATCCAGATTCTCCCCTCGTTGGCCTAAGCTACTCACTCCATTAAGAGAACCATCATTGACATAGGTCAAATTCATCACGTTTTATATCATATAACAATATCAAGGGTGGATATAAACAAAGCACATAATACATCAAATACACAATTCTACAATAATTCAACTACCACACAATCTTCAAAATCAAATCAAATAACACCCTATAAAAGTTTCTAACTCATATTTTAACCTCACCAAATTCAAATTTTCTCATTAGCCAATTATTACTCAAAGGGCTTTAGCCGTACGTAGCGAGCCCCGAATGAATTGTGGGAAATATGGTTTTCCCGTTCATCACACTTAATTTACACTCATGAATTCGAACTCACTCTCACTCCGTACCATAATTTGACGCTTTCGTACGATATAAGAATCAGAAAGTGAATTGTTTGAAAGCGGGTCCAAAGAATAACCAAATTGCAGCTGAGAATTTGCGATGATGATAAAAATAATATGTCAAATACTAAATAAATGATATTATGAGTAGAAACAGAGTGGAAATTATGGAAGGAAGAAAAAAATAATGGTCGGAGGACTTTACCGACACGGATGACTTGAAACGGTGCTTACGGATAACAACAACACTGAAATTAAAACTAAAGGCGCATCAACATCTAACTTTAATTATGACAGGTTTAGAACAAAATGAACAATGAATGCTAGGATGATCTAAAGACATTTGAAGGTGCAAACACGAGAAGGGGGTTGAATTGTGTTTGTCAAAGTTGAATTCTTTTTGCTGATTTGTTGAAAGTTGATATAAATTATTTGGGGAAGAAATAATCAGACTCAGCAGTAGCGAATAATAACAGCATAAGTATTTGAACACCAAGTCTTCTCCTAACAATCTGAAAACCCCAGATTGAAGAAGGAACTTATACCACTATCGGATTTAATACAAGGGTTTAGAGTTTGGAGTAGTTGCTTCTGGAAAGCTTATTATAACGATGACTCTCTTGAGTAGTCTCTTCTGGAAAGTTGATTATAACGACGACTCTCTTGAGTAGTTGCTTCTGGAAAGATTATTATAATGATGACTCTCTTGAGTAGTTGCTTCTGGAAAGTTGATTATAACAATGACTCTCACACTTTAAGAAGAGAACACTTAGAATTTTTGCCTCTTGTAGTTTCTTTTGATTCTTATTTTTCAATTTTCGTTCTTGGTTTTGCTGTGTATTTTGGTTTTTGTGTAAATTGCAAGTCAGTGAATTTGTGTGTTTTAAGTTAGTAGGTGTGGTGTGTTGTTGGCTGCTGGAATTTGAAAAATGGATGACTTCTATCATTTTAAAGGGTTTTGGAATCATCTGAGATGGAAATGGATTATAATGTTTAGTGATATTTAAAACATGATTGCAGAAGCTAGTCATCTAGGTTTGACTTGGTTGTGTTGCATACTGCTTTATGTTGCTTACCTACCTCTAGGTTATACTTCTTATGATGATACAATTATGATATTTGATTTTTTCCATACATGGTTGTGTCCTACACTGGTTCGTCCAATCTGACCGTGTGGGAAATGTGTCTTTTGAGTTTTTGTGTCCTTGTTAATTGCATGGTTTTTATCTTACTATTATTGAGTAGCTGCATATGGAGCTTTTGTTGTGTGTTATATGAAAATTAATGTTGTGATATTAATGTGAAGACGCGTTAAGTAGTGTGACTGTCATTGCATTGTACATTATATTAACTTGAAATGTTTCAAATTTGTGTTAGTGGAATTTAATCAAAATTCATATGGTTAAGATAACTATATAAACCACTAAATTTAACTTTGACTTGTTCTGCATTTGCATAAAAGTAGCTGTTTATGTATGTGCCTAATGATGTTTAATTTTTCTATCTACTCTGGAATCTTCTCAGACTCTTAATTTTCGTTTTAGGTGGTAGATTTTCTAGTTGACATTTTTAAGAACTTAATAGGAGGTAAAACATAGTCATGAGCTTAAAGAGGTAATTGAAGTTAAGGTATAGATTCTATTAGGTAGTAGGAAATAATTACAATTATATATTAAGGTAGGTTTGAGTCTAGGTTTTAGAAAAGAGAACATATCAAATTATTAATAGGATAGTAACTTAATGAATGTTGTGTAGATAATTGGCTTTAGTGGATTTTTACTCAGAAATTTTAGTGATTGTTAAGTTAAAAAAGAAGTGCGTGCATATTATTTTTAGTCTTGATGATTTAATACAACTTCCTTGTAGCCGAATACAGATGCTAAAATAGTAGCAAAATTTGCAATTCTGCATTTGAATGCGAGATGGTCGTAGTTGAATACAGACGCGAAGTCAGTAGCAAGAACTGCAATTATGTATTCGAATACGACAGGTTCGTAGCCGAATACAGATGCTAAGTCAGTAGCAAAAATCACGTAATTGTATTCGAATACGAGGTTCAAAATTTGAATAAAAACTAAACTTTGCAGAAGTGTATTCGAATACGCCAATGCCGTATCCGAATACACCTTCGAAAATAGTGGGATTTTCCAGTAAATTTCAATACAGTTTCAATCTCTTTTCTTTGAAAAACCAACGCAAACACCATAACACAATCACAACTTCTTTAACCACACAACTCAGAACATCATCAACACAACATAAATGATTTCTTGCTCATCAACAACAACTGAACACAATACCTCAACAAAAATGCATCTTGGTCATCAACAACAACAAACAAAAACATCATCAACACAACAACACAATAACTTCCTTCACAACAAAACTCAGAACATCAACAACAACAACAAAAAAAAAATAATATCTCAGCAAAATTGCATCTTGATCATCAACAACAACAACAATGGCAGTTTTTGTGTCAAACATAACATCACGTTTTTAACATACATAACACAATAATCATCCATCAAACATGCATTTAGAGTCCCTACATGCAATCTAAAAAGTTGGAAGGAGCCTCTTACCTTCGTTACGCTTTCTCGTTCGTTTTCGTTACCGCGACTAAAATCGGCGAAACTCCCGCTCGCGTCGTCGCTACCAAAGTTGGTCCACTAGCACCGTAATGATGAGATAAGTAACTTTCCCTCTTGACACTCTTTGATTTGAGGCTTGGATTTCGAAGTAATGTGAGTTTTGAGTATGGTTTGTTTTTCCACCAACACAAACAAAATGAAGAAGAAGAAAGGAGAAGGAAAAAGAAAGAAAAGGCACGCGGGTAGGTAGGGAAGGAAAACTGCTTCTGTTTCTGATTTTTTTTCCTTTCCTCTCACTTGCACACATATATATACACATACTCCTTGCCACCTATTATATATAAATATATATATATATATAATATTATAATTAAACTTAACCCTCAAGTAACTAAATACTCCTGTCGCAACTCTATTGGCATATAATCAGCTGCCCGATATTTAATTATTCGTAATAAAATGAAATAATCCTTCGTCGAATAATTTCAGTTAATCTCACAAAATATTTGATAATTAATCCGTAAAATAATTTAAACTTGATTGAAAAGTCCAAATAGTTTAAATACAAAATACCCCAAAATTGCGTAAATTAATATTTAAAATTAAGGGTCTTACAATGAACAAGACAGGAAGAGCATCATCTACTATGGATGCAATGAACCTAGGCACATCAAATTAGAATACACGAATCTAGAGAAAGGAAAACATTAGAAGAAGGACTCCAGACCCAAGAAAAAAAATCTGATGGCAACATGGGATGATTGTGATGAATCTTCTGATGATGAAGAAGCTGAATTAGCAATGATGGCCCTCATCAATTGTTCCTCTGGATCCAACTCTGAAAGTGAATAAGAAGAAGCATAATTGGCTCTGATGGCTCATATTCATTCTGCCACTGGAGCCGACACAGATGCTGACTTTGGAAGAAAAGAAGCATAATTGGCTCACACTCATTCTGCCTCTCGATTGGACCCAGATGCTGACTCTGGAAGAGAATCAGAATATGAAGAAGCATAACTGGCTCTGATGACTTACACCAGCAGTGCCTCTGGATCCAACACAGACTTTGATTCTGGAAGTGAATCAGAAACATAATTAGCTTGGATGGCTCACACCAATACTGCCTCTGGATCCGATACAGACTTTGATTCTAGAAGTGAATCATCAGAAGAAGAAAAAGAGGTATTTTTTGAACTTACCCGATCTGATTTAATTACTGCAATGAATGATATTTTAAATATCAACAACAAAGTGTCTTTAAAACTGAAAACACTTAGCCAACAAAATTTAATTCTAACCAAAGAAATCGATGTTTTAAAGAATTAAAATGCATAATGTAAAATAGAAGATGCAACTCTTAAATCTGATATTGCCGAGCCTTTAGTGTGAAAACCTAACTCTAAAAAGTAATTTTTGTTCAACATCAAGTAAAAATACTATAAGTAATTCTAATATGCATGAACAAGTTTTACAAGATTTTATTGTTAATGGTATGGAAAGAAGCAAATATGCTTCTATGATCTATGGAGTTAGTAACAATAGTAAAAGAGGCATAGGATTTGATGAATCTGTAACTGCAACTAAACCTATTTGCTCTTATGTTTTGTGTGCTGTTTGTGCTAAGAAAGGTTACTCAAAATTGTCTTGTCCCATGATACAATCAAGGAAAGAAAAGAAACCTTTCAAGACTAACAAACCTGGACCCAACCAGGTTTGGGTACCAAAAGATAAAATTGTTTATGTTGCAGATGTTATGAGCAACCAAAGTGAAATACCAGTCATGGTGCCTGGTCAATGGATGCTGGCAATATATGAAGGGAAAAAGGTCTATGTTCCAACATCTACCAAACAGAAGCAAATTAACTCTGGTGGAAGAAGGACTGGTCAACACAATACATATCAGAACCAAAACCATATAATGAACCAGAAATATCAGAGAAATCGCACATGTCAACAAAGCTGGAACTACAAGAAGAATCAGAATTACCATTAGAGGAACCTGATATATCAGCAGAAATAAAAGTGGCAGATTAAGAATCATAATCAGGAGACTTCTTTGAAGACTCCAATCAAATTCATCAAGACTGCAAACCTGTAAGGGAATTCAAATTCCTTCATCCAGACTCTCTAATCACATAATATGCAAATTCAGAATCTGAAAACCAAAAAACAAGAAATACGAGCGTTTTTAGAGTGAAACTAAAACTGGTCATATATGTTATATCTTTCTTTAAAGATTATTGTTGTTTTGATATTCTATTTACTGTGATAACAAGAAGCTTGATCTTAAAAATCAAAGCTAGATAGGTATTTTTCAGTTTCTCAAAGATTTAAAGGAACCAGATGATCCACAAGAATTGAACACTTTAGCAGAAACTGAAGGTGCAAACACGAGAAGGGGGGGTTGAATTGTGTTTGACTAACTTGAATACTTTTTCTGTTTTTGCAGTTTGATAACAAAACCTGATGTATGAATCAAACAGAGTTAGCAGCGGATATAAAGTAAAAATAAAACACCATTTATACTGGTTCACCGTTAACGGGGCTACGTCAAGTCCCTTCACTTTGAAGGATTTCACTAATTCAAAACCATTAATTACAATTATACCACTGACCCTCCAAGTCAGTCTTCTCAAACAATCTAACAATCTTAGACTTTTGAGGAATACAACACCTTGACTTCTCAAGTCAAGTCTTCTCCTACCAATCTGACAACCCCATATTGTAGAAGGAATTACAACGCCTTGAATCTAATTGCTAAGTAATTTGCTACCCCTTCTGACTCCCTCAGATTGTAGACTATACTTCAACAACTTAGATCTAACACAAGGGAAAGAAAAACACGAGTGCTTGCTTCTGGAAAGCTGAAACTCAAAATTAACCTCACTGAAAACTCGAGTGTTTGCTTCTGGAAGTGTATGACTCTTTTGTGATTTTCGATGCTAAGTCTTCTGCGTTGAGCCTCCTTTTATAGATGAAGAATTACGGTATCTTCCAAGCTTAAATTCGACCTCTATCTTGCTGGATTCTCTTGCAAAAATACCTTGACCAATCGGGTTTCACTTAAATAAAAAATATATCTTTTTAGCTCTAGATTTGCTTTCAAAAATGACTTTGGCCAATCCTGTTCTTAATTAATTCTGGATTAAATATTTCTTCCCACAAATAGCTTCTGAATTCCACAAGACTTCAATTTATTTTTGTATCAAATCCTTTTAATACTCTGATTAAATCTTGACCGTTTGATCTTCTGCTCCCGTCCACATCTAGACCATTCAATCTGATCTGCTGTGATCCTCTAATCTCGGCCAACCCTGGACCACACTTTCTGATCTTCTGATCTTGACCACTCTAGACTTGCAATCTGATCTGTTTTGATCCTCTGATCTCAGCCAATGCTGGACCACACGTTATGATCCTCTGATTTTGGCCAACACTGGGCTATGGTCCGATCTTCTGATCTCGGCCAACACTGGGCCAACAGTCACTTGTTCTGGACCACTTATATGACGCTCTGGTTAAGTATGGATCAAGTCTGAACTGTTTATCATTTCACTGCCAAGCTATCTTCTGGTCATAATAACTTTTGGACCAAGTCTGACTTATGAATCCTTTTGGTCTGGAACAAGTCTCCTTCTGGCAGGCTTCCTTCTGGTATGGTCCAGGTCTCCTTATGGACTCTGCTTCTTTCTGATCTGGGCCATGAAAGATATCCTCTGGTGGTGTTTTGACATCCTGGTGTATCCTCTTGTGCCTTCAGGATGCATCCTCTAGTACATTCTGGATGTATTATCTAGTGTCTTCTGGAGGTGTATCCTCTGGTAATTCATCTTCTGCCGCTGGTGACTTTATCTTCTACCTCTGGTAACTTCATCTTCTGATGGCATTTAATGTAATAATTCAAGGTACAAAATAAGATTACATGGAGTGCATTTGTTAACATCAAAATCCTAAGTACTTAGAACCAACTTGGTTCCAACAATCTCCCCCTTTTTGATGATGACAAAACTTTAACTTATTTTGCTAGCTTATAACCCGAAGTACTTGAAATACTGCCCCTCAGACCAATCTCTCCCCCTAATTCTAATACTGACTTTTTGTTCTCCTTTTCAACTCCTTCTTAAATCAATCTTTCTTTTCTTCTCTTCTCCTCTCCTTTTCAACTCCTTCTCTTTTCATCTCTTTCATTTTCGCTCCGCCTTTCTTTTTATCTATCCTTTTCTACTTATTTCTCATTTTTCTCTCTCTCTCTCTCTCCCCCTTTTTGTCATCAGCCAAATAGAGGTCCTACTATTTTTGTATTTTTGTTTTTCTCTTTACAAATTACAGAAAGTAAAAACAGAAAAATAAAAAACATAAAGTAAAATTACAAGAAAATTAAAAAAAAACTCCTAAGATGACTACTTGAGCTAGTCAGATATGGAGATAATGTTGAGATACTTCTTGATGAACTCGAACCTATCTTCAGGTAAAGCTTTGGTGAAGATGTCAGCCCATTGATGATCAGTGTCCACAAACTGGATGCTTAAAGTCCCTTTTTGAACATGGTCCCTAATGAAATGGTGTTTTATTTCAATGTGTTTGGCTCTAGAGTGTAAGATAGGGTTCTTAGTTAGGTTTATTGCTGAAGTGTTATCACAGAACAAAGGGATATTGGTTTCAAAGATGTTGTAATCTTCAAGTTGATGTTTCATCCAGATTAACTGTGAGCTGCATCCTGCTGCTGATATATACTCAGCTTCGGCTGTTGACATGGCAATGGTGCTTTGTCTTTTGCTTGACCAAGAGATCAAATTATCACCTAAGAAAGTGCAATTGCCACTTTTACTTTTCCTTTCCAGCTTGTCTCCAGCATAGTCGAAATCACAAAAATGTCTTAGTTTGTAGGTGGGAGTTTTCTTGTATAACAAGGTAAGGTTGGTGGTTCCTTTAAGGTATCTCAAAATTCTCAAGAGAGCAGGTTGGGTGCATGGGGGTGGCAATAGGCTTACATTCACTCATTTTGAACTTTTTAAGAAGTTCTTTAGTGTATTTAGATTGGTGAATGAGTATACTTGATTTACCTTGGTGAATCTGAATTCCCAGGAAGAATTTAAGTTCTCCCATCATGCTTATTTAGAACTCTTTATGCATTAGGTCAGAAAATTCCTTGCACAAAGTGCCATTAGTAGATCCAAAGATGATATCATCAACATAAACTTGAATAATCAAAATATCATTTTTAATGGATTTCCTGAATAGAGTATTATCAATCTGGCCTCTGTCAAATTCATTCTTAAGCAGAAAGTTACTAAGTTTGTCATACCATGCCCTTGGTGCTTGTTTTAAACCATATAAAGATTTTTTAAGTTTAAAAACATGGTTTGGAAAATCAGAATTTTCAAATCCAGGGGGCTGTTTGACATAGACTTCCTCACTTATATAGTCATTCAAGAATGCACTTTTAACATCAATTTGATACATAATTATATCATGATTAGCAGCAAATGATAAGATAATTCTGATTGCTTCTAACCTGGCCACTGGAGCAAAAGTCTTAGTGTAATCTATACCTTCCTGTTGATTGTATCCTTGAGCTACAAGTCTGGCTTTGTTCCTTACCACTTCACCTTTTTTATTGAGTTTATTCCTGAACACCCACTTGGTTCCAATAATGTTTTTGTTTGGTCTGGATACCAGATCCCATACATCATTCCTTTGAAACTCATTCAGCTCTTCTTGCATTGCAAGTATCCAACCTTCCTCTGCCAGAGCTTCATCAACATTGGTTGGTCTGCATCAACTTCTGGTTCTGGAAGATCTGTAACAGCTTCTGATTCTGATAAATCAACTTCTGGTTCTGGTAAATCTGTAACAGCTTCTGATTCTAGTAAATATCCAGATTTCTCTTCTGACTTATATTGGCTGTTTCTGACTTGATCAGATTTATCTTTTGAAGATTTGTCATGTGTTGCTGACTTGCTTGTATCCTCTACCTTTCCAAGTACTTCTCTTTCTTCTGCTTCTGCTTCTGGTCCCTTTGGTTCTGGTGAACCTGCACTATCTTTATCTTGCTTTGATTTGTAAAGATCAAGCAGTTTGTCATATAACATAATACAAATCAAATAATTTAAAAATGAACTCAATACAGCCAAACCATTGATTCTGCTTCTGGTGGTTTCTACTTGTTTTTGAAACCACTGGAATGTTGTTTATGCTGAAGTGTTCAATTCGTGTTAATCACCTGGTTCCTCTGACAGTTTGAAAACCTTTATGTCAACAGTTTTAGTTTTACTCTAAAAATCCTCTTGCTTCAAATTCCGAATTTGTATGTTAAGTGATTTAGATGAAGGGTTTTGAATTCCCTTCCAGGTTAGTAGTCTTGATGAATTTCATTGGAGTGCTTGAAGAACTCTCATGATTCTGATTCTTCTATTTCTGCTTCGACTAATACACCATGTTCCTCTGGTGATTTTGGAATTATGGTGATTCTGGTAATTCTGCTTCTTTTGGTAATACTGAAGCTGATGTGTGTGATTCTGCTGTTTGTTGGTGAACCTCTGATTCTGATACTTATACTGGTTCTGGTTCTAGTACTTGTTCTGATTATGGTTCCAGTGTTGGTTCTGGTTCCTGTGCTTCTGATACTGGTTCTAGTTCTGGTTCTAGTTCTAGTTCATGTACTGATTTTGGTTCCAGCGTTGGTTCTGGTTCCAGTTCCTGTACCTCTGATACTGGTTCCAGTTCTGATTCTGGTTTCAGTTCCTGTTCTGATTCGTGTGATATGTGTGATTTCTTTGACATTTCTTGTTCCTCCTATGATTCTGGTTCTGATAGGTATTATGTTGACCAATTCTTCTTCTATTAGAGTCAATTAGCTTTTGTTCTTCTGCTTGTGCATTGCTAACATCCATTGTCCAGGCACCATTGTTGGTGTCTTCTTCTGGTTGCTCAGAATATCTGCAACATAGACAATTTGATCTTTTGGTACCCAGAACTGATTGGGTCCAGGTTTGTTAGTTTTAACAGCTCTCTGATCTTGTTCAGATTTCACCATTGGACAAGATAATTTAGAGTGACCTTTCTTAGCACAAACAATACATAAAACATCAGAATGAACAATTTTAGTTTCAGCAATAGTTTCTGTAGAACCAAGACCTATCTTTCCAATGTTACTGTTTCCATAAATCATAGATGCATATTTACTTCTTTCCACTCCATTAGAAATAAAGTTTTGGAAAAATTGCTCATGCATATCAGATTCACAAACAGTTTTGGAAGTGAAACAAATATCACTTTTGAGAGTTTGGTTTTCAGATTTGAGTCTTGCAACTTCAGTTTTAAAATCCTTGTTTTCAGTTGCATACTCAGAACTTTGATTTTTTAAAACTTGGACTTCTTTTGTCAGATTTTTCTTATCTTCCCTAAGAATTTTCAGTTTTAAAGACATCTTATTGTTTGCATTTTAAAAGTCTTTAACAGCATCAATTAATTCAGATTTAGTGAGATTAGAAAATACCTCATTGTCTTCATCTTCTGAATCTGTTCCAGAGCCTGAACTGTATCCAGAACTTGATTTGGTATGAGCCATTAGAGCCAGAATTGCTTCCTCTGATGTACTTCCAGACTTGCTTGAATGACTGCTTTGATCATTCTTCCTTCTGCCTGCTTTCCTTCCTGAACTGCGCCTTTACGAAGTCCAGAGGCAGACTTGATGTGTGCCATCATTGCTGTTTCTGCCTCTTCTTTATCAGAAGATTCTTCTTCTGATTCTGATACATCCCAGGATGCCATCAGACCATTCTTTCTGAATTTGGAACTCTTCTTGTGCTGCTTGCCTTTTTCCAGATTTGGACATTCTGATTTGATATGTCCACGTTCATTGCATTCATAACAGATGATGCTCTTCTTGTCATATTCTTTCATTCCTTTGTTGTTATGTTTCTTCCTGGAGCCTCTCCTCTTTCTGCACAGATCTTAACCATCTCTTTGGTTAAGTAAGCCATATCATTACAGTCACTGTCGCTATCCTCTAATTCTGGTGCTGCCTTTGCAGCTTTCTTCTGTTTTGACTTCAGGCCTAGATTTTTCTTATTCTTTGGTTCATCTGTTTCCAGTTCTATTTCATGAGACTTGAGTGAGCTGATCAGATCTTCAAGTCTTAAGTTCTTCAGATCTTTGCTTGCTGAACTGTAGTAACCATTGGTCTCCACTTGGTTGGTAGACTTCTTAGAATCTTCTTGACATGATCTGCTGTTGTGTAGCTTTTCTTCAAGACCTTCAGTCCAAATATCAGAGTCTGGAATCTACAGAACATTCCATCAATGTCTTCATCATCTTCCGTCTTGAACATCTCATACAGTTTGACTAGTATGTTAGCCATTGCTTCTTGAACCTGATGGCTTCCTTCATAGGTCAGAACTAGACTGTCAAATATGCTCTTTGCTATTTCTTTATCTGTGCATCTGTCAAATTCCTTGAATGTGATGGCACTGATCATGAAGGTTCTGGCTTTTTGATGAGTTTGTATGCTTTTCTCTGGTCTGGTTTCATGTCTTCCATGTCCAGTTCTTTAGTTGGATCTCCTGGAACAGTAGGTGTAGTGTAACCTTTGAATACCAGCTTCCATAATTCAGGATCTTGAGATATGAAGAAACTTCTCATTCTGTCCTACCAATACTCAAACCTGTCTCCATCAAATAGTGGTGGTCTATTGATGTTGCCTCCAAAATCATCTTTGGATTCTGCCATGTTGTTGACCCCTTGGACCTTTTCTCAAACACTAGTTAAGTGCTCAGCATTGAGACCGAGCTCTGATGCCAATTGAAGGTGCAAACACGAGAAGGGGGTTGATTTGTGTTTGACTAACTTGTTCTCAATTAATGAAGCATGAATTTCAAATGAGTATGATGGGAGACCTTAAGTTCTTCTTAGGAATACAAATTCAACAAAATAAAAAAGGTATATACATTCTGAAGGTGCAAACACGAGAAAGGGAGTTGAATTGTGTTTGACTAACTTGAATACTTTTTTTGTTTTTGCAGCTTTATAACAAAACCTGATGTATGAATCAAACAGAGTTAGCAGCGGATATAAAGTAAAAATGAAACACAGAATTTTATACTGGTTCACCGTTAACGAGGCTATGTCCAGTTCCTTTAACTTTGAAGGATTTCACTAATTCAAAACCTTGAATTACAACAATACCACTGATCCTCCAAGTCAGTCTTCCCAAACAGTCTAACAATCCTAGACTTTTGAGGAATACAGCACCTTGACTTCTCAAGTCAAGTCTTTTCCTACCAATCTGACAACCCTAGATTATAGAAGGAATTACAACGCCTTGAATCTAATTGCTAAGAAATCTGCTACCCCTTCTGACTCCCTCAGATTGTAGACTCTAGTTCAACAAGTTAGATCTAACACAAGGGAAAGAAAAACACGAGTGCTTGCTTTTGGAAAGCTGAAACTCACAATTAACCTCACCGAAAACTCGAGTGTTTGCTTCTGGAAGTGTATGACTCTTTTGTGATTTTCGATGCTAAGTCTTCTGCCTTGAGCCTCCTTTTATAGATGAAGAATTAGGGTCTTTTCCAAGCTTAAATTTGAGTTGTATCTTGCTGGATTCTCTTGCAAAAATACCTTTGGCCAATCCTGTTCTTAATTAATTCTTGATCAAATCTTTCTTCCCGCCAATAGCTTCTGAATTCCACAAGACTTCAATTTATTTTTGTATCAAATCCTTTTAATACTTTGATTAAATCTTGACCGTTTGATCTTCTACTCCCGTCCATATCTGGACCATTCAATCTGATCTGTTGTAATCCTCTGATCTTGGCCAACCCTGGACCACACGTTCTGATCCTCTGATCTCGGCCAACACTAGGCCATGGTCTGATCTTCTAATCTCGGCCAACACTGGGCCATATACTTAAATCATGACCACTGATCTGAAACTTTTCCCTCTGATCTGAACCAATTCTAAACTGGGTCTGGAATTAGTTTCATACTCTGAACCATGCTATCTTCTGGTCTGGGCCAAATCTGGATCAAGTCACTTGTTTTGGACCACTTATCTGAAGCTCTAGTTAAGTCTGGATCAAGTCTGGACTGTTTATCATTTCACTGCCTTATGAATAACTTTTGGACCAAGTCTGACTTATGAATCCTTCATGTATGGAACAAGTCTCCGTCTGGCAGGGTTCCTTCTGGTCTGGTCCAGGACTCTTTCTGGACTCTGCTTCCTTCTGATCTGGGCTAGGAAAGATATCCTCTGGTGGTGTTTTGACATCCTGGTGTATCCTCTGGTGCCTTCAGGATGCATCCTCTGGTACCTTCTGGATGTATTATCTAGTCTCTTCTAGAGGTGTATCCTCTGGTATGATTTTATCCTTTGGTAATTCATCTTCTGCCTGTGGTGACTTTATCTTCTGCCTCTGGTAACTTCATCTTCTGGTGGCATTTAATGTAATAATTCAAGGTACAAAATAAGATTACATGGAGTGCTTTTGTTAACATCAAAATCCTATGTACTTAGAACCAACTTGGTTCCAACAGAAACAACATTCCAGTGGTTTCAAAAACAAGCAGAAACCACCAGAAGCAGAATTAATGGTTTGGCTGTATTGAGTTCATTTTTAAATTATTTGATTTGTATTATGTTATATGACAAATAGCTTGAGCTGAAAAGTCAAAGCAAGATGAAGCTGATGCAGGTTAACCAGAACTAGAGGAAACTGATGCTGGTTTACTTGAACCAGAGGAAATCGAAGCTGGGTTACTAGAACCAGAGGAAGCTGATGCAGGTTTACTAGAACCAGAAGCTGATGCAGGCAAAAGAACTTGAAAAAGTAGAAGTTACGAGCAAGAAAACGACAAATCTTCAAAGGATAAATCTCAAGATGAGTTAGAAGAAGGATATAGATGGAGTCTACCAATGCAAGAAGAGCTAAATGAATGATATTTTGGATCTTGTTCCAAGATTAGAAAAAAACATTATTGGAACCAAGTGGGTTTTCATAAACAAGCTGAATGAAAAAGGAGAAGTTGTTAGAGACAAGGCACGATGTGTTGCACAAGGATACAAATTCAGCAAAGTCAAAAAGGTATTTACATTCATAAAACAAAATATACAAAAGAGCTTCTCAATAAGTTTAAGATGAGTGATTGCAAACCTATGGCTACCCCAATGCATCCTACCAACTCACTTGAAAAAGGATGACTAAGGCCAAAAGTCCTACATATATACCTAAAAGGCACTACCAATCTCACCCTGTTCTACAAGAAAACTCCTACATATCAACTTAGTGGATATTGTGACAACACTTCAGCCACCAACCTAACCAAAAACCCTATCCGACATTCTAGAGCCAAACACATAGAGATCAAATACCACTTCATCAAAGATTATGTTCAAAAAGGGACACTCAACATCCAATTTGTAGACACTGACCATCAATGGGCTGACATATTCACTAAACCACTACCTGAAGATAGGTTTGACTACATCAAGAAAAACCAAAACCTTACTCTCATCCCTGACCAATAGCCTAGTTATGTTTTTACTGTTTTTTTAGTATTATTATTTTTGTGTATTATTTTTCAAAAAAAAAATAAGAGCAGAAGATGAAAGAAAAAAAAACAGAAGATGAAAAAAAATTTCAGAGGATCTCCTTTATTCCTTCAATCCTTTTTGTCTGGTGACAAAGGGGGAGAAAATTTATTTGATAAATTATCTGGGGCATTAGACTTATGAGGAGAAAAATAAAATTGGAGCTTAGTCTTATGGGGAGTCAAAGTCAAAAGAAAGAAAAATAGTTATAAAAAATACAAAGTTTTGTCATCATCAAGTTTTGATGTTAACAAGTTGGTTCTTTCAATTAAAGTTTTGATGTTAACAAAAGTATTTTATGAAAATCATATTTTGACTTAGAAGAAGTATGAAAAATCATAAGATACCTCCAGAAGATACAAATAAGAAGCAGAATATGTCATAAGAGGATGACTTCACCAGAAGATAAAAATGCCACCAGAAGATACGGCCAGAAGATATCACCAGAGGATACTAGAGGATGTCATCAGAGGATGCATCCATAGCATACCTCCAAAGGATACCTCAAAAAGATACATCCAGAGGATACCAGATGATGTCATTAGAGGATACCAGAGGATCCCATTAGAAGCAAGAATCAGAGGATGTCATCAAAGGCAAACATCGGAGGATATCATCAATCAGAAGATATCATCAGAGGGAAGAAACAATGACATCATCAGAGGATATTATTCTTGGCCCAGACCAGAAGGAAGCATGTTCAGAAGGAGACTTGGTCTAGACTAGAAGGAAACATTTGTCCAAAAGGAAACTTGGTCCATACCAGAAGGAAACATGGTCTAGAAGGAGACTTGGTCCAGACCAGAAGGAAGCATGTCCAGAAGGAGACTTGGTCCAGACCAAAAGGAAACATTGTCACGAAGGAGACTTGGTCCAGACCAGAAGATAGCATGGTCCAGAACATAAGACTTGGTCCAGACTTTGTCTAGATCAAAAGATCAATGGTCCAGATTAGAAGATCACACAGTCTATATCATGAGACAAAATGGTACAGATCAGATCA
Organism: Cicer cuneatum; assembly: GCA_037974295.1. Taxonomy (NCBI): domain Eukaryota; kingdom Viridiplantae; phylum Streptophyta; class Magnoliopsida; order Fabales; family Fabaceae; genus Cicer; species Cicer cuneatum. The sequence goes on along the minus strand of JBBPBO010001986.1, from coordinate 30,733,255 downwards.
CATGGTCCAGACTTGGTCCAGATCAGCAGATCATAGGGTCCAAAATTTAAATCATGATGCAGATCAGTGAAGACTTGATTAAAATTCAAAAAAGACTTGATTGAATTTTGATAGAAATTTGATCAAAGTATTAAGGAGATTTCATTCAAAAATCACTGAAGACTTAAAGGAAATTCGAATGAAATCTGAAGCTAAAGGATACGGTCTGGAATTAAGAGAAACATGATTGGTCAGCAGAATTTTCAAATGAAATCTGAAGATAAAAGATACCTTTTGAAATTAAGAGAAACAGGATTGGCCAACAGAATTTTCAAAGGAAATTTGAGCAGGATTTATCTCGAATTTAAGCTTGGACAAAGCCCTAATTGCAGCTATAAAAGGAGGCTTCAGGCAGCAGCATTAGGCATCGAAAATACAAGAACTCAAGCTTCATAATCAACATAATCCGAGAGTTCAAAAGAGAGAATCACTTGAGTGCAAAAGCAATATTTTCTAAGTGTTTTCGAGAGAGAAAAACAGTGCATCAATCAGCTTTCCATAAGCAACTAAAGAGTGTGAAAAACAATGCAACAATCAGCTTTCCAGAAGCAACTTTGTAGAGTTTCAAACCCTTGTAATCAAACCCGTTAGAGGTGTAGATTCCTTCTTCAATCTTGGGTTGTGATATTGGTAGGAGAAAACTTGACTTGTAGGGTCAAGGTTTTGTTATCGTTCCTCAAAAGTCTGGGGTTGTCAGAATGTTTGGGAAGACCGACTTGGAGGGTCAGGTATTGTAATTCAAAGTGTTTTGAATTAGTGGATTAAAGCCTTCAGAGTGAAGGGACTGGATGTAGCCAAGTTAATGGTGAACCAGGATAAATCGTTGTGTTCTTATTTTGTTATTATCCATTGCTGAGTCTGATTATTTATTCATCAAATAATTCCCATCAACATTCAACAAAACAACATGTAGGATGCTCCATAATGGTTAGAATGATCACCCAATGGCTATTTTAGTATTTAAAATTCGAAAGCTTGGTTTGAAAAAAAGACATGTAGGATGCTTCACATTCCCAAAGAAAAGAACATTATGTTCTTTGAGAATAATGTTCTGGATGTTAAAATCAAGGATTTTGCTCAATCAATGTTGAACAAGATATTTCACAATTTTCAACTTTTCCTTGATAAATTCAAAACGATCCTCAACAAGATATTTCGTGAAAATATCAGCTAGTTAGTTTTCAGTATTAACAAAAATTAATTCAACATCTTTTTTGTTCACATGATCACGAATAAAATGATGCTTAATCTCAATATGTTATGATCTTGAATATTGAATGAGGTTTTTTGACACATTAATAGCACTTGTATTATCATAGAAAATTGGAATATTTGTGTTTCTTAAATATAAATCCTCAAGTTGATTTCTTATCCATAAAACTTGTGAGCTAAAATTTGCAGCACAAAGATATTCAACTTTAGTTGTTGAGAGTGCAATAGTGTTTATCAGAAGTATATAACAAAAATTGTAAACTTTAGTGATGTGGTGTGATTAACGTGTAAGAGTAGAAAATTAGAGTAAGGAGAATTACATACAAATTTATCCTAGTTCACCCGTAACCTTGGGCTACGTCCAAAGCTCACACCTTGTGAGATTTTCCACTATTTTGCTGAAGAGAATGTTATTTTAGCATACTTTTACAATATTTTCTTTAGATCACAATTTGATCTAATGCACCTTGTATTATCAAAGCCTTAGCAGGCTTACAAGTTGTATGATCACAATCTCAACATGCTTACAAACTCAATCTAAACAGACTTAATACAACTTCACTCTCAACAATCATAAAGGAAATACTTTAAAAGATTTATTACAAGTATATGAATAAGTGTATAGGTTGTTCACTTATGAAAAGTTCAAAGACAAATTTGAGAAGCAAAGAAAATATATCAACACACTCATAGATATGTAGCACGATTTGCATATTTGAAACTGAAGTGTGTATGATAGAAAAGCCTTGAGATTAACTTGAGAATAAAACAAGTGATTGATGATTTGTAGCTGAAATTCTTTCCCTTCATGTTCAACATCCATTCATATTTATAGATAAGGAGACCTTCAATTATCAAAATGAGAAAAGAACCGTGTTGGAGCCAAGTTGGTTTTATACTTAGAGTTTTTATGTTAACAAAAGTATTTTATGAGAACAATATATTTGACTTCACAGAGTATGAAAGAAAATTCGTGTTTTTGAAGACAATCTAAAATAAGATTTGATTCAGATTTATAATTGAAGAAAATCTTTGACCAAATTGAAAAGAATATATGGTCAAGATTTGAAGAAAGTATGATCAATATTTTATCAACAAGAAGATATGAATTATTTACAAGAAGATTTGATCAATATTTGTCTACAAGAAAATATGAATTATTTACAAGATATGATCAAGAATTGTTTACAAGAAGAAACACTCACAAGAAAATACATTTATTATTTGCAAAGATATGATTCAGATTTTTACAGAGGACAAAATACTGAATTGGACTTAGTCATATTCCTACTTGTGAAAGTTCAAGAACTAGTCCAACACTATGTATCCTCCTAGATCAAAGAAAACAATAGGAAGGAAGTTTCATCTGAAGAATTTGCAAAAGCAATCTTAACAAAATATGAACAGTATCAATATGAATAATTTCCAAATTTAACTTTAACAAAATACAAACAATATCAATCTAAAGAATTTACAAACTCAATCTTAACAAAATACGAATAGTCAATTTGAAGAATTTACAAACTCAATATGAACAACATACGAACAAAATCAATCTAGAAGAACTGCTCAGATTGGATTCAGAAATAAAGAATTGGCTAAAGAACATATTATCAAAAAGCATGTTGTTCAAAATTATTTTTGAATAAGCTCATTGTTGACCAAGTTAAGAATGAAGATACAATTCAGAATTAAACAAGGACTAAATTGAAGCCCGAATTTTATCTATAAATAGATACTAAAAACTGAACAAGAAGAAGATCATCAAAAATTCAGAAAAGAGTAGAAGAACTCAAGCTCAAAATTCCAAATTCATCTTAGAGTTCAAAGAGAGAAATGCTTGTTCGAATGAGAAATATCTTCTACGTTTTTTTCTTAGAGTATGATAGTCATTGTTATAATCAGCTTGTTAGAAGCAACTAGTCAAGTTCCAAACCTTTGTATTCAAACTCGATAGTGGTGTTAGTGTGCCTTCAACAATTTGGGGTTGTCAGATTGTGTGAAGAAGACTTGGCTGGTAGATTCAAGGTGTGTGTGTTCCTCAAAAGTCTGGGTTGTCAGGCTGTTTGAGAAGACTGGCTTGGAGGGTCAGGTGCTTTGTCATTCAAGTTGTATAATTAGTGGATGAAATCCTTATGGGTGAAGGGACTGGATGTAGCCAAGTTAGTGGAGAACCAAGATAAATTAGTTGTGTCACTTTATTCTATCACTCGTTAGTTTTGTTATTGCTTCTACTCCAACTAAATCATTAAGTCTAAATGAGTTTAATCAAATAATGAAAAAGTTATCAACTTAGTCAAACACAATTCAACCCTCTTCTCGTGTTTGCACCTTCAAATTGTTGGACACAAGAATCTATAAAATAATTTTCATGATATGTGTCTTCATGTTTTAGTGCAGTTCAAAGAGAACGTTCTCTATCAGAGAAGAACGTTCTTATGCTTTTTGTGACCAAAAGACATATTTGAAAACTGAGTAAGGGGACACTGCAAGCTGCTTTTTTGATGCAACATGGAGAAGGAAAAAAAAGGAAACACGTGTCACTTGTACTTGTATGTACTTGATTTTGTTTTTTGTGCTTGCACGTGGTAGAACAAAGAATATGTTCTTTTCCAAAAACGTGGGACAACATGTGTATGTTAAAGTGTGAGTTGGCTTGCTTATATTGGTCTTAATGAAATATGAAAATAGTACTGGAACTAAAGATGGATCAACCAAAGCCTTAATGACATATCTCTTTGTTTGATACCAAAAATAATGTTATTTCATTATTGCTCATTTAAGCTTGTTTGTGCATTATGTCTTAAACGCATTATTCTTGAAATGATTTCATCTTCAAAGTTGATTCTTGTCTATTTCTGAGTTGACTTTAAACCATGTAAGCTGACGAATCTTGCTTTAATATGAAAAAGAAAATTATGTCATAAGACCCAACAAAGAGAACGTTCGTCTGCTTTAGGCATAACATTGAATGATCCTTGTCCATTCTAAGTAACTCTGAATGATTTTTTGTTCTTTTGTGAGTGAGATACTTAGATTAAAATCAAAACCTGTTATCAATCTTTAAAACATAATCAAAAGCACAAATTAGATCAAAAAATGATCTGAATCTTAAAAACGCAATTTAAGACGTTTGTTTCTTTAAAACATCACATTGGGATTTTGCCTCAACATTCACACTTTTCTATGTTGATTTTGTTCACTGTATTGATTAGAGTAGTAACTTTAATAATTTTTCTACCACCCTTGTGTCACGACCCGAAATCCGAACGTCATGACCGGCGCACAAGCTATACTCCTAGTCTGACAAGCTTATCAACTAACTTAACAATGAAGCAATTAAATAGTTCTAAATAACCATTTAAAAAAAAGTATATAATATTTCTCGAGATTTCGATACAGTATCCTCTCTAAATATAATATCATGTTTCAAACTTTTAACCCATCTAATATTTTAAAAGAGCGAATCTAAATATTTAATACATTTCCAAATGACTTTCTAGATTCAAAATAGCTGCAAAATACATTATGACTCAAACAATTACTTAACAAAAAGGTCATCGATCAAGGAGGCCTACTAAAAAAATGTGATTAAGACTTGAATCTACTAACAACTTGCTACTCATCTGCCTGTGAATTTGAAACAAAAAATTGAACAACATAAAGGGGTAAGTCACAAAGACTTAGTGAAGAGACAACAACCACCACCAACTAGAACAAAAACACCAAAAAAATGCACGAATAATTGTTTTACTATCTTGTGACAATTATGCTAAACATTACTATCTTAAATATATATAATTCTCAATAAAGTATACACATGATAAAATCATTAAACTTATAATTTAACCGTTCAAGTAAAAATATTTAAAATCCAATTCATAAAGAAGTGAAATCAAAATGAGCAATCTTAAAAGGATCGTAGAAAATCTAACAAGTAAAAACATAAATTTTTGAGAACCAAGAGGCGACTTCATCTCATTGATAGCCCTCTACTCCTAAGGTTGGTCTTTCCCTTAGGGGTGGCTCCATCTAACAATAGCCCTCTCCTCTCAATCTCGCAACGCATCATAATGCATTAACTAGGGAGCTTACATCTCATAGATAGCCTTCTCCTCCTAAAGATTATATATCTCATAGTAGTGGCTCTATCTAACGTGTAACTCTCCCCAATCAAAATTGATGTAGCTAGGTGCACCTACCTCCATTAACGATTTCATAATTATAACAATGATTTCCAAAACACATATTTAAAAATCATTTCTCATTTCATCGTAACTCATAGAAAACATATTCAATTGTACAACAATTGACTATTTAAATACTTTATAACTCATAAATAAATTAAACTATAAACATATTATATACCAAATACCTTGAAAATAAATAAAGGATGAAACTGAGAAAAAAATTCAAAGGTTGTGTTCCTTGATTTTTTAAATAAATACTTTAACATAGAAAATGAGTAAAATAATTATAGCATAATAAAAATATGTGACATTGATCGTCATCTAGCTCAATCGGGCGCATTACCCAATGCTCCCTTCTTGAGCTAGACATTCAACGGCTTCAGAGCTACTGAATGATGAATCTCCAGAAAATTCGCTTAGGAAAGCTAGCCTGCTGACACCTCTCTTTTCTTGGAATGAAAGCATGCTCCGTGGGAAAATAGCAAAAAGAAGCTCACAACTATGAAGAATCAACTAAGTTTGTTCTCCAACAACTCCTAGAGAAGTAGACAAGACCTCAACTAACATTTTTGAGTATAAAAAATATTCTCAAGACTTTAGAAAAATTATTCTAAAGTTTTGCTAACTATAGGAAACCATAAAAAGTCCTTAAAATCTACTATAAGCACCAAAATAAGATTTTTTTTTTTTTAAAAAAACTACACTTTTCTAGAGATTTATTCTTAGCATTGGAGTTGTGTATTTACCTCAAAGAGTCTCAATAAATACCTTTTAAAGAATGAATATTCTTCTCCTTCCTTAACTCACTAAACATAACCCCAAAATCCTAACCAAGAACACTTGTAGGAGTATGAGAAGTTATGTTTTTGGAGATGTTAAATTCATTTTATGGGTTAAGAATTTATAGGTGCAATTTGTTTTGTGAGGTGAGAAGAAACAAGGAAAAAAATAGAAGTGGGGATGGGGTACAATATTGCTGCCGAGAGAGAATGAGAGAAAGGATTAAGTGGAGAAAAAAAATGAAGGTGGGAACTAATATTGACGCAGTCGGAATCACAAAAGATTAACAAGCGCTAATCCAAAAAAAATGAACAAGTTTTGGAATCCACCAGAGAAGAGAACACTCTCAAAATTAATTATTTTATTAAAAGATACCCTTCGTTACAGCATAGAAAGTCTTTAAATAGATAATAGAAACCCTAGTGCGAAAATTAGGTAAAACAGAAAAAGTCTGAAATTACAGGGAAAACTTAAACAATTGTGTTTGTGGCGCGAATCCCTTTCTGGAAAGGTACAATAATAGGCAATCTGACACCGGACGATCGTTTTCCGCATTTCCCGCTGCATTTTTCCGCAAAGCCGCTTCTTTCTCGATTCTGGCCGCGAATCTTCCTACATCAAATATATATTGTGAAAAATGAGAACTATCAATAACAATCATTGGATTTAATTAATGTAGAAGATTAAATTACTCACTAAGATGTTATGTGATTGTATCCCCATCCAATAACTTTTGGATACTATATGCTATAATATCTCTAAATTATTTCCATTTTTGTAATAACTCCTTCCCGTATATTGTGAGATAGGATTATTTAAGGATTTTATTTTTATTTTTATATTTTTTTCATTTAAGGATTTTGTTTTTACTAAACCTGCGTTTTTATTGTTTATCAAAATAAAAACTACTCTTCAATCATGGTTTTTTGTTATGAAAAATAAATCTATCTCTTCATCTGTTTCAATTTGCCTATTCGATCTAAACTAAATTTCTAAAACACGTAATTCTTGTGGTACATATTAATCAAATGTTGTCCAACTCTCCTCTCTGAAGCAAATAAAATTTCTTGTGTATTAACTTTCAAATTTCAATCCTTATTATTGTAATATTTTATTGGCTCAAATTTCACAAATTTTAAATTTTAATCATTGTAACTTAACTATTGAAAATGTTATTTCAGGTTTATAATCTAACAACTTTTTTTTATTTAAGCATTATTGATTCATAATTAACGATTATAAATAATTTTATTAATAAATTCATTAATTTGTTTATTGTAATAAAACGGTGGGTGTAGCTAGTTTGAATTATGATATTCTATATTTCATTTTGAAAATTATTTTTATTGTTAAATATAAAACATTAAGGAGTTTTTTATTTTGGTAAAAAATAAAAACACAAATTTTAATTCATTTATTACGAAAATAGAAAGAAAATAAATTTAGAAATTTTATTATAACATATAGTATTTAAGAGTTATTAGGTGGGAATATACTCACATAACATTTTTACCGGGTAATTTAATCTTATGCATTAATTAATTAAATGCAATTGTTGTTATTGATAGTTACACACACACACAAACGATGCGTTTCGGCTAACATGAACTTTTTGAAGTTGTTGGTTGAACCTTCTCGTGCTGATTTGTTTAGTTCTCATATGCCGGTGTTCCTTTTGAACTATGCTGAAGCCGTACGATACATAGTCTGATATGTGATATCATGTTGAGGATATTTCTTGTGTCATGATTCCTCATTTATGTGGTCAATGGCTTGAATATTTTTCATTTTTTTTGTGTGGACATTTTCCCCTTGTATGAGCAGCGTAAATGTTGCTTTTATTCCTTGTAAATATAGGAATAGTTAAAATATATTAACATTCACTTTTATGCATGAACATTCTGATATTACGTTCTTGTTTGACAAAACATTATGAAGATTGTCGTGAAATCTCTAATGCCTATGAGAAAGTTGTTTTATGTTTGGTGTTGCTTGAGATTAATCTAGTTTTGCTTAATCCTTTTGAGACATAACTTTCTCAATTAAAATACTCAAGAGCATACATTAAATAATAAAGTGAATCAAAATCTATCTATCATTAAGGTCTATTGTCATTAGGAATTTTGTCTCAAAAGTAATTTATCCAAAGATTCCAGCAGTTTAATCATCTTTACCATCCATGGTTTTGAGAGTCTTGAGCTCGCAAAGCTTGATTAAAAAGTTGTGCTTGAAAAGTTTTGAAACTGACTACAAGAAGTTCAATTTTTTACTACAAAATTCACAAGACTGTGTACTATCTTTTCCCAAATGTGTGTGGTTGTAAATGATAATAGAAGGATAGACTAAAGGTCTATGGAGTTGATGATGTTTGTTTCAAAATTTTAAGAGATGGAAGAGACGAAGTTGATGTGATAATTTACTAAAATGTTGCATTAAAGTGAGATGTGTACATTATGTCATGGTGATGGAACTTAAGTTCATGGTGTTAGTGAAATATGGTTGTTGAAAGGAGAATCAAGGTTATGGAAATGTTAATGATTTTGAGTAAATAATGACAAATAAATATTGATAAGTTTTAATATGGATACTTTTAAGTATAAGTTTTACTAAGTTCTCTAGTTATATTTATTATTCTTTTTTTTAAATATATCTTTTATTAATGTTAACAAATCATCTTGAAATGTGTTTAGTTAAAGTTGAATGTATCTATATACAAAAGATATAATTTTGTAATAGTCATATAAATTATATATATATATATATATATATATATATATATTATTTTTTATACCATCAATTTTTCTTAATATAGTGTTATAGAGTCTTATAAATAATTACTGAATGATTACCTAACAAATTTGAATATGTAGATATTTATCAGCTCTTGAACAAATCACCTTAACTATTTGAAAATTGACTCCAACAAATAGTTTCCTTCAATTCTACAAAACTTTTACATGTTTTAAATTATATGTTTTTCGGTGTTAAAAATTAATTTACATTGTTATCTATTTGCTTAAACTTCATGGTCATTTATTTATTTATTTTAATTCACTATTTCAATATATACAAAATAATTATATATTACAATTATTCCATTAGCCAAAACTACAGAAGGCAAATGCAGAGGGTTTTCAACCTCAAACCCAATACAACTTCAAAGGAAAACTGTTCCCATTTGCATGTTCTCTCAGCAATTTAATCAGAAAGGACAAACTATGATACATTCTTCATAGCACACTAGGAAGAGATGATACACAAATTAGAGATCATACACAAAAACAAACAAACAAACACATTAAATCAAAGACAGAATAAATATTGTATTTGGGACTAAAATGATTGGGTTGTTGTATTGTGTCGAACTTCATGGTATGGGATGGATAACTACTTTTCCAGTAGCTCTGCCAGTTTCCAGATAGGAAAATGCTTCAACAGATTGAGAAAATGGAAATGGGCTTTTGGGGTCAAGCACTGCCTTCACCTTTCCACTCTCCAAGTAAGAATTTAGTTTCTCTAAGATAGCCCCATTTGAAGGCAGTAAGAAAAATATTGCTGGTGGAAATCCTGGTGGTACAATTGTCACAACTTTGCCACCTTCTTTCAGAGCCTTGAATGCCCTCTCACTTTCTCCTGTTAAAAATCAGACGAGAGATCGAACCTGATTAGACTTTCAGATCATGGTTTAATTAGTTCAATAAATAAATACAAATTTAAAAGTATTAAAAAAAGTAAAAATAAACAAATAAAAATAAGCAAAATATTGAATACGGTTGAACCAACTGCGATTCAATTCTTGTTCAATCTAATTCAATAGCACTATGATATAATTAGAACACTTTCTCAAGGGACAATAGATCGATAGATATATATAGAGAGGTTGAATACAAATCTTACCTACTGTATCAAACACAACATCAAACTTCTCAGGCAAGTCTTCAAAATTCTCTTTTGTATAATCAATAGGCAAATCAGCTCCAAACTTGCTCAACAATCCCAGTTTCCCAGTGCTAGATGTAGCTGCTACCTTGGAAGCGCCAAAAACATGCTTGGCAAGCTAAGCACGTCCAAAAAGGCATGATTATAAATAAATTATAATAATAATACACATAAGAGCATGAAATGAATGCTCATTAAGGAAGATTTTGAGAGTACAGATTCTATCTATAAAACACACATAATGATACGGACACCACACTGACACTAACATTGACACGTTGACATCGGTAATAATTTGAGAAAAATAATTAATTGAATGTCATCAATGTGTCGTTGTCGTGTCTTTGTCCGACACCGATGTTGGACACTAGGACACCCTTCAATCAAAGGTGTCAGTGCTACATATCTCTATTATCCATCTATATGCAATGTAATTGTAAAGAATTTCAGGTTCGGAATCTACACGAAGGATAAACATCCTTCAGTAACAATCATGATTTTAAATAAAGTTCTGTGACCACAATCTGGGCCTCAACATCAGGGTTTTTGATGTCTCAGTGACCGCAACGGGACTGCAATTGAAGCCACATCGGTTGCATTTAATCACAATTCCTCACAATATCAATGATCGTTATGTGACCGTGACCATTGTCACAACCATCAATTAACTCCTTGAATCACTAGAAAACAAACACATTTAGGTTGAAGCAACAAATCGATACCTGAATAACATGGGTTCCAACTCCACCAGCACCTCCAAGCACAAGTATGGATTTATCAGCAGAGAAGTCAGTTCTTTGAAGACCTTCATAAGCAGTCTCAATTGTTAGAGGAAGACTAGCAGCTTCAGCAAAGGTCAGATTTTTGGGCTTATGAGCCAACAGTTTCTCTTCAGCAGCAGTATACTCTGCCAGTGAACCAATCACCTTTGGGTATTCCAAAGCGCTCCCATTGATATCACCATAAACTTCATCCCCTACCTTAAATTTCTTCACTTTACTCCCAACTTTAACAACAACTCCAGATACATCATACCCTGGAGCAGTCTAGATCAAAGCCATACACACAATTAGCTATTCATTATCATTATTCATATATAAAAACAACATTTTACTACATCAAAATTCTTAGAAGTTAATTTAAAGTTTCAAATAGTAGATCCTTCAACAGTTTCAACATTTTTAAATACGCTAGATATTGTTAGAAGTTAGTTATAGTCAATTACAAGTTGGTTAGTATTTGACTACAATTTAGTTAAGACTACTTAGTTTGATTATGATCACTATATATAAAGTGTATTATATATTCATTGTAATTTTAACTAACTTGAAGTCAATACTAACTAATTTACAGCAACCTATAATAAACTTCTAACAATATCTAATAAAATATATATATGATAAATTTTACAATAAAAAAGCAATAAACATGTTTGTAACTTTAAATTAAATTAACTATAAATTAGATGACTTTAGATTACGACTGAAACAATCTCTAGTTCCCTCATGAAATGAACTTTGATAATGCAGAGTTAAAATCTGATGAAAAATTATTCCAGTCAATTCGACTTTCAGCTTTCACCGAAGTTAATTAATCACTTGAGATCAAATAAACATATAACTCTAGAATAAAATATAAAAAGAAATATAACTGAAAAATAGATGTATCTGGACTTAAATTAAGACCAGATACATTGGCTTTTTTTAGTTACTATTTTTGCTAGATGGAAAATATATTTAAGATGAAAAGAGGGTAATATAAAGAAATGATTACAGGTAAAGGGGAGTCAGAGTTCTTGAAGACGCCTTCCATTCTCTTATAATCAATGGGATTAAGGGAAGCAGCAGCTACTTTGATGAGCACTTGATCATCTTTGACATCAGGTAAAGGAACGTTGGGATCAAACTTGAGAACATCAATGGAGTGGCCGTATTCAGAGTAAGTCCAAGCTTTCATTGTAGTTATTGCAGCAGCCATGAGTGTGTGTGGAGATGGAAGTGAAGATTATCAGATAAAACGTACACTAGTAAATTGAGAAGAAAAAACTCAAGCTTATTGACCACGCGTTTAACGAGATGAAATGAAATAAAGTCAATAAACAAATCTATAAAAAGTAGTGCTTTTGGGAGTGGATGGCCATGTGCTTGCTTGCTAATCGTCGGTAGTCACATTATTTCTTTTTTCATATATTCCCTCCAGCGATGTTAATCCATTTTAACGCGAGTTAATTCAATTCGCGTCAAGCTCTTCCACTAAACTCATAGTAATCAATTTTTTAATTAATTAACTAATTACTCCGTCTTAAATGAAATATAACAAAAAATAATAATTAAAATTTACATTGAATTTTTAACAAAATATATAACTTTTTTTTTATAAATATATATATGAAGGTGCAATAACGAGAAAGATGGGTTAAATTGTGTTTGCTAAAGTTGAAATTTTTTTGCTGATTTGCTGAACGTTGATATAAATTACTTGGAGACGATGCAATCAGATTCGACAGAAGCGGATAATAAAAGTATAAGTATTTGGACACATAGATTTATCCTGGTTCACCATTAACTTGGCTACATCCAGTCCATTAATTCATAAGGCTTTAATCCACTAATTCAAATACTTTGAATTACACAGCACCTGACCCTCCAAGCCAGTCTTCCCAAACAGCCTGACAGCCCCAGACTTTACAGAAACAACAACACCTTGACCCCACAAGCCAAGTCTTCTCCTACCAATCTGACAGCCCTAGATTGAAGAAGGAACTTGCACCACCTTGACCCTACAAGCCAAGTCTTCTCATAACAATCTAACAATCCCATATTGAACAAGGAACTTACACCACCTTGATTCTACAAGCCAAGTCTTCTCCTAACAATCTGACAACTCCAGATTGAAGAAGGAACTTACACCACTATCAGGTTGAATACAAAGGTTTGGAACTTGAGTAGTTGCTTCTGGAAAGCTGATTATAACAATGATTCTCTTGAGTAGTTGCTTCTGGAAAGCTGATTATAACAATGACTCTCTTGAGTAGTTGCTTCTGAAAAGCTGATTGTAATAATGACTCTCTTGAGTAGTTGCTTCTGGAAAGCTAATTATAACAATGACTCTCACACTCTAAGAAAAGAACACTTAGAAAATATTTATCTTTCGCACAAGTATTTCTCCCTCTGAACTCTAAGATGAATTTGGATTTTAAGCTTGAGTTCTTCTGTTTTTCGATGATTTCTTCTTCAGCCTGTTGTCTCTATTTATAGTTGATATTTGGGCTTCTACTTGGTCCAAGTTTAATTTCGATTTGTATCTTGCTCAAATTTTTTTTGAAAATTCTTCAACCCGATTATGTTTCTTTTTAAATTTGAACCAAATCTTCTTTTGATTTAAATCAAATCTTCTTCAAACTTTGATCAGATTTCCTACAAATTTCAATCAAGTCTTCTTTAAATTTTGAGTCAAAGTTTCTGCGTATCTGAATCAAGTCTTCTATGAATCTGGACCAACATCTTCTTCTGATGTTTGCCTCGGATGATATCCTCTGATTATGTCATATGATTCTTGCCTCTGATGATATCCTCTGATTTTTTCCTCTGATTTTTGCCTCTAATGATATCCTCTGATTTTTGCCTCTGATGATATCCTCTGATTTTTGCCTCTGATGATATCCTCTGATTTTTGCCTCTAACGATATCTTCTGATCTTTGCCTCTGGTGAGATCCTCTGGTGGCATCTTTTGGTGGCATCCTCTGGAGGCTTCATCTGGTGGCATTTTCTGGTGGCATCATCTGCAGGTATCCTCTGGTGCATCTTCTGGTGGCATCCTCTGGTGGCATCTTCTGGTGACGTCTTCTGGTGATGTCATCCTCTGGTGGTATCCTCTGGTGACGTCATCCTCTAGTGGCATACTTCTTCGAAGTCAAATACATTATTCTCATAAAATACTTTTGTTAACATCAAAACTTTAAGTGTAAGAACCAACTTGGTTCCAACAATATCAATTCTTGAATGATTATTTTTTATTCTAATTTCCAAGTAGAAATTAATTAAAAATTATTAGAACAGTATATTTATCAATTATGTTCGAGATGTGTCAAATATTCAATTTAGATACATTTCTCAATAGAAATTCGAACCAAGATTCAATAAGTTGTGGGAGTATAACTCCTTCACAAGATCCAATAGATATTTATCTATTTTCCTATGTAAACTACAATTCAGTAATTCTTATGCAAACATTATGTTGGAACATAGTGTGTGAATTCAAAAATTGTTGAAGTCCTACATTGGAAAAATCTTATATGTTGAGTAGTTTTCATCACTATATAAATATTCTCGAACTTTTGTTGAAGTCCCACATTGGATAGAAAACATATGTGAGTTTGCTTCCATCACTATATAAAGAGTGTCAATCTATTGTGAAAAGTACACCAAAATTGGATGCATTTCCTAACTTTCTCTTTTCTCTCTTTTTTATTCTGCTCGATATATTTACGAGCCACTTCTCCCCTTTCTCTTCGATTTTGTGTGGTCCTAATACCAAAGTCCTTTTTTAGCGGTTTTGTGTCGTTGAGGGTGTAATTCTAGAACGGTTTTCTACGGTGCAGTGGAACTATGATACTGTGTACCTGGGCTGTTTTATCATGGGGACTTTGTGGTTGATAGTCTGTCTTGCACAGTTTGGGTTGTTCCTTGAAATTTCTTAAAGATAGCAACCTAGTCAGCGACTCAACCTAGTATTATCTTCAGTGGCATAAATGGGTTTTCAAACAATTTTCGCAACTAAAAAAAAACAACTTTAACATGTTTCTTTCTGCCATGTCAACCAAAGAGAATGCTGGATCTGGTGCCTCTGATTTCAATAAACTGTTTCTTTGAGGAAAAAGAAAAGGATAAGAAAGCTGAAGAATTAACCCATGGGAGGGTAATGACTACCTCTATAAGAATTATATTTTTAATGGACTTGTTGATGATCTGTATGAATACTACAATTTCAGCAATAGTGTTTGACAGGTTTGGGATGTGATAGCGAGGAAGTTGGAGCTAAAAAGTGTGTTGTAGCCGCTACCTCAAGTATGAGATGACGGATGACAGATCCATGGAGGTTCACTCCCGTGAAATTCAGAAGATAGCTCATGAGATCATCTCTTAAGGTATGACTTTAGATGAATTTTAAATTGATTGTTATTATAGACAAACTGCCCATGTTTGAAAGGATTTCAAAAATTCTCTCAAGCATAAAACAAAAGAATGTTATCTAAAGAGTATGATAACCCGTCTCTAGAGATAAGAAAAAAAATCTTGTTTATGATTTTTTTTCTTCTAAAAAGGCAGCAATATGAGCAGATTTGTTGTAACATGTTTAAATTAAATGTTGAAATTAAGAATATCTCATTCTTTTGTTTACATGTTGTGTTTACATGTTGTGTGATTTTAATATTTGACATACTAGATTCTGTCATGTGAGCACATGTTATTTCAAACTTAAGTAACTTATGTTTAATTCCGAAGTTATCTATAAATGATTTTGAAAAAATGTCATTTTTATAGTCAAGCTAAAATAACTAAGAGTTCACATAAATCTGTAGTTAGAGAATTTGATTCTTTAGATTTATTACACTCTGATATATGTGAACTTGATGGGATATTAACAAGAAATGAAAAATGTTATTTTATCACTTTTATTGACGATCGTTCTTACTATACTTTTGTATATCTAAGGAAAAATAAAAGTGAAACGCTTGATATGTTTCGTGTAACACCCCGAGTTTAAAACACAACGCGAGTGTATTTTTTTTCAATAAATAATTAAAATGAGTTTCCAAAATTAATGTCAAGGGAATTAAAATAAAATTTTCATCAGTTCATTTCAAAAGAGAACACCCGGCCTGTGGCCACTAAACAGTATCAGAGTGCGGAAAATACAGCGGAAAAGTCATACATTAATTCCCAAAATAAATTACATTTCTCAAAACTCAAAACCCTATACAAAAGTCTAGTCTGATCATGCACTAAGCTACAGTAGCACGGTCTCCACCGTATCCTCTATAAGTCTCGTCTTCAGCCAACCGTCCGTCCTTCTGCGTTGTCCACGGATACTCCGTACGTAAAGATCAGGGAAAACTAACGACGTTTCCGTCGTTAGTGTATCCGTCGGTAGGACGGGTTCGGGTAACATCTAAGGGCAAAACCCAATTTCCACAATATAATAGCAAGGGTCACCGACCGAAATTAACAAATAATCACAAAGCATATATTTCACAGCAACAAATATATACATGGCATATCATATAACAAAGATGAAAATAATGATGCTCATTTGAAATTTCATGACATGTATTTTTCAAAATAGCAACCAATTAAGATGGAAAATAAGTTGTAAGTACAGCCAACACTTCAGCATTCACAATCATTCATCAGAAATTCAGATTTCATAAAGTACTCACACACATCACTTTCCAATCATCATCACATAACCCAATCGTGACCCACCGGTCAATCACCCCGATGCAATATGTATATGCTCATGTATACAATATCTTGGAATTACCAAGGTGCAGTCACTCACAGACCAGCACTGGTGCAGTCGCTCAACAGACCAGCACGTTATACACATACTAAGGTACAGTCGCTCACAGACCAGTACCAGTGCAGTCGCTCACAGACCAGCACAATTTCACGAATGGAATGGACCGTCTAATACACGCGGAACCATCTCGTAGCCCAGATAGAATAGACCGTCTAATACACGCGGAACTACTCTAAACCCGGATAGAACAGACCGTCTAATACACGCGGAACTACTCTAAACCCGGATAGAACAGACCGTCTAATACACGCGGAACTATTTTATAACCATCATGGTCGCTACAATTACTTGTATTAGCCTCTCCCAGTCCAAATACACAGAAGTTAAATCCTCGCATGGATAGAATGGATCGTCTTATACACACGGAACCACTCCGTAGCCTAAGTAGAATAGACCGTCTAATACACGCGGAACCACTCCGTAGCCCGAGTAGAATAGACCATCTAATACACGCGGAACTATTCTATAACCCATGGTTACTACTTAACTTCGCGGCCCATCATGGTCACCGCATCAACTCTGTGGCCCATCGCGGTCACCACCTGACTACGCAATGCATGAATATGCAGTGTTTTGTCTTCACTGAAAACAGTATGCAAAATTAGAAAAATTCATGCCATCCCATCATATTTCAAAACATCTCAACATAATCAATATCATCATCCACATCAATGATTAAACAGTCAAGCAATCATTAACAATTCACATTATCTCACAAATTCCATACTTAATCATCTCAAGTCTTTCCATTGTTCCCCAAACTCTTAAAATTCACAAAACAGTGTTTAAAACTTAGATTTCTGGAAAATACGAATCTGTATTCGAATACAGAGCTGTATTCGAATACAGAAGCCAAAAACAGTGCAAAATTACACTCTGTATTCGAATACAGCCCTCTGGTATTCGAATACAGAGGCAGTCTCAGTGCACAAATCAACATTTTTCACTACATCAGTAAAGTCCCAAAAACTTCATCACCCCCACTTCAAACTATCACAAAAAAATTCCATTTTAATTCGTCATAAACCTTCCCAATACTCCCCAACACGTAGGGTTCACAAAACAATGTTGAAAAACTTGGAATTTCTGAAAACTCAAATCTGTATTCGAATACAGAAGTTGAAACTGTAATTTCAACATTCTGTATTCGAATACAGCATGCCTGTAGTCGAATACAGAAGCCAAAAAACAGAACCAGAATGATCAACATCAGAACATCACAAATAGAACTAGAATCAGAATCATCAACACCAGAACATCAGAAAACAGAACCAGAATCAGAATGATTAACACCAGAATCATCAGAAGCAAAACATAATGATTCACACCAGAATCATCAGAAGCAAAACAGAATGATTCACACCAGAATCATCAGAAGCAAAACAGAATGATTCACACCAGAATCATCAGAAGCAAAACAGAATGATTCACACCAGAATCATCAGAAGCAAAACAGAATGATTCACACCAGAATCATCAGAAGCAAAACAGAATGATTCACACCAGAATCATCTGAAGCAAAACAGAATGATTCACACCGGAATCATCAGAAGCAAAACAGAATGATTCACACCAGAATCATCAGAAGCAAAACAGAATGATTCACAGCAAAATCATCAGAAGCAAAATAGAATGATTCACACCAAAATCATGAGAAGCAAAATAGAATGATTCACACCAAAATCATCAGAAGCAAAACAGAATGATTCACACCAGAATCATCAGAAGCAAAACAGAATGATTCACACCAGAATCATCAGAAGCAAAACAGAATGATTCACACCAGAATCATCAGAAGCAAAACAGAATGATTCACACCAGAATCATCAGAAGCAAAACAGAATGATTCACACCAGAATCATCACAAGCAAAACAGAATGATTCACACCAGAATCATCAGAAGCAAAACAGAATGATTCACACCAGAATCATCAGAAGCAAAACAGAATGATTCACACCAGAATCATCAGAAGCAAAACAGAATGATTCACACCAGAAACATCAGAAGCAAAACAGAATGATTCACACCAGAATCATCAGAAGCAAAACAGAATGATTCACACCAGAATCATCAGAAGCAAAACAGAATGATTCACACCAGAATCATCAGAAGCAAAACAGAATGATTCACTCCAGAATCATCAGAAGCAAAACAGAATGATTCACTCCAAAATCATCAGAAGCAAAACAGAATGATTCACACCAGAATCATCAGAAGCAAAACAGAATGATTCACACCAGAATCATCAGAAGCAAAACAGAATGATTCACACCAGAATCATCAGAAGCAAAACAGAATGATTCACACCAGAATCATCAGAAGCAAAACAGAATGATTCACACCAAAATCATCAGAAGCAAAAATCCTTCCTCTGTATTCGAATACAGGGGCTCGTATTTGAATACAAGTTTGAAAACTTAAGTAAAACAGCAGCTTGACAGGCTGTATTCAAATACACACGTGTTGTATTCGAATACACCTTCGAAATTAGTGAAATTTTACTGAGACTTCAACACATTTCAAACTGTTTCTTTTGAAAAATCAGCACAACTCCAAAACAATTTTATCACTCTTTTAAACCACAAAACTCAGACTTTTACATCAAACCAGATTTTTCAGAAGAAAACACTTTCATCAGTTTTAAACCCCTTCTTATTTTGAAATCATCAGCAACACCAGATTTTTATCAACAAAACAGCATGCAAGCATTTCAGCTTTTTCAAACATCAGAACAACATGCAAAGCATTCAACTTTTCTCAAACATCAGAACAACATGCAAAGCATTCAGCTTTCTCAAACATCATAACAACATGCAAAGCATTCAGTTTTTCTCAAACATCAGCACAACATTAACACATTCAGTCAAACAGCAAGCATCACATAGCAGCAAAATACCAACAGAATGCATTTTTGCAATATTCAAAACAGTTTTATGAATATGCTTATTACTCCTCTTCAAAATAACATGCAATGCATTTTTCAGCTTTCCCCACAAACAAAACAGTATTGGAATAATCACCCAAAACAGCATGTTGCAGATTTTTAAAACCTCAACAGAATGCATTTTTCATTCTTCAAAATGACATGCAAAACAGTTTTTCTTCAAAAACAGAAATGGAACAACATGCATGTCATAACAATAAGCGTTTACAGCCCTAATGCAACTAGAAAGTGAACGTGCCCTTACCCTTGTTACGTGTTCTGCTACTTCTCTCGTTTCTGCTGTCGTTCCCGTTTTCGCGCCAAAAATCGGTGAAACTGCAGCTTGTGTTTGCTGTTACGAAACTGAGTTTTTTAGCTCCGTAATGATGTGGGGAATAACTTTTGTACTGGGGGTTTGGTGTTTCGGTGTTTGGATTTCCATGTAATGGCACTTTTGAAGAACTCTCTTTTTCCTTTCTTTTGAAATCGTGAACTGGTAAGCACAACAGAATGGGAGAGAAGGGTATTGTTACATGTAGTACTGTTACATGCAGTATGGAGGAGAGAAAGGTTTCTGTCTTTGCTCTGTCCTTTGCAGTCCATATATAGGCACCTCCATGTGCCACCTCATCACAATTAATGTTAAAATATTGTTGGATCCTCCAACACTTAAACGTTTTGCAATTAGCCGCTAATTCTTAATTAACTGTCCGATTAATTTAATTACTCGTAATTAAATTAATTTATTCTTCATCCAATAATTTTAATTCATCTTCCAAAATAAATATTTATATATATATATTCACTCAAAACATACATATATTAAATATTTTACAAATATCCCCAAAATACAATTAAAATTAATTCCATAATTTTAATTAAAAATTAAGGGTCTTACATTTCGGATCTTTGTAACTGAAATTGAAAATCAATTTAATAGAAAGATTAAGAGGTTTCGTAGTGATAGAGTAACAAAATTTGATTCTAGTTCATCTAATGAGTTTTATAAATTGCCTGGAATTATACATGAAAAAACTGCACCATATTCTCCCGAAATGAATGGTAAAGTTGAAAGAAAGAATAGAACTCTTACTGAACTAGGTGTTGTTATTATGCTTAACTCTAGTGCTGCATATCACTAGTGGGGGAAAATTATTTTGATTGTTTTCTATATTTTGAATAGAGTTCCTAAATCTAAAAAAAAAAACATCTCCTTATGAGATAATAAAGAAAAGACAACCAAACTTGTCGTATCTTCGAACATGGTTGTCTGGCTTATGTCAGAATCCCCGATCCCAAGCGAATTAAACTCGCCAGTAGAGCCTATGAATGTGTACTCATTGGGTATGTAGTAAACAGTAAAGCGTATAAGTTTTATGACCTAAATGGAAAAGTGATCATAGAGTCAAATGATGTTGACTTCTATGAAAATAAATTCCCTTTCAAATCGAGAAATAGTGAGGGCAGCAAACCAAGTCACATTCCTATGACAATAAGCACTGAAAGCAACAAACAAGGTGAAATGGAAACTCGAAGAAGTAAGAGAATCAGAGTTTCTAAAGATTATGGACCACAATATATGGCGTATAATTTAGAGGAGGATCCTACAAATCTCAAAGAAGTCTTGTCGTCATTGGATGCAGATCTATGGCAAGAACCTAAAAAAGATGAAATGGATTCTCTAGAGTCTAACAAGACCTGATGTTTTCTAGACTTGCCTCCTAGTTTTAAACCAATAGGTTTTAAATGGATTTTGAAAAAGAAATTAAAACCCGATGGAACTATTGATAAATACAAGACACGCCTTGTAGCCAAATGTTTTAGATAAAGAGAAAATATAGATTTCTTCGACACTTTTTCACCGGTCACTAGGATAACATCCATTAGGGTACCCATTTCATTAGCAGCTATTCATAACTATGTGAAACACCAAATGTATGTTAAAACAGTTTTTTTAAATGGTGATCTGGAAGAAGAAATCTATATGGAACAATATGAAGGTTTTGTAATTCATGGACAAGAAGACAAGGTTTGTAAGTTAGATAAATCTTTGTATGGTCTTAAAAAAGCTCCTAAGAAATGGCATGAAAAATTTGATAACTTGATTATATCGAATGAGTTTAAAGTGAATGAAAGTGACAAATGTATTTATTACAAATCTGAAAATGGCATTTGCACTATCATATGTCTCTATGTAGACGACTTACTCATTTTTGGTTTAAACATTCATGCTGTAAATACTGTGAAATCATTGTTGAGTAACAACTTTGATATGAAAAACCTCAGAGAAGTGAGTATAATCCTAGGAATCAAGATTACTAGGTCAGAAAAGGGAGTTTCTTTGGATCAATCTCACTAAGTTGAAAAGATCATAAAGAAATATAAATACTTTGACTGTAAACCTTCTTGCACACCATATGATCCAAGTAAGAAACTTTTCAAGAACACTGGTGAACGTGTTAGACAAACTGAATATGCAAGCATCATTGGCAGCCTCAGGTATGCCACTGATTGTACTAGACCCGACATTGCTAACGTTGTGGGACTGTTGTGCAGATTTACCATTAGACCTAGTATGGAGCATTGGCACGCTATCGAAAGAGTCATGAGATAACTAAAAAGGACCATGAGTCTAGGATTACATTATCAAAGATTTCCTGTCCTCCTTGAAGGATATAGTGATCGTAATTGAAACACTTTATCAGATGAATCCAAACCAACTCGTGGCTATATTTTTAGTATAACTGGTGGTGTTGTATCTTGGAAATAGAAGAAATAGACGATACTGGCTCAGTCCACTATGGAGTTTGGAATGATAATATTAGCTACTGCTTGTGAAGAAGTGAGCTGGTTCAGATGCTTGCCACTCAGATCCCTTTATGGGAAAAACCTATGTCAGGTGTGTTGATCCACTTCGATAGTAACACAACTATTGCAAAGATTGAGAATCGTTATTACTGAAGGTGCAAACACGAGAAGGGGGGTTGAATTGTGTTTGACTAACTTGAATACGTTTTCTGCTTTTGCAGTTTTGAACCAAAACTTGATGTATGAATAAAACAGAGTTAACAGCGGATATAAAGTAAAATTAAAAACACAGAATTTTATACTGGTTCACCGTTAACGAGGCTACGTCCAGTCCCTTCACCTTGAAGGATTTCACTAATTCAAAACCTTGAATTACAACAGTTCCACTGACCCTCCAAGTCAGTCTTCTCAAACAGTCTAACAATCCTAGACTCTTGAGGAATACAACACCTTGACTTCCTAAGTCAAGTCTTCTCCTACCAATCTAACAACCCCAGATTGTAGAAGGAATTACAACGCCTTGAATCTAATTGCCAAGTAATCTGCTACCCCTTCTGACTCCCTCAGATTGTAGACTCTACTTCAACAACTTAGATCTAACACAAGGGAAAGAAAATAACACGAGTGCTTGCTTCTGGAAAGCTGGAACTCACAATTAACCTCACTGAAAACTTGAGTGTTTGCTTTTGGAAGTGTATGACTCTTGTGTGATTTTTCGATCTAAGTCTTCTGCCTTGAGCCTCCTTTTATAGATGCAGATTAGGGTCTCTTCCAAGCTTAAATTCGAGTTGTATCTTGCCAGATACTTTTGCAAAAATACTTTGACCAATCGGGCTTCACTTAAATAAAAAAACATATCTTTTTATGCTCCAGATTGCCTTTCAAAAATAACTTTGACCAATTCTGACTTTAATTAATTCCGGAACAAATCTTTCTTCCTGCCAATAGCTTCTGAATTCCATAAGTCTTCAATTTATTTTTGAATCAAATCCTTTTTAAAACTTTGATCAAATTTTAATCAAATCTCCACTGATTATCATCATGATTAAATCTGAACCCTTTGATCTTCTGCTCTCGTCCACATCTGGACCATACTAAGTGATCTGTTGTGATCCTCTGATTTTGGCCAGTCCTGGACCACACTTTCTGATCCTTTGATATTCTGATCTCGGCCAACCTAGACTTGCAAACAGATCTGCTGTGATCCTCTGATCTCGGCCAATGCTGGACCACACATTCTGACCTTCTGATTTCGGCCAACACTGAGCCATGGTCTGATCTTCAAATCTCGGTCAACATTGGGCCATATACTTAAATCTTGACCATTGATCTGAACCTTTTCCCTCTAATCTGGACCAATTCTGAACTGGGTCTGGATTTAACTAAAATTAAATCTGGAAAAATAATATTTCAGTCTGGACATTTTACCTTCTGATTTGGATCAGGTCTGGATCAAATCTAGACATCATTTCTTCTGGTCTGGACATAGTTTCATACCCTGAACCATGCTATCTTTTGGTTTTTGTCAAATCTGGATTAAATCTCTTGTTCTAGACCCATTAATTAATCCTTTTATTAAGTCTGGATCAAGTCTAGGCTGTTTTATCATTTCACTGCCAGGCCATCTTTTGGTCATAATAACTTTTGGTCTAAGTCTGACTAATGATTCCTTCTTGTTTGGATCAAGTCTCCCTCTAGCAGGCTTCCTTCTGGTCTGGTCCAGGTCTCTTTTTGACTTTGCTTCCTTCTGATCTGGGCCAGCAAAGATATCCTCTGGTAATTTCAGGATGCATCCTCTGGTATCTTCTGGATGCATTATCTGGTGTCTTCATCTTCTGCCTCTGGAAACCTCATCTTCTGGTGGCATTTAATGTAATAATTCAAGGTACAAAATAAGATTACATAGAGTGCTTTTGTAAACATCAAAATCCTAAGTACTTAGAACTAACTTGGTTCCAACAATTACAACGATAACAGACGACAAATATGTCATAAGCACAACACTGTTAGAGAGTTACTTTCTAAAGAAGCTGTTATAGTGGATCATGTACGCACTGATGAGAATTTAGTGGATCATTTGACGAAAGGATTGGCTAGAGAGAAAGTCATAAATACATCCAAAAGGATGGGACTAATGCCTATAGATTCACTCATGATGTTAACCCAACCTAAAAGACTGGAGATCCTAAGAATTAGGTTCAATGGGTAATAATAAGTCATAGTGATATGAGATAAACATGCTATTATATATGAGAGAATCATGATTCCTGAAGCGATAAAAGGTTAAGATAATAGAAACTCTTAATGAGATCTATACTCTATGTGGAGTGGAGTATCGAGCTACAGGAGTACTCTTGATAGACTCACATATGTTAATGCGGAAGTGGGATTGCTTCATATAGAATTTTGAGGCAGAATTTCTATAGCATTCACTATACTGGGATAGACGTGTAGGGCCATTAACGCACGAGCTTTTGAGAATACACCCTATGAAAAGGTTGTGTGTGGGTTTGATGTCAGAGATAGAGTTCAAGACTACGAGTCACTCTTGTTGAATCTGAATCTCACTTACTATGCTAAGGTTCAAGTCAAGTGACACCTTTGCTTATGCACAATCTTATAGAAGCGTTTGACGCTACTTCAAAAACATTATTTTAATTCAAGTGGGGGATTGTTGGAACATAGTGTGTGAATTTAAAAATTGTTGAAGTCCCATATTGGAAAAATCTTATATGTTGAGTAGTTTTCATCACTATATAAATATTCTCAAACTTTTGTTGAAGTTCCACATTGGATAGAAAACATATGTCGGTTTGCTTCCATCACTATATAAAGAGTGTCAATCTATTGTGAAAAGTACACCAAAGTTGGATACATTTGTCAACTTTCTCTTTTCTCTCTTTTTTATTATGCTCGATATATTTCCGAGCCATTTCTCCCATTTCTTTATGTCCATTTGATTTTTGGCGGTTCTAATATCACTTTCTTTTAGACTGGTTTTTATGACCCAGTCCCTTCGATATTTTAGTGGTCATAATACCACTGTTGTTTCAGAACGGTATATGCCGTAGTCCCTTTGATTTTGAGTGGTCCTAATACCACAATCCTTTTTTAGCAGTTTTGTGCCGTTGATGGTGTAATTATAGAACGGTTTTCTACGGTGTAATGGAACTATGATATAGTGTATCTGAGCTATTTTATCATGAGGACTTCATTGTTGATAGTCTGTCTTGCACAATTTGAACAGTGTCGCGAAACGTGTTAAAGAGAGCAACCATATCCACGACTCAACCTAGTAATACCTTCGGTGGCATAAATTGATTTTCAAACAGATTTTGAAACTCAATAAACCAACACATTATGTCTACATGACATCTTTAGAAAACTCTTCTAATGATTATGATTTATTCTAATTTAAATTAAATTTTAAAGAGTATCTTACTTAAAAATAATATTTAAATTTTTTAAACCTAAATTACAGTTTACCAACTAAAGATCTTTTAGTTCGTGACAATTTTTATTCGGAAAAGGCTTACAAAATAATTAACCATGATATAAATTAAACATATTTTTTTACTAAAACAAATTATATTTATTGATTCAAATTGTAAAATAATAACAACAAGAAGGCGAATTTGCGAGCAAACTCATGTCACTCAAGTTAATAGCGTAAAACAACAACAGTATCAAACTTATAAATATGACAAAATTAAGTGTCTACAATCTTCCAAATCTGTAACGTTGACGACGTCGTTGATTGAAATTTGTAATGGATCCAAGTCATTCTATAAATTTGAACCAAAACAAACATCTTAAAAAGACGGAAAACTAACCAAGACAATAAAACCAAAAACCGTCGATCTCAGACGACAAAATTACAAAATACAAAATAAAAATTAAATTTACGTAAAAGCCACTTATTTAGATAAAATGAGAGAAAAAACAATTTAGATGAGTGATTCTAAACCAAAATTGAGTATATATCTTCTCTGTAAGGAGAAAGCAGAAGAGAACCTAGGGTTTATTTGGGAGTGGCGGCCAAATTGATCTTGCACTAATCATATAAATTAAACATACGCACGCAGTAATATAAAATTCATTTTGAATTGATCGGTTACTATTAAATCAAAAAAGAATCGGTTATTATCTTTTATGCTCTATTTAAATTATTCTCTTAAACTTTTTGCTGTCCAATTTATTTCCTTTAATTACTGATTAGTTACAACCTTTCAATTATCTAAACCCAATAAAAAATGTCTATATAAGTTTTTCCTATAGAGGTGAACAAAAGCAAAAGAGATTTGTAGTATAATACTAACTAAAGATGCAATCAGGGCAGAGTATTGATGGCAGAGTATTGATGGCAGAGTATTGAGGAAGCAACACGTTGATATGTAAGTTTTTTGTGTAATCAAACTTTGAATTTCTTATATATGCTTTGTAAATACAATATTTTATAGTAATAAAATATATGTTATTTTATGTTTGGCACTAAAAATGGTGTATTTAAGCTAGGTTTGGATAAATTATATGTATGTAGGTGAGTCTATCTTCAAATGCTTATAAGTTGGAATTTATAAATTATCCTACAAACTTTAATAAACTTTAATTTATAGTCTCTTTGATAATATAGTTTTTTTTGTTTTTTTATTTTAATTTTATTTTTTTGTGTTATATGTTCTTGAAATCTTATTTTTATTAAAGTTAACATTTCTTTTTTAGATTTTTTTAATTTTATTTTTGCAATTACAATACTCTTTTGTAGCAATGGTGATAAAAGTTGACAGAGATCAACGGTCCACATATAAGTGATGGAGACCAAAACTTAAATTTGTTAAGATCCTTGTTTAAAGGATGAATTAAAAGCATATGAGACAAACACTATTAACTTCATATACATAACTGTTAGTTCTTTTGCCAATTAAAATATGTATTTAAAATGAATGTTTTGGATTATGAGGGATTCTCCTTACATTCATATTTTGCTTATTTTTATGAGGTTTTTAAGTTTATAGACTATATTAATATATGCTTTAATTTATCTCTTATGACTAACATTAAATGTTAAATTGTTGATATGTAATCATTACAACGTCACTAAACATTATATTTTTCACTATCCTCTTATGATTTTTTTTATGTTGCTAAATATCAATATCAATATAAATTGAAAAATTAGGAATACTTTAAAGCAATGTTAACGTGCATTCATTATAAATATTTAAAAAAAAAATATTTTTTTAAATATTTATTATTATAAGGATAGTATAGTAACCATCTAACGGGAATTATATCGATGTCTTTTCACATTCTTTCATTATTTATTAATAAAAAACATCCGTCATTGTTTAAAATTACTAAATAAAATTTTTTCAATAAATAATACATATAAGAAATTTGATATTTTATTCATGTCTTTTTACATTAAATAGGTAAATGACAAATTATCAACACCTATGTTTGAACTTACTGTAATACCGTGTCCCAAGGCAAGTGAACACAAAGTTACAATTATAAGCTTCTATTTCAATGAACGTCCACCGATTTCAAAATTGGAAACAAACATATTTTTTTGTTTATATATAACAATTTAGTTTATATATAACAATATATTTTTGAACACCACCGAATTTTAAATCCTATCCATCAAAATAGCATTGATTCAGGTTAAGATTCAGATTGCGGTAGTGTTGAGGATTCTTTGGGTGGTAGGGGTACGTAAGTTGATAGAACTACATTGGTTTGAAAAATTATGCCTCTTACTTGTTTTGATGATAATAAAAAATATTTTGTGGGAATAATTTAAAGTACTAATATTTTTATTCAAGTGTGCAGATTTTTTGATCATGTAATCTTAAATGACTTTACGTTGCATCCCTTGATGATTGGACAATTTAAAGGAACACCAAGACAAAACTCTGAAAATCGTATTTGACTTTGATGAACACGTTCTCAAATGCGCCTTTGGTGATTTTGTTTTTGCAAGCAAAAGTCTAATAATTCTGCGTTTGATAACTTTGACAAAGTTAGTTTTATATTTAAAGTTTTGATGTTAACAAAAGTATTTGATGAGAACAATATATTTGACTTCAAAGAGTATGAAAGAAAATATGGCCAAGATTTGTAGAAGATTTGAAGAAAATTTGATCAAAATTTATCTAAAACAAATATACAATCTTAATCTAAACAAAAAAGGAACAAAATCAATTTGAATAATTTACAAACACAATCTGAACAAAATACAATTCAGAATTAAACAAGGACCAAATTGAAGCCCAAATTTTAACTATAAATAGATACTCAAGACTGAAGAAGAAAAGTATAAAAAAGCAGAAAATAGTAGTCTTAAAGATCAAAGAGAGAGTAGTCTTAGAGTTTAAAGAGAGAAATACTTGTTTCAAGTTAGAAATATTTTCTGAGTGTTCTTTTCTTAGAGTGTGAGAGTTGTTATTATTATTATTATTATTATTTTTATTATTATCAACTTTTCAGAAGCAACTACTCAAGTTCCAATCTTGTGTATCCAACCCGATAGTGGTTTAGTTCCTTCTTCAATCTGGATTTGTCAGGTTGTTAGGAGGGTCAAGGTGGTGTTGTTCCTCAAAAGTATGGGGTTGTCAGTCTGTTTGGGAAGACTGTCTTGGAGGGTCAGGTGCTTTGTAATTCAAGGTATTTGAATTAGTGGATTAAAGCCTTCTAAATGAAGGGACTGGATGTAACCAAGTTAGCGGTGAACCAAGATAAATCTATGTGTTAAGTTAATTATGCTTTCATTGCTTGCTGCCTCTGAATTCGATTACTTCTACTCCAAGTAAGTGACCAAAAACCAAACTAGTTTTTAATTTATTTATAAATTATCAAAAAGTTATCAACTTTGGCAAACACAATTCAATCACCCTTCTCGTATTTGCACATTCAATTGGCATCAGAGCTCGGTCTCAAGGCTGAGCACTTTACAGTGTTTGAGAAAAGATTCAAGGATTCAATATGTCTGGATTCAGTGAAGAAGCTACCAGAGGAAAACATAAACAGACCACCTTTGTTTGATGGAGAACATTTTGAGTATTGGAAGGATAAGCTGAGAAGTTTCTATACTTCACAAGATCCTGAACTTTGGACTTGGTGGAAGATGGTTAGAAGAATATGTACAAGATGCATCATAAGTCTAGAACATTCATAATAAATGCAATTACCTTCAAGGAGTTTGACAAGTGCACCAACAAGTTGACAACAAAGAGTATTTGTGATAGTCTGATTCTGGCCTATGAAGGAAGCAAGCAAGTTCAAGAAGCAAAGGCCAACCTCCTAGTCAAAAAGTATGAGTTGTTCAAGATGGAAGAAGATGAACACATTGAAACAATGTTTTCTAGATTCCAGACCCTGGTCTCGGATTAAAGGTACTTGAGAAGAGTTATACTACTGCTGATCATGTGCAGAAAATCCTTAGGAGTCTGACAAGCAAGTGGAAACCTAAGATCACTTCCATTCAAGAAGCAAAGGATCTAAATACTCTAAAGTTGGAAGAATTTATTAGCTCTCTTAGATCACATCAAAATTGAGCTTGAAGAAGATTAACCCAAAAAGAAGAACAAGACTCTAGCCTTGAAATCCAAGCAGAAGAACGTTCTAAAAGCAACATCAGAATTAAAAGATAGTGATTCAAATGATTAGAATCCGAACTTAGAGGAAGAGAAGATTGCTTTCATATCCAGAAATATTTGAAAGATGTGGCACAATAGAAAGAAGAAATTTCTCCAAAGATATTCCAAGCAATCAAACAGAGGAAATGATGATAAATATGACAAGAAAAGCATCATCTGCTATGGATGCAATGAACCTTGACATATCAAGTCAGAATGTTCAAATATGGAGAAAGGGAAACACTAGAGGAAAGATTCCAAACCCAAGAAGAAGAGTCTGATGGCTACACGAGATGATTCTGATGAATCCTCTGACAATGAACAAGCAGATTTGGCTATGATGGCTCATACCAACTCTACCTCTGGATCTAACACAGATTCTGACTCTGGAAGTGAATCAGCAGATGAAGAAATTGAAGGTGCAAACACGAGAAGGGGGTTGAATTGTGTTTGACTAACTTGAATACTTTTTCTGTTTTTGTAGTTTCATAACAAAACCTGATGTATGAATCAAACAGAGTTAGCAGCGGATATAAAGTAAAAATAAAAATACAGAATTTTATACTGGTTCACCGTTAACGAGGCTACGTCCAGTCCCTTCACTTTGAAGGATTTCACTAATTCAAAACCTTGAATTACAACAATACCACTGACCCTCCAAGTCAGTCTTCTCAAACAGTCTAACAATCATAGACTTTTGAGGAATACAGCACCTTGACTTCTCAAGTCAAGTCTTCTCCTACCAATCTGACAACCCCAGATTGTAGAAGGAATTACAACGCCTTGAATCTAATTGCTAAGTAATCTGCTACCCCTTCTGACTCCCTCATATTGTAGACTCTAATTCAACAACTTAGATCTAACACAAGGGAACGAAAACTTAGAATGCTTGCTTCTAGAAAGCTGATACTCACAATTGACGTCACTGAAAACTCAAGTATTTTGCTTTTTAGGAGTGTGTGACTCTCAAGTATTTTTGATACTAAGTCTTCAGTCTTGAACCTCCTTTTATAGATGTGAATTAGGGTCTCTTCCAAGCTTAAATTCGAGCTGTATCTTACTGGATTCTCTTGCAAAAATAACTTGTCTATTCGGGTTTCACTTTAAATAAAAAACATATCTTTTTCTGCTCCAGATTGCCTTTCAAAAATAACTTTGACCAATTCTGACTTTAATTAATTCTGGAACAAATCTTTCTTCCCGCCAATAGCTTTTGAATTCCACAAGTCTTCAATTTATTTTTGTATCAAATCCTTTTTAATACTTTGATCAAATTTAATCAAATTTCCACCGATTATCATCATGATTAAATCTGGACCGTATGATCTTCTGCGCTAGTCCACATCTGGATCATACTAAGTGATCTGCTGTGATCCTCTAATTTCGGCCAACCCTGGACCACACTTTCTGATCTTCTGATCTCGGCTAACCATGACTTGCAAACTGATCTGCTGTGATCCTCTAATCTCGGCCAATAATGGACCACACATTCTGACCTTCTGATTTCGGCCAACACTGGGCCATGGTCTGATCTTCTGATCTCGACCAACACTGGGCCATATACTTAAATCTTGACCATTGATCTGAACCTTTTCCCTCTGATCTGGACCAATTCTGAACTGGGTCTCGATTAAACTGAAATTAAATCTAGCCAAATAATATTTCAGTCTGGACATTTTACCTTCTGATTTGGATCAGGTCTGGATCAAATCTGGACATCATTTCTTCTGGTCTGTACTTAGTTTCATACCCTGAACCATACTATCTTATGGTCTTGGTCAAATCTGGATTGAATCTCTTATTCTGGACCCATTAATTTATCCTCTAATTAAGTCTAGATCAAGTCTGGGCTGTTTATCATTTCACTGCCAGGCCATCTTTTGGTCAGAATAACTTCTGAACTAAGTCTGACTTATGATTCCTTCTGGTATGGATCAAGACTCCCTCTGGCAGGCTTCCTTCTGGTCTGGTCCAGGTCTCCTTCTGGCTTTGCTTCCTTCTGATCTGGGCCAGCAAAGATATCCTCTGGTAATTTCAGAATGCATCCTCTGGTACCTTCTGGATGCATTATCTGATATCTTCATCTTCTGCCTCTGGAAACTTCATCTTCTGGTGACATTTAATGTAATAATTCAAGGTACAAATTAAGATTACATGGAGTGCTTTTGTAAACATCAAAATCCTAAGTACTTAGAACCAACTTGGTTCCAACAGAAATTGAAGTATTTTCTGAATTTACTCAGTCTGATTTAATTACTACTATAAATGATTTTTTAAATAATAATCACAAATTGTCTTTAAAACTGAAAATACTTAGGAAAGAAAATACAAATCTAACTAAAAAAGTTAATGCTTTAAAGAATCAAAGTGTTGAATTTAAAACATAAAATGCAACATTAAAAATTTATATTATTGAACTTAAGACATATAATGCAACTCTGAAAACTGATATTACTGAACTTAAAATAGAGAATGCAACTCCGAAAACTGATATTACTGAACTTAAAATAGAGAATGCAAATTTGAAAACTAATATTACTGAACTTAAGGCTGAAAATCTAACTCTAAAAAGTAATCATAGTTCAACATCAATTGAAAATACCACATGTAACTCTGATATGCATGAACAAGTATTTCAAGATTTTCTTGCTAATGGTATGGAAAGAAGAAAATATGCTTCTACGATTTAGGGAGGTAGTAAAAATGGTAAAAGAGGTATAGGATTTGAAGAACCTGTAACTGAACCTAAACCTATTCCCTATGATATCTTGTGTATAGTTTGCTCTAAGAAAGGTCACTCCAAATTTTCTTGTCCCGTGATAAATACTTGAACCAAAGGAAACAGATAATGATGATGCAAGTTTACCAGAACCAAATGAAGCAGATGTTGGAACCAAGTTGGTTTTACACTTAAAGTTTTGATGTTAACAAAAGTATTCTATGAGATATTTAACTTTGATGAAGGATGTCACCCAAAGATGCCACCAGAGGATTCGAAGAAGGATACCACTAGAGGATGTCACCCGGTGATGCCATCAGAGGATGTCAACAGAAGATGCCACCAGAGGATACCTCCAAAGGATGTCACCAGAGGATATCACCTGAGGATCTCACCCGAAGATACCTCCAGAGGATGTCACCAGAGGATACCTCCAGAGGATATCACCAGAGGCAAAAATCAGAGGATATCATCAGAGGCAAAAATCAGAGGATATCATCAGAGGCAAAAATCAGAGGATATCATCAGAGGCAAAAAACAGAGGATATCATCCTAGGCAAAAATCAGAGGATACCTTCAGAGGCAGGAATCAGAAGACATCATCAAAGGATACCATATGAGGCAAACATCAGAGTATGAAAGAAGACTGGTCAAGATTTGTAGAAGATTTAATTCAAATTCGATGAAGACTTGATTGAAATTTGAAGAACATCTGAAGAAGATTTGGTTCAAAATTTAAAAAGGGACATAATCAAGTTGAAGAATTTACAAAAGAAATCTGAGCAAAATAAAATTCGAAATTAAACTTACACCAAGTAAAAGCCCAAATATCAACTATAAATATAGACTCAAGGCTGAAGAAAAAATCATCAAAAAACAGAAGAGAGTAGAAGAACTCAAGCTTAAAATCCAAATTCATCTTAGAGTTCAAACAGAGAAACACTTGTACGAAAGATAAATATTTTCTAAGTGTTCCTTTCTTAGAGTATGAGAGTCATTGTTATAATCAGCTTTCAAGAAGCAACTACTCAAGAGAATTATTGTTATAATCAGTTTTCCAGAAGCAACTACTCAAGAGAATCATTGTTATAATTAACTTTCTAGAAGCAACTACTCAAGAGAGTCATTGTTATAATCAGCTTTCCAGAAGCAACTACTCAAGTTCCAAACCTTTGTATCCAACCCCATAGTGGTGTAAGTTCCTTCTTCAATCTGGGGTTGTCAGATTGTTTGGAGAAGACTTGGCTTGTAGGGTCAAGGTGGTGTAAGTTCCTTCTTCAATCTAGGGTTGTCAGATTGGTAGGAGAAGACTTGGCTTGTAGGGTCAAGGTGTTTTTGTTCCTCAAAAGTCTGGGGCTGTCAGGCTGTTTGGGAAGACTGCCTTGGAAGGTCAAGTGCTGTGTAATTCAAAATGTTTGAATTAGTGGATTGAAGCCTTCTAAATGAAGGAACTGGATGTAGCCAAGTTAATGGTGAACCAGGATAAATCTATGTATCCAAATACTTATGCTGTTATTATAAGCTGTTGCTTAATCTGATTGCATCGTCTCCAAGTAATTTATATCAACGTTCATTAAATCAACAAAAAATTTCAACTTTGGCAAACATAATTCAACCCCCTTCTCGTATTTATTCCTTCAATGGGTAGAAGAGCTCAGTCTCTAGGCTGAGAACTTTACAGTGTTTGAGAAAAGATCCAAGTATTCAACATGTCTGGATTCAGTGAAGAAGCTGCTGGAGGAAACATCAACAGACCACCTCTGTTTGATGGAGAACGTTTTGAGTATTGGAAAGACAGGCTGAGAAGTTTCTTTATTTCAAGAGATCGTGAACTTTGGGACTTGGTGGAAGATGGTTACATTGCTCCAGAGGATACTGATGGTATTGAAATTCCAAGAAAGGATATGAATGCAGATCCGAAGAAGATGTACAAGATGTACATAAATCCAGAACATTTATGATAAATGCAATCACATTCAAGGAATTTGATAAGTGCACCAACAAAGAGACAACAAAGAGTAGTTATGATAGTTTGACTCTGACCTATGAAGGAAGCAAGCAAGTTCAAGAAGCAAAGGCCAACATACTAGTCAAAAAGTATGAGTTGTTCAAGATGGAAGAAGATGAAGACATTGAAACAATGCTTTCCAAATTCCAAACTCTAGTCTCAGGATTAAAGGTACTTGAGAAGAGTTATACTACTGCTGATCATGTGAAGAAAATCCTTAAGAGCCTTTCAACCAAGTGGAGACCTAAGATCACTGCCATTCAGGAAGCAAGGAATCTGAATACTCTAAAGCTGGAAGAGTTAATCAGCTCCCTCAGATCACATGAAATTGAGCTTGAAGAAGTTGAGCCCAAGAATAAGAAGTTAATCAGCTCTCTCACACAAACTCTGCCTCTGGATCCAACACAGATTCTGACTCTGGAAGTGAATCAACAGATGAAGAAAAAGAGGTATTTTCTGAATTCATCCGATTTGATTTGATTACTGCAATAAATGATGTGTTAAATATTAATAACAATTTGTCTTTAAAACTGAAAACACTTAGCAAATAAAATAAAATTCTAACCAAAGAAGTCAATGTTTTAAAGAATCAAAGTGCAGAATGTAAAACAGAAAATACAGCTCTTAAAACTAATATTGTTGAACTTAAGGCTGAAAAACTAACTGTAATAAGTAATCATTGTTCAACATCAAGTGGAAATACTACATGTAATTCTGATATGCATGAACAAGTACTTCAAGACTTTCTTGCTAATGGTATAGAAAGAAGCAAATATGCTTCTATGATTTATGGAGTTAGTAGCAATGGTAAAAGAGGTATAGGATTTGAAGAACTTGTAATTGAAACTAAACCTATTTCTTCCGATGTTTTGTGTACTGTTTTCTCTAAGAAAGGTCACTCCAAACTATCCTGTCCCATGATAAATACAAGGAAAGACAAGAAACCTTTCAAGACTAACAAACTAGGACCCAACCAGATTTGGGTACCTAAGAACAAAATTATCTTTGTTGCAGATGTGCTCAGCAATCAAGTTACAACACCAATCATGGTACCTGGACAATGGATGCTCGTGACATATGACAGGAGAAAATTCTATGTTCAAGAACTAACATTGATCAAAGGAGGCACAGTGACTTTTGGAGGAAAGCAAAAAGGCAAGATCATTGGTCAAGGCACAGTTGGTAATGGTACCTCTCCTTCTATTAAAGATGTCTTGTTTGTTAAAGGTCTTAAGCATAATTTATTAAGTATTAGTCAGTTAAGTGATAATAATTATGATATTATATTCAATAAAAAAACATGCAAGGCAATTAGTCAGAAGGATCGATCTGTACTTTTTACAGGTCAAAGGCAAAACAACATTTATAAGATAAATCTGTTTAGTCTAGAGAAACAAAAGGTTAAGTGTCTTATGTCAGTAAATAAAGAGAAACTAATTTGGCACAAAAGATTAGGTCATTCAAACCTTAAGTTAGTTTCAAAACTGAATAAACTTCAACTGGTGAAAGGTCTACCTAAGCTTAGTTACAAAAGTGAAATTATGTGTGAAGCTTGGCAAAAGGGAAAACAAATAAAAAACTCCTTTAACCCTAAAAACTCAGTCTCTACCTGAAAGCCTCTTGAGCTCTTACATATAGATCTATTTGGGCCAGTGAAAACAACATCTCTAAGTGGAAAGATAATGGATGTACTTGTGGAAAGGTAAAAAGCCTAACATCTCCTATTTTAAACAATTTGGTTGTACTTGTTATATGTTGAACACCAAATATAACCTTGGAAAATTTGATTCACAATCTCAAAAGTGTACCTTCATTGGTTACTCAGAAAGATCCAAGGCTTATAGAGTGTTTAATAGGGAAACTAATATTGTAGAAGAATCCATACATGTTAAATTTGATGACAAACAGCTTTACCTTGAAAAGTCAAAGCAAGATGATGATAGTGCAGGAATACCATAACCAAAGGAAGCGGATGCAGACAAACTAGAAGAAGTAGAGAATACAAGAAAATCATAAGAATCCGACAAATCTTCAA
Organism: Cicer cuneatum; assembly: GCA_037974295.1. Classification (NCBI taxonomy): domain Eukaryota; kingdom Viridiplantae; phylum Streptophyta; class Magnoliopsida; order Fabales; family Fabaceae; genus Cicer; species Cicer cuneatum. The sequence goes on along the minus strand of JBBPBO010001986.1, from coordinate 30,696,378 downwards.
AAGATGAATCTGAAGATAAGTCAGAAGCAAGATGTGGATGGAAGTACAAGTCATCTCATCCTGAAACTCTAATCATTGCAAGTGCAAGTGATCCTTTAAGGACCAGATCATCACTTAAAGACACCAGTTTGTTTGGCTTACTCTCATCAATTGAGCTTTCCTCTATTGATAAAGCATTGGCAGATAATGGATGGATTCTTGCAATGCAAGAAGAGTTAAATGAATTTGAGAGGAATGATGTTTGGGATCTAGTACCAATACCAGAAAAGAACATTATTGGCACCAAGTGGGTTTTTAGAAACAAGCTAAATGAAAAAGGTGAAGTGGTAAGAAACAAGGCAAGACTTGTTGCACAAGGCTACAGTCAGCAAGAAAGCATTGATTACACTGAGACATTTGCTCCAATGGCCAGGTTAGAAAAGTGGTTATAAAAAATACAAGTTTTGTCATCATCAAAAAGGGGGAGATTGTTGGAACCAAGATGGTTTTACACTTAAAGTCTTGATGTTAACAAAAGTATTTTATGAGATATTTAACTTCGAAGAAGGATGTAACCAGAAGATGTCACCCGAAGATGCCACCAGAGGATTCAAAGACGTATACCACCAGAGAATGTCACTTGAAGATGCCACCAGAGGATTCGAAGAAGTATACCAACAGAGGATGTCACCAGATGATGCCACCAGAGGATATCACCCGAGGATTTCACTTGAGGATACCTCCAAAGGATGTCACCAGAGGATACCACCAGAGGATATCACCAGAGGATGTCACTAGAGGATACCTCTAGATGATGTCACCAGAGGGTACCTATAGAGGATATCACAAGAGGCAAAAATCAGAGGATATTATTATAGGCAAAATCAGAGGATATCATCCGAGGCAACAATCAGAGGATATCATTCGAGGAAAAAATCAGAGGATATCATTCGACGCAAAAATCAGAAGATATCATCCGAGGCAAAAATCAGAGGATATCATCAGAGGAAAAAATCATAGGATACCTTCAGAGGTAGGAATCAGAAGACATCATCAAAGGATACCATCCGAGGCAAACATCAGAGTATGAAAGAAAACTGGTCTAGATTCGTAGAAGATTTAATTCAAATTCGATGAAGACTTGATTGAAATTTGAAGAATATCTAAAGAAGATTTGGTTCAAAATTTAAAAAGGGACAGAATCAAGTTGAATAATTTACAAAAGAAATTTGAGCAAAATACAATTCGAAATTAAACTTGGACAAAGCAAAAGCCCAAACATCAACTATAAATATAGACTCAAGGTTAAATAAGAAATCATCAAAAAACATAAGAGAGTAGAAGAAGTCAAGCTTAAAATCCAAATTCATCTTAGAGTTCAAAGAGAGAAACACTTGTACAAAAGAGAAATATTTTCTAAGTGTTCTTTTCTTAGAGTGTGAGAGTCATTGTTATAATCAGCTTTCCAAAAGCAACTACTCAAGAGAATCATTGTTATAATCAGCTTTCCAGAAGCAACTACTCAAGAGAATCATTGTTATAATCAACTTTCCAGAAGCAACTATTCAAGAGAGTCATTGTAATAATCCGCTTTCCAAAAGCAACTTCTCAAGTTCCAAACCTTTGTATCCAACCCGATAGTGGTGTAAGTTCCTTCTTCAATCTAGGGTTGTCAGATTGTTAGGAGAAGACTTGGCTTATATGGTCAAGGTGGTGTAAGTTCCTTCTTCAATCTGGGGTTGTCAGATTGGTAGGAGAAGACTTGGCTTGTAGGGTTAAGGTGTTGTTGTTCCTCAAAATTCTGGGGTTGTCAGGCTGTTTGGGAAGATTGACTTGGAGGGTCAGGTGCTGTGTAATTCAAAGTGTTTGAATTAGTGGATTAAAGCATTCTAAATGAAGGGACTGGATGTAGCCAAGTTAATGGTGAACTAGGATAAATCTATGTGTCCAAATACTTATGTTGTTATTATCTGTTGTTGCGGAATCTGATTGCATCGTCTCCAAGTAATTTATATCAACGTTTATCAAATTAGCAAAAAGTTTTCAACTTTGGTAAACACAATTCAACCCCCTTTCTCGTGTTTGCACCTTCAGCAGATATAGACAAACCAAAAGAACTTGAAAAATCAAAGGATACAAGAAAATCATAAGAATGACATATCTTCAAAGGATGAATCTGATCAAGTTAGAAATAGTCAAGATATGTCAGAAGATAGATTTGGATGGAAGTACCAGTCATCTCATCCTGAAACTCTAATCATTAGACGTGCAAGTGATCCTTTGAGGACCAGATCATCACTTAAAAATACTAGTTTGTTTGGTTTACTCTTATCAATTGAGCCTACCTCTATGAATGAAGCATTGGCAAATGATGGATCGATTCTTGCAATGCAAGAAGAGTTAAATGAATTTTAGAGAAATGATGTTTGGGATCTAGTACCTAGACCAGAGAAAAACATTATTTGAACCAAGTGGGTTTTCAGAAACAAGCTAAATGAAAAAGGTGAAGTGGTCAGAAACAAAGCAAGACTTGTCCCACAAGGCTACATTCAGCAAGAGGGCATCAATTACACCGAGAATTTTGATCCAGTGGCTAGGTTAGAAGTTATTTGTAACGCCCCAGATTTTTGATCCAAAACGTTACTTAAAAATGCTTTTAGAAAAATTTATGGCAATTTTTTTTTTGTATGAATATTTAACATTTATCCATTTCAATAATTAGTAACAATCACGATTATTTAATATTATTAAAAAATGTTTATTCAAAGCTAAAACAAAGAAAAAACAATTATTCCTAACAGAAGGGAACCCACTTCCGTATTGCTAGAATTCGAGTGCATTTTAAAGTTTGGTGACAAAAGATTTAAAAATAGACTTAGACATATTGTAAAAATTCTATTATTACAAAATCGTCTTGAAAAACCCATTTTTACCCCATGTTTGCCGCACGTTAATACTCATCAACTACTCTTGAATCTCCTCGAACTCATTAGTACCTAAAATGTTGTTGTATGGGTCAGTTTTTTTCCATCATCCACATCAAACCAAACTAAACATATAGAAGAATAACACAAAACATATAAAAGTACAAACTTCCAATTTAAAAGAAAAAAATGCGCAAACCGGTAAGTTGTATATAAAAAACATATGTATAATGTTTGCTCCTTAAACTATATGATCTGGATATAAACCTGCCACTAAGGCAACTTCCACACATAAGATCACCCATACTAATGGGGAAAAATAAACCTTCCACTAAGGCATCTTCCGCACAGAAGATCACTCATAACAATGAGGAAAACAAACCTGCCACTAAGGCAACTCCCTCGAAGATGCATATGCCATGACATGATGATATATTATCAAAGAGATATATTCCCACACAAGCCACTAAGAATCATGTCATATGCATTAAAAATCACTTTAAAAATCATCATCTTATTCACATATCACTAAGAGCACATACCACACATCTATATCATGAGTATCACATATATATGGACAAATAATCATAAAAATTGTAACTTTCACCACATATACATAAAAATCGAAAACTTGATATCATACACACCATAAAAATTAGCACTTTAACATATATAACAAGAAAATTCAAACTCTAACTCATATACATCATTGGAGTTAAAACTTTATCACATATAACATGCAACGACAACCTTTAATTCATATCCGTCATAAAAATTTAAAACTTTATTACCTGTAACATAAAAATGCATATTTTACTTCATAGGTTTCATAAAAATTAAAACTTTATCATATATAACATAAAAAATCCATACTTTACTTCTAAAAAAAATTGTATATTATATATTGACTCAACGCAAAGGATTGAAGTTTCATTATTTTAATTCATTAGTCTATATTTTATTCCTTTCAAAAAGCAAGTGATCACAATTATTAATTTCATGTCTTCCAACCAACGGTCTAACTATAATTTGTGGGGGGAAAAACCCTTACCTTGGCCGTTTTTCTTCCTAGTACAAAGCTCTAAGCCCCCACAAAGTTGTTCACAAGAAAAAGAAATTCCAAGCTTTTGATGAACGAAGAAGAGGAGGTGTCAAGGTGATGGCGGCTAGGGTATCGATTTCCTTTCTGCTTATTATTACTTAGTGTGGAAATATTGTGGACTTCAGGGATAATTTAAAGTGGAGATTATTGGGTATATAGTGTTGGGCTCAAATAAAGAATAGAAGGGAGAAAATTTTATTTTATTTTGTTTATTTATTTTTTCTTAACCTTGATTATACTAAAACCAAGCCTAAATTTCTATTATGGGTTGGGTCACACCAAGCCACAAACCCTTAGCCCAAATTCTTCTTGTACTAAAAAATATATATATATATATATAATTTCTCCATTGATTAAATAATTCTTACTAATAATTTAATTAACTACAATAAGTTGAACAAGGCAAATAATTATAGCACCTAAATTAATATTGAAGAATATATATATTTATAGGTCTTAATTATTTTAAATAATAAATTTAGAGGATGTTACACTATTCGTATCCTACTTTCTTTTGCTACAAATAATAACATTACATTATTTCAACTGGATGTTAAAAGTGATTTTCTAAATGGTTATATAAGTGAAGAAGTCTATGTTAAACAACCCCTGGGTTTTGAATTTCCAAATCATGTTTTTAGAAAATCTCTGTATGATCTAAAACAAGCACCTAGGGCGTGGTATGATAGACTTTGTAACTTCTTGCCTAAAAATAACTTTGAAAGAGGACAAATAGACAATACACTTTTTAGAAAATCAATAAAAGATGACATTCTTATTATTCATATTTATGGTGATGGCATTATTTTTCGATGTATTAATGACTCTCTTTTCCAAGAATTTTCTAAATTAATGTAGCATGAATTTCAAATGAGTATGATGGGAGACCTTAAGTTCTTATTAAGGGTACAAATTCTGCAAACTCAAAAAGGTATATACATTCATCAAGTTAAATATACAAAAGAGCTTCTCAAGAAGTTTAAGATAAGTGATTGCAAACCTATGGCTATACCAATGCACCCTACTTGTTCACTTGAAAAAGATGATTCAGGCAAAAAAGTTGACCAAAAAACCTATAGAGGAATTATAGGGTCTCTACTTTACCTTACCACTTCTAGACCTGACATCATGTTTAATGTATGTGCAATATTTCAAGCTGACCCTAGGGAATCACATTTAATTACTATTAAGAGAATCCTTAGATACCTAAAAGGCACTACCAACCTTACCTTGTTCTACAAGAAATCTCCTAACTACAAACTTAGTGGATACCATGATTCTGATTATGCTGGAGATAAAATTATGAGAAAGAACACTAGTGGAAACTGGACTTTAATATTGTTGGAACCAAGTTGGTTCTAAGTACTTAGGATTTTGATGTTTACAAAAGCACTCCATGTAATCTTATTTGGTACTTAGAATTATTATATAAATGTCACCAGAAGATGACGTCACCAGAGGCAGAAGATGACACCACCAGAAGATACATCCAGAGGAAGCAACCAGAGGATAGAAATGTCACCAGAAGGTTAGGCCAGATAATGCATCCAAAAGGTACCAGATGATGCTTCCTGAAGGCACCAGAGGATACACCTCCAGAGGAAATCAGAGGATATCATCAAAGGTCAAATAACATCATCTGAGGATATCTTTCCTGGCCCAGATCAGAAGGAAGCAGGATCCAGAAGGAGACCTGGTCCAGACCAGAAGGAAGCTTGTTAGAGGGAGACTTGGTCCAGACCAGAAGGAATCATAAGTCAGACTTGGTCCAGAATTAATCCTGACCAGAAGATAGCTTGGTCGTGAAATAAGAATCAGTCCAAACTTAATCCAAACTTAATAAGAGCAGAAGTTAACTGGTCCAGAACAAGTGACTTGGTTCAGATTTGGTTCATACCAGAAGATAGCATCATTCAGAGTATAAAACTAAGTCTATATCAGAAGAAATGATTGTCCAGATTGAATCCAAACTTGATCCTGATCAAAAGGTAAATGTCAAGAATAAAATATCATAAGTCCAGATTTAATTTCAGTTCAATCCAGACTCAGTCCAGAATTGGTCCAGATTGGAGGGAAAATGTTCAGATCTATGGTCCAGATTTAAGCATCATGGCCCAGTGATTGGCTGAGATCAGAAGATCAGAACATGTGGTCCAGTGTTGGCCGAGATCATAGGATCACAGTAGATCAGATTGTATGGTCCAGATGTGGTCGAGATCAGAAGATCAAATGGTCCAGATTTTAATCATGATGGAAGAAGACTTGATTAAATTTTGATAGAAATTTGATCAAAGTATTAAGGGGATTTGATTAAAAAAAATTACTGAAGACTTGGAGAAATTCGAATGCAATCTGAAGCTTAAAAAGATATGGTTTGGAATTAAAAGAAACAAGATTGGTCAACAGAATTTGCAAATGCAATCTGGAGCTAAAAAGATATGATTTTTCTTTAAGTGAAACCCGATTGGCCAAGTTATTTTTGCAAGAGAATCTGAGGAGATTCAGCTCGAATTTAAGCATGGAAGAAACCCTAATTATTCATCTATAAAAGGACGCTCAAGGCAGAAGACTTAGCATAAAAAATACTTGAGAGTCATACACTTCCAAAAGCAAAATACTTGAGTTTTCAGTGAGGTCAATTTTGAGTATCCGCTTTCCAGAAGCAAGTACTCTAAGTTTTTCTTTCCCTTGTGTTAGGTCTAAGTTGTTGAAGTAGAGTCTAAAATCTGAGGGAGTCAGAAGGAGTAGCAGATTACTTAGCAATTAGATTCAAGGTTCTTTTCTTCATTTGTCTAGGGTTGTTAGACTTTTTGAAAAGACTGACTTGGAGGGTCAGTGGTACTTTGTAATTCAAGGTTTTTTGAATTAGTGAAATCCTTCAAAGTGAAGGGACTGGACGTAGCCTAGTTAACGGTGAACCAGTATAAAATTTTGAGTTTTTATTTACTTTATATCCGCTGCTAACTCTGTTTTAATTCATACATAACAAGTTTTGTTTTAAAACTAAAAAGTATTCAAGTTAGTCAAACACAAATCAACCCCCCTTCTCGTGTTTGCACCTTCAATTAGCATCAGAGCTCGGTCTCAAGGCTGAGCACTTAACTAGTGTTTGAGGAAAGGTCCAAATGGTCAACAACATGGCAGAATCCAAAGATGATTTTGGAGGCAACATCAACAGACCACCACTGTTTGATGGAGACAGGTTTGAGTATTGAAAGGACAGAATGAGAAGTTTCTTCATATCTCAAGATCCTGAATTATGGAAGCTGGTAGTCAAAGGATACACTGCGCCTACTGTTCTAGGAGATCCAACTCAAGAACTGGACATGGCAGATATGAAACCAGACTAGAGCAAATTATACAAACTGCATCACAAGTCCAGAACCATCATGATCAATGCCATCACATTCAAGGAATTTGACAGATGCATAGATAAAGAAACAGAAAATAGCATATTTGACAGTCTGGTTCTGACCTATGAAGGAAGCCAGCAGGTTCAAGAAGTAAGGGCTAACATACTAGTCAAACAGTATGAGATGTTCAAGATGGAAGATGATGAAGACATTGATGGAATGTTCTGTAGATTCCAGACTGAAGGTCTTGAAGAAAAGCTACTCAACAGCAGATAATGTCAAGAAAATTCTAACAATCTTACCAACCAAGTGGAGACCAATCGTTACTGCATTTCAGCAAGCCAAAGATCTGAATAACTTAAGACTTGAAGATCTGATCAGCTCATTCAAGTCTCATGAAATAGAACTAGAAGCAGATGAACCAAAGAAGAAGAAGAATCTGGCCTTGAAGTCAAAACAAAAGAAAGCTGCAAAGGGAGCACCAGAATAAGAGGATAGTGACAGTGACTTTGATGATATGGCTTACTTAACCAAACAGATGGTTAATGTAAGACCCTTAAATTTAATATTAATTTTGGAATTAATATTAAGGGTATTTTGGGGATATTTGTAAAATATTTAATATATGTATATTTTGAGTGAATATATATATATATATATATATATATTTATTTTGGAAGATGAATTAAAATTATTGGATGAGGAATAAATTAATTTAATTACGAGTAATTAAATTAATCGGACAGTTAATTAAGGATTAGCGGCTAATTGCAAAACGTTTAAGTGCTGGAGGATCCAGCAATATTTTAACATTAATTGTGATGAGGTGGCACATGGAGGTGCCTATATATGGACTGCAAAGGACAGAGCAAAGACAAAAACCTTTCTCTCCTCCATACTGCATGTAACAGTACCCTTCTCTCCCATTCTGTTCTGCTTTCCAGTTCACGATTTCGAAAGAAAGGAAAAAGAGAGTTCCTCAAAAGTGCCATCAATTGGAAATACAAGCACCAAACCAGAAAACCCCAGTACTAAAGTTGTTCCCCACATCACTACAGAGCTAGAGAACTCAGTTTCGTAGCAGCAGACGCAAGTAGCAGTTTCACCGGTTTTTGACGCGCAAACGGAAACGAAAACATAAACGGGAGCAGAAGCAGAAACGCAACAAGGGTAAGGGCACCTTCCACTTTCTAGTTGCATTAGGGCTGTAAATGCATATTGTTATGACATGCACGTGTTCCATTTCTGTTTTTGAAGAAAAACTGTTTTGCATGTCATTTTGAAGAATGAGAAATGCATCCTGTTGGAATGTTGCAACCTCTGGACATACCGGAATGGAAGTGGGACAGAATTTCCATGGATTTTATAATAGGACCGCCCAAGACAAGGAAAAAGAATGATTAAATTTGGGTAATAGTGGATCGATTGACAAAGTCCGCGCATTTCCTACCAGTAAGGACCACTTACAAAGTAGATAAGCTGACGGAAATTTACATCGCTGAGATTGTAAGGTTACACGGCGTTCCATCGAGTATAGTATCGGACTGTGACCCAAAGTTCACATCTTACTTTTGGGGAGCACTGCATGAAGCGTTAGGAACGAAACTGAAATTAAGTTCCGCTTATCATCCACAAACAGACGGACAGACTGAGAGAACAAACCAGTCCTTGGAAGATCTATTGAGAGCATGTGTGTTGGATGACAGAGGAAACTGGGATGAGGTGTTGCCATTGATTGAGTTCACTTACAACAACAGTTTTCCCGCAAGTATTGGAATGGCACCCTATGAGGCTTTGTATGGACGCAAGTGTCAGACGCCTTTATGCTGGTATAAGGACAGAGAGAGTATGATTGTTGGACCTGAGATGGTGGAACAGACTACAGAGAAAATCAAAAGGATATAAGAGAAAATGAAGGTTTCGCAAGATCGTCAGAAGAGTTATGCGGACAAGCGTCGCAGACCTTTGGAATTCGAGCAGGGTGATTATGTATTCCTAAGGGTTACGCCTACAACTAGTGTTGGCAGAGCTATTAAGTCAAGAAAGTTGACTCTGAAATTTATTGGACCATACCAGATTACTGCGCATATTGGACCTTTGGCTTATCAGATTGCTTTACCTCCCATACTGTCCAATACCCACGACGTATTTCATATGTCGCAGTTAAGGAAATACATTGCAGACCCGTCACATGTGATTGAGCCGGATACAACTCAGCTGAGGGACAACCTGTCATTTGAAGTATTCCCTGTAAGGATTGAAGATAGGAAGATTAAACAGTTGAGAAACAAGAAAGTCCCACTAGTCAAAGTGATTTGGAACCCGACTACTGGAGACGCAACTTGGGAACTGGAGAGTAAGATGAGAAAACAATATCCTCAGTTGTTCATCGACATGTAGTTTCGAGGACGAAACTAATTTAAGGGGGGTGGTAGTGTAAGACCCTTAAATTTAATATTAATTTTGGAATTAATATTAAGGGTATTTTGGGGATATTTGTAAAATATTTAATATATGTATGTTTTGAGTGAATATATATACATAAATATTTATTTTGGAAGATGAATTAAAATTATTGGATGAAGAATAAATTAATTTAATTACGAGTAATTAAATTAATCGGACAGTTAATTAAGGATTAGCGGCTAATTGCAAAACCTTTAAGTGCTGGAGGATCCAGCAATATTTTAACATTAATTGTGATGAGGTGGCACAAGGAGGTGCCTATATATGGACTGCAAAGGACAGAGCAAAGACAGAAACCTTTCTCTCCTCCATACTGCATGTAACAGTACCCTTCTCTCCCATTCTGTTATGCTTACCAGTTCACGATTTCAAAAGAAAGGAAAAAGAGAGTTCCTCAAAAGTGCCATCAATTGGAAATACAAGCACCAAACCAGAAAACCTCCAGTACTAAAGTTGTTCCCCACATCACTACGGAGCTAGAGAACCCAGTTTCGTAGCAGCAGACGCAAGTAGCAGTTTCACCGGTTTTTGACGCGCAAACGGAAACAAAAACATAAACGGGAGTAGAAGCAGAAACTCAACAAGGGTAAGGGCACCTTCCACTTTCTAGTTGCATTAGGGCTGTAAATGCATATTGTTATGACATGCACGTGTTCCATTTCTGTTTTTGAAGAAAAACTGTTTTGCATGTCATTTTGAAGAATGAAAAATGCATCCTGTTGATGTTGATGATTTTGTGATGTTGGCTGTTTTTGCTGATATAATATGCTGTTTTGCTTATGTGGGAAAGCTGAAAAATGTTTTGCATGTTATTTTAAAGTTGATCAAAATGCATGTTCATAAATCTGTTTTGCATAAAATGCGAAAATGCATTCTGATGGTGTTTTGATGCTATGTGATGCTTACTATTTTGGCTGAATGCATTAATGATGTTCTATTGTGTGAGAAAGCTGGAATATGCTTTGCATGTTGTGTTGGTTGTATAAGAAAGCTGGAAAATGCTTTGCATGTTGTGTAAGAATGCTGAAAATGCCTTGCATGTTGTTTTGAAGATGCATGTTCTGTTTCTGATGATTCTGGTGTGAATCCTTCTGTTTTGCTTCTGATGATTCTGGTGTGAATCATTCTGTTTTGCTTCTGATTATTCTGCTGTGAATCATTCTGTTTTGCTTTTGATGATTCTGGTAGGAATCATTGTGTTTTGCTTCTGATGATTCTGGTGTGAATCATTGTGTTTTGCTTCTGATGATTCTGGTGTGAATCATTCTGCTTTGCTTCTGATGATTCTGGTGTGAATCATTCTATTTTTGCTTCTGATGATTCAGGTGTGAATCATTCTGTTTTGCTTCTGATGATTCTGGTGTGAATCATTCTGTTTTGCTTTTGATGATTTGGTGTGAATCATTTTGTTTTGCTTTTGATGATTCTGGTGTGAATCATTCTGTTTTGCTTCTGATGATTCTGGTGTGAATCATTCTGTTTTGCTTCTGATGATTCTGGTGTGAATCATTCTGTTTTGCTTCTGATGATTATGGTGTGAACCATTCTATTTTGCTTCTGATGATTCTGGTGTGAACCATTCTGTTTTGCTTCTGATGATTCTGGTGTGAATCATTCTGTTTTTCTTTTGATGATTCTGGTGTGAATGATTCTGTTTTGCTTCTGATGATTCTGGTGTGAATCATTTTGTTTTTGCTTCTGATGATTCTGGTGTGAATCATTCTATTTTGGCTTCTGATGATTCTGGTGTGAATCATTCTGTTTTGCTTCTGATGATTCTGGTGTGAATCATTTTGTTTTGCTTCTGATGATTCTGGTGTGAATCATTCTATTTTGCTTCTGATGATTATGGTGTGAATCATTCTGTTTTGCTTCTGATGATTCTGGTGTGAATCATTCTGTTTTGTTTCTGATGATTCTGGTGGGAATCATTCTATTTTGCTTCTGATGATTCTGGTGTGAATCATTCTGTTTTTCTTCTGATGATTCTGGTGTGAATCATTCTGTTTTGCTTCTGATGATTCTGGTGCGATACATTCTGTTTTGCTTCTGATGATTCTGATGTTAATTATTCTTATTATGGTTCTGGTTCTGTTTCTGATGTTCTGATGTTGATCATTCTGGTTCTCTTTTGATGATTCTGGTGTTGATGATGTCAAAAGAAAAGGGATTTTAATTGATGAAAGTGTTTTTTTGGAAAAGTTGTTATTGATGAAAAATGTCTGAGTTTTGTGGCTTGCAAAAGAGTGGTAAAACTATTTTGAGGTTTTGTTGAGTTTTCAAAAAAGAAACTGTTTGAAATGTGTTGAAGTCTCAGGAAAAACTTCACTGATTTCGAAGGTGTATTCGAATACAACATGAGTGTATTCGAACACAACCTGCCAAGCTTCTGTTTTACTCAAGTTTTCAAACTCGTATTCGAATACAGGCATGCTGTATTCGAATACAGAATGCAGATTTTCACTAGTTTCATCTTCTGTATTCGAATACAAGGAGCTGTATTCGAATACAGATTCGGGTTTTCAGAAATTCCAAGTTTTTCAACATTGTTTTGTGAACCCTACGTGTTGGGGAGTATTGGGAAGGTTTATGACGAATTAAAATGGAATTTTTTTGTGATAGTTTGAAGTAGGGGTGACGAAGTTTTTGGGACTTTACTGATGTAGTGAAAAATGTTGATTTATGCACTGAGACTGCCTCTGTATTCGACTACCAGGGAGGCTGTAGTCGAATACAGAGTGTTAATTCTGCACTGTTTTGGCTCCGGTATTCGAATACAGAGAGGCTGTATTCGAATACAGATTCGTATTTTCCAGAAATCTCAGTTTTAAACACTGTTTTATGAATTTTAAGAGCTGGGGAAAAGACTTATGATAAATCAGAATGGAATTTTGTGATAATGTAAAGTGATAATGATTACTTGAATGTTTAATCATTGATGTGTTGATAATAAAATGGGTTGTGTTGAGGTATTTTGAGAAATGGTGGAAATGCATGAAATTCATTGATGTCGCATACTGTTTTTAGTGAAGAGAAAACATTGCACGTTCATGCATTGCATAGTCAAGTGGTGACCGCGATGGGCCACAGAGTTGATGCGGTGACCGTGATGGGCCGCGAAGTTAAGTAGTAACCGTGGGTTATAGAATAGTTCCGCGTGTATTAGACGGTCTGTTCTATCCGGGGTCAGAGTAGTTCCGCGTGTATTAGACGGTCTATTCTACTCGGGCTACGGAGTGGTTCCGCGTGTATTAGACGGTCCATTCTATCCGTGGGAGGATTTAACTTCTGTGTATTTGGCCTGTGAGAGGCTAATACATGTAATTGTAGTGACCATGATGGTTATAAAATAGTTACGCGTGTATTAGACGGTCTATTCTATCCGAGTTTAGAGTAGTTCCGCGTGTATTAGACGGTCTTTTCTATCCGGGCTACGGAATGGTTCCTCGTGTATTAGACGGTCCATTCCATTTGTGAAATTGTGCTGGTCTGTGAGCGACTGCACTGGTACTGGTCTGTGAGCGATTGTACCTTAGTATGTGTAAAACGTGCTGGTCTGTGAGCGACTGCACCTTGGTAATTCCAAGAAGTTGTATACATGAGCATATACATATTGCATTGGGGGATCGATCGGTGGGTCACGTTTTGGTTACATGATGATGATTGGAAATTGATGTGTGTGAGTACTTTATGAAATCTGATTTTCTGATAAATGATTGTGATTGCTGAAGTGTTGGTTGTACTTACCACATATTTTCCATACTAATTGATTGCTGTTTTGAAAAAGGCATACATATAATGAAATTTCAAAATAAGCATCTTTATTTTCATCATTGATATAAGATATGCCATGGATGCATTTGTTGCTATGAGATATATGCTATGTGCTTATTTGTTAATTTCGGTCGGTGACCCTTTACTATTACTGTGGACTTTGGGCTTTGCCCTCAGATGATATCCAAACCAGTCTCACGGACGATTATACTAACGACGGAGACGTCGTTAGTTTTCCCTGACCGTCACGTACGGAGTATTCGTGGACGACGCAGAGGGGCAGACAACTGGCTGAAGAAGAGACTTGTAGGGGATAGGGTGGAGATCGTGCTACTGTAGCTTAGTGCATGATCAGTCTAGACTTTTGTATAGGGTCTTGAGTTTTGGGAAATGTAATTTTATTTTGGGAATTTATGTATGATTTTTCCGTTGTGTTCTTCCGCACTCTGGAACTATTTAGTGGCCACAGGCCGGGTGTCCTCTTTTGAAATGAATTGATGAAAACCTTATTTTAATTCCCTTGAATTAATTCTGAAAATTCTTTTATTTATTTATTCGGTTTTTAAAAAAAAATGCAATCGCACTGTGTTTTAAACTCGGGGTGTTACAGTTAAGATCTGGGAAAACAGGAAGAGGAGAGGCTCCAAGAAGAAACATAACAACAAAGGAAAGGAAGAATCGTACAAGAAGAACATCTTCTGTTATGGATGCAATGAACCTGGACATATCAAGTTAGAATGTCCAAATCAAGAAAAACGCAAACAGCATAAGAAGAGTTCCAGATTCAAAAAGAAGGGTCTGATGGCAGCCTGGGATGCATCAGAATCAGAAGAAGAATCGTCTGATGAAGAAGAGGCAGAAACAGCAATGATGGCACACATCAGGTCTGCCTCCGGACTTCATAAAGGCACAGTTTCAGGAAGGAAAGCAGGCAGAAGGAAGAATGATCAAAGCAGTCATTCAGGCAAGTCTGGAAGCACATCAGAGGAAGCAATTCTGGCTCTGATGGCTTATACGAACTCAAGTTCTGGATACAATTCAGGCTCTAAAACAGATTCAGAAGATGAAGACAATAAGGTTTTTTCTGATGTCACTAAATCTAAATTAATTGATGCTTTAAAAGATTTTTTAAATGCAAACAATAAGATGTCTTTAAAACTTTAAACTCTTAGGGAAGATAAGAATAACTTAAGACTTGAAGATCTGATTTGCTCACTCAAGTCTCGTTAAATAGAACTGGAAGCAGATGAACCAAAGAAGAAGAAGAATCTGGCCCTGAAGTCAAAACAGAAGAAAGCTGCAAAGGCAGCAACAACATTAGAGGATAGTGACACTGACTGTAATGATATGGCTTACTTAACCAAATAGATGGTTAAGATCTGGGAAAACAGGAAGAGGAGAGGCTCCAAGAAGAAACATAACAGCAAAGGAAAGGAAGAATCTGACAAGAAGAGCATCATCTATTATGGATGCAATGAACCTAGACATATCAAGTCAGAATGTTCAAATCTGGAAAAAGGCAAACAACACAAGAAGAGTTCCAGATTCAAAAAGAAGGGTCTGATGGCAGCCTGGGATGCATCAGAATCAGAAGAAGAATCGTCTAATGAAGAAGAGGAAGAAACAGCAATGATGGCACACATCAGATCTACCTCTGGACTTCATAAAGGCATAGTTTCAGGAAGGAAAGCATGCAGAAGGAGGAATGATCAAAGCAGTCATTCAGGCAAGTCTGGAAGCACATCAGAGGAAGCAATTTTGGCTCTGATGGCTCATACCAACTCAAGTTCTGGATACAGCTCAGGCTCTGAAACAGATTCAGAAGATGAAGACAATAAGGTATTTTATGATCTCACTAAATCTGAATTAATTGATGCTTTAAAAGATTTTTTAAATGCAAACAATGTCTTTAAAACTGAAAACTCGTAGGGAAGATAAGAAACATCTGACCAAAGAAGTCCAAGTTTTAAAGAATCAAAATTCTGAGTATGCAACTGAAAACAAGGATTTTAAAACTGAAGTTGCAAGACTCAAATCTGAAAACCAAAATCTCAAAAGTAATATTTGTTCCACTTCCAAAACTGTTTGTGAATCTCATATGCATGAGCAATTTTTTCAAAACTTTATTTCTAATGGAATGGAAAGAAGTA
Organism: Cicer cuneatum; assembly: GCA_037974295.1. NCBI lineage: Eukaryota > Viridiplantae > Streptophyta > Magnoliopsida > Fabales > Fabaceae > Cicer > Cicer cuneatum. The sequence goes on along the minus strand of JBBPBO010001986.1, from coordinate 30,680,630 downwards.
AATATGCATCTATGATTTATGGAAACATTAACATTGGAAAGAGAGGTCTTGGTTTTACAGAAACTATTGTTGAAACTAAAACTTTTCATTCTGATGTTTTATGCATTGTTTGTGCTAAGAAAGGTCACTCTGAATTATCTTGTCCAATGGTAAAATCTGAACAAGATCAGAGAGCTGTTAAAACTAACAAACCTGGACCCAATCAGTTCTGGGTACCAAAAGATCAAATTGTCTATGTTGCAGATATTCTGAGCAACCAGAAGGAGACACCAAAAATGGTGCCTGGACAATGGATGTTGCCAATGCACAAGAAGAAGAAGGTTTATGGTCCTGGTACAACTAGATAGAGGCAATTTGAGTTTGATGGAAGAAGGTATGGTCAACTCAACCAGAACCAGAATCAGAATTGGAACCAGAATCAAAACTGGAACCAGAATAAGAATAGGAACTGGAACCAGAACCAGAACTGGAACCAGTATCAGAGGCACAAGAACTGGAACTAGAACCAACACTGGAACGAGAATCAGAATCAGTACTGGAACCAGATCCAGAACCAGAACAGGTATCAATATTAAAGGTTCAAGTATGATCATCAAAATTACTTCAATTATCATAATCAGTATAACTACAAGAATTATCAGAAATTATCAGATTCATCATAATCATCAGATTCATCCAAATCCCCAGAATTATCAGATTCATCCACCTCATCCAAATCACCAGAATCATCAAGGTTATCAGAATCACCAGATTCATCCAAGTTACCATAGCCAAAACATATTCCAGAATCATCAGAGGAACATGGTTTATCAACCAAAGCAGAATCAAGGAAACTTCTCAAACTGGCCAGAAACAGAACTGGCTCTGATGGCTCGAATTAAGTCTGACTCTAACTCTGACTCTATTCTGACATTGAAGCAGCAAAGTCTGATAAGCAGAAAGAGAAGAATCAGAATCAGGAGAACACTCCAATCAGATTGATCAAAACTGCAAACCTTGATGGGAATTCAAATTTCTTCATCCAGACCCACTAATCAAAGAACATTCAAAAGTCAGAATTTGAAAACCATAAAAGAAGAAACAAAAGGATTTTCAGAGGGAAAATGAAACTGTGACATACAGGTGATATTTTGAGTGTTAATTTTATGTTTACTGTGATAACCAGAAGCTTGATCTTAAAAATCAAAGCAAGATAAGTACTTGCAGGAACTAGGTGATCCAAATAATCTGAGCAAGTTCAGCTGAAATAGTAAAACCAGTTGACTGGTTTCAAAAAAAAAAGCAAAAACCACCAGAAGCAGAATTAATGGATTGGTTGTATTTAGTTCAATTATTAAAATTTGTATTATGACAAACAGCTTGACCTGAAAAGTCAAAGCAAGATGAAACTGATGCAGGTTGACCAGAACAAAAGGAAGCAGAAGTAGAAGAAATAGAAGTACCTGGAAAGGTAGAGGATACAAGCAAGTCAGCAACACATGACAAATCTTCAAAAGATAAATCTGATCAAGTCAGAAACAGCCCAGATAAGTCTGAAGAGAAATCTGGATATTTACCAGAATCAGAAGCTGTTACAGATTTACCAGAACTAGAAGCTGATTTATCAGAATCAGAAGCTGTTACATATTTACCAAAACCAGAAGTTGATTTATCAGAATCAGAAGCTGTTACAGATCTTCCAGAACCAGAAGTTGATGCAGACCAACCAATGTTGATGAAGCTCTAGCAGAGGAAGGTTGGATACTTGCAATGCAAGAATAGCTGAATGAATTTCAAAGGAATGATGTTTGGGATCTGGTATCCAGACCAAACAAAAACATTATTGGAACCAAGTGGGTGTTCAGGAATAAACTCAATGAAAAAGGTGAAGTGGTAACGAACAAAGCCATACTTGTAGCTCAAGGATACAGTCAACAGAAAGGTATTGATTACACTGAGACTTTTTGCTCCAGTGGCCAGGTTAGAAGCAATTAGAATTCTTTTATCATTTGCTGCTAATCATGATATAATTCTGTATCAAATGGATGTTAAAAGTGCATTCTTAAATGGCTATATAAGTGAGGAAGTCTATGTCAAACAGCCCCCTGGATTTGAAAATTCTGATTTTCCAAACCAATGTTTTTAAACTTAAAAAATCTTTATATGGTTTAAAACAAGCACCAAGGGCATGGTATGACAGACTTAGTAACTTTCTGCTTAAGAATGAATTTGATAGAGGCCAGATTGATAATACTCTATTTAGGAAATCCATTAAAAATGATATGTTGATTATTCAAGTTTATGCTGATGATATCATATTTGGATCCACTAATGGCACTTTCTGCAAGGAGTTTTCTGACCTAATGCAGAAAGAGTTCCAAATGAGCACGATGGGAGAACTTAAGTTCTTCCTAGGAATTCAGATTCACCGAGGTAAATCAGGTATACTCATTCACCAATCTAAATACACTAAAGAACTTCTCAAAAAGTTCAAGATGAGTGACTGTAAGCCTATGGCCACCCCCATGCACCCAACCTGCTCACTTGAGAAAGATGAAACTAGCCAAAAGGTAGACCAGAAAACATACATAGGTATGATTGCATCCCTTCTTTACCTAACTGCTTCTAGACCTGACATTTTGTTTAGTGTTTGTGTCTGTGCCCGTTTTCAAGCTGATCCTAGGGAATCCCATTTAACTGCTGTCAAAAGAATCTTGAGATACCTTAAAGGAACCACCAACCTTACCTTGTTATACAAGAAAACCCCCACCTACAAACTAAGAGGTTTTTGTGATTCTGACTATGTTGGAGACAAGTTGGAAAGGAAAAGTACAAGTGGCAACTGCACATTCTTAGGTGATAATTTGATCTCTTGGTCAAGCAAAAGACAAAGCACCATTTCCATGTCAATAGCTGAAGCATAGTATATATCAGCAGCAGGATGCAGCTCACATTTAATCTGGATGAAACATCAACTTGAAGATTACAACATCTTTGAAACCAATATCCCTTTGTTCTATGATAACACTTCAGTTATAAACCTAACCAAGAACCCTATCTTACACTCTAGAGCCAAACACAATGAAATAAAACACCATTTCATTAGGGATCATGTTCAAAAAGGGACTTTAAGCATCCAGTTTGTGGAAACTGATCATCAATGGGCTGATATCTTCACCAAAGCATTACCTGAAGATAGGTTCGAGTTCATCAAGAAACATCTAAACATTATCTCCATATCTGACTAGCTCAAGTAGTCATCTTAAGAGTTTTTAATTTTCTTGTAATTTTACTTTATGTCATTTATTTTCTTGTTTTTACTTTCTGTACTTTGTAAAGAGAAAAACAAAAATACAAAAATAGTATGACCTCTTTTTAGCTGATGACAAAAAAGGGGAGAAAGAGAAAAAGGAGAAATAAGTAGAAAAGGAGAGATAAAAATAAAGGAGAAGTGAAAAAGAAAGAGATGAAAAGAGAAGGAGTTGAAAAGGAGAGGAAACAGGGAGAGAGAAAAATAAAGAGAGAAAAAGAAAGAGTGAAAAGAGAAGAAGTTGAAAAGGAAATGCAATGTGAAGAGAGAAAAGAAAGAGAGAATAAAGAAGGAGTTGAAAAAGAGAGGAAAAGAGAAGAAAATAAAGAGTGATTTAAGAAGGAGTTGAAAAGGAGAGGAAAAAGTCATTATTAGACTTAATGGGAGAGATTGGTCTGAGGGGGAGTATTTCAAGTACTTCAAATTTTTTCAAGCTTTTCAAAGTCTTTTTAAATAAGTGATAAGCTAACAAAATAAGTTAAGGTTTTGTCATCATCAAAAAAGGGGAGATTGTTGGAACCAAGTTGGTTCTAAGTACTTAGGATTTTGATGTTTACAAAAAGCACTCCATGTATTCTTATTTTGTACTTAGAATTATTATATAAAATGTCACCAGAAGATGACGTCACCAGAGGCAGAAGATGACACCACCAGAAGATACATCCAGAGGAAGCAACCAGAGGATAGAAATGTCACCAGAAGGTTAGGCCAGATAATGCATACATAAGGTACTAGCGGATGCATCCTGAAGGCACCAGAGGATACACCTCCAGAGGAAATCAGAGGATATCATCAAAGGTCAAATAACATCTTCTGAGGATATCTTTCCTGGCCCAGATCAGAAGGAAGCAGGATCCAGAAGGAGACCTGGTCCAGACCAGAAGGAAGCTTATCAGAGGGAGACTTGGTCCAGACCAGAAGGAATCATAAGTCAGACTTGGTCCAGAATTAATCCTGACAAGAAGATAGCCTGGTCGTGAATTAAGAATTAGTACAGACTTAATCAGAGCAGAAGTTAACTGGTCATGAACAAGTGACTTGGTTCAGATTTGGTCCAGACCAAAAGATAGCATGGTTTAGAGTATAAAACTAAGTCCAGATCAGAAGAAATAATTGTCCAGATTTAATCCAGACTTGATCCAAATCAGAAGGTAAATGTCCAGATTAAAATATCATCAGTCTAGATTTAATTTCAGTTGAATCCAGTCTCAGTCCAGAATTGGTCTAGATCAGAGGGAAAATGTTCAGATCAATGGTCCAGATTTAAGCATCATGGCCCAGTGATTGGCCGAGATAAGAAGATCATAACATGTGGTTCAGTGTTGGCCGAGATCAGAGGATCACAGTAGATCAGATTGTATGGTCTAGATGTGGTCGAGATCAGAAGATCAAATGGTCCAGATTTTAATCATGATGAAAATCAGTAATAACTTGATTAAAATTCGAAGAAGACTTGATTAAATTTTGATAGAAATTTGATCAAAGTATTAAGGGGATTTGATTAAAAGAAAATTACTGAAGACTTGGAGAAATTCGAATGCAATCTGAAGCTTAAAAAGATATGGTTTGGAATTAAAAGAAACAAGATTTGTCAACAGAATTTTCAAATGCAATCTGAAGCTAAAAAGATATGATTTTTATTTAAGTGAAACCCGATTGACCAAGTTATTTTTGCAAGAGAATCTGGGGAGATTCAGCTCGAATTTAAGCATGGAAGAAACCCTAATTATTCATCTATAAAAAGAGGCTCAAGCCAGAAGACTTAGCATCGAAAATACTTGAGAGTCATACACTTTCGAAAGCAAAATACTTGAGTTTTCAGTGAGGTCAATTGTGAGTATTCGCTTTCCAGAAGCAAGTACTCTAAGTTTTTCTTTCCCTTGTGTTAGGTCTAAGTTGTTGAAGTAGAGTCTACAATATGAGGGAGTCAGAAGGAGTAGCAGATTACTTAGCAATTATATTCAAGGTTCTTTTCCTCAAAAGTCTAGGGTTGTTAGACTTTTTGAGAAGACTGACTTGGAGGGTCAGTGGTACTTTGTAATTCAAAGTTTTTTGAATTAGTGAAATCCTTCAAAGTGAAGGGACTGGACGTGGCCTAGTTAACAGTGAACCAGTATAAAATTCTATGTTTTTATTTACTTTATATCCGCTGCTAACTCTATTTTAATTCATACATAACAGGTTTTGTTTTAAAACTAAAAAGTATTCAAGTTAGTCAAACACAATTCAACCCCCCATCTCGTGTTTGCACCTTCAAATATCCTGGTCAAGTAAGAGACAAAACACTATTGGAATGTCAACAACAGAGGCTGAGTACATTTCAGCAGCTGGCTGCAGTTCTCAGCTACTTTGGATGAAACAACTACTAGAAGACTACAAATTCCTAGAAACCAACATTCCCATTTATTGTGATAACACTTCTGCCATTTGTCTAACCAAAAACCCTATACTACATTCTAGAGCTAAACACATAGAGATCAAACACCACTTCATTAGGGACTTTGTTCAAATACGAGTACTAAATATTCAGTTTGTAGACACTGAACACCAATGGGCTGACATATTCACCAAACCACTACCTGAAGATAGGTTTGACTTCATCAAGAATAACCTAAACATAACCTTCATATTTGACCAATATTGGGATCACTTCAAACCACCAAATCATTTCTCTCTTTGAATTCTAAGACTACTCTTTTCAATGATTTTCTTCTTCAGCCTTGTGTATCTATTTATAGTTAAAATTTTGGCTTCAATTTAGTGTATCTATTTATAGTTAAAATTTGGGCTTTAATTTAGTCCTTGTTTAATTATGAATTGTATCTTGTTCAGATTGAGTTTGTAAATTATTCAGATTGATTCTGTTCATATTTTGTTGTAGATAAATCTTCAACAAATCTTCTTCAAATCTTCAACAAATCTTCTTCAAATCTTGATCAAATCTTAATCAAATATTCTTTAAATCTAAATTAAATCTTCTTCTAATCTTGATCAAATCTTCTTCAAATCTTAATTAAATCTTCTTCAAAACTTGATCGTATCTTCTTCAAATCTTAATTAAATCTTCATCAAATCTTGACCATATTTTATTTTCAACTTGGTCAAAGATTTTCTTCAATTATAAATTTGAATCAAATATTATTTTAGATTTTCATCAATTATAATTTTGAATCAAATCTTATTTTAGATTTTATTCAATTATAAATTTGAATCAAATCTTATTTTAGATTTTCTTTCATACTCTTTAAAGTCAAATATATTATTCTCATAAAATACTTTTGTTTACATCAAAACTCTAAATGTAAAACCAACTTGGTTCCAACATCAAGTTCCAATCTCTTGTATCCAACCCGATAGTGGTTTAGTTCATTCTTCAATATGGGGTTGTTAGGTTTTTAGGAGAATACTTGGCTTGTAGGGTCAAGGTGGTGTTGTTCCTCAAAAGTCTGGCGTTGTCAGGCTGTTTGGGAAGACTAGCTTGGAGGGTCATGTGCTTTGTAATTCAAGGTATTTGAATTAGTGGATTAAAGCCTTTCTAAATGAGGGGACTGGATGTAGCCAAGTTAGTGGTGAACCAAGATGTAGCCAAGTTAGTGGTGAACCAGGATAAATTATCAAAAAGTTATCAACTTTGGAAAACACAATTCAACCCCCTTCTCGTATTTGCACCTTCAAATGCTCTAGTAGAAAGTCAACACTCTTATATGAGTCAATGCTTTGATAGAAAGTTTACACTATGATAATAAGTCAATGCTCTGAAGAAGTCAAATTTTGTTATCCTTTTTTCAACATCTTGAATCTGTTTTTTGTCTGAAGAACTGTGTGACATACTCTCATCACGGCAACATCTGTTTTTCATGTCTCTTTATCAAGATACCATGATTCAATTATGATCACATATTTGGACAAATTTTAATGGAGAATCAATCTAAGAAGATTTGATACAAAAAATTATGATAGATGTTTATTTCTTGCAATCACGACAATAATAAAAAATCTTAATAACCCTGACTTTCTTTATAAAAGGATGTGCAATCTTCACTGAAAGAAATATAACAACAAATACTACGAAAAGCACAATACTATTGTCTCTGCACCTTTGTTCTTAACCCAATTACTTTTCTAAGTGCTAAGAGATATCTTACTTTATGAGAGCATAACTTTGTAAACACACTCTTGTGAGAGTTACTCATGAAAAAAAAAACAGCTTAAACACTTTTTGTTTGTATTCTAGCGCAGTAGTGGTTGCACTCCTCAACAACTTAACTATACTAAGCTAAAAGGTTGAGAAGACTTGAACCCAATCAGATTGACTAGTAGGTGTTTAGTGGACATGCGATATTATTGGTGAATAGTGGATTAAATCCTTCAATTTAAAGAAATTGTATGTAGCTACCATGTTGGTGGTGAACCACTGACTTGTGTTATTATGTGCTTATCGTTTTTATTTGTTCTGTATTATTTCTTTGTTTTAATCTTGCTAAAACCCTTTTTAAAAATAAAACACAATTAAAACCCTCTTTATTGTGTTTCTCATTATACATAATCTCCTTTAGATGGTGATGAGGGTTTGGATTTGAAATGCAATAGAATTGAGCATTGTTTGGGTGGTTTTACCCACGAAATAACTTGCAATGAACTCTAGAAAGGGGTTGAATAGAGTTGGACTTTTTCCAAAACTATTTTGAACTTTTCGAATCACATAGCAGAAATTAGATTTTTAAACATGTTGGGTTTGCATATTATGCATATTAGAATTTGTATTTGAAATGTCAATTGTATTGAAATTAAGCAACTCAACAACGACAATTTAACCAAGAAAAATAGAAATTTGATTTAAGAGTTTTGAAAGATTTTAAGTTTCAAACAAATTGGTATAGATATCTAAATAACACCTAATGAATCACAATTAATAGAAACAATTAGAAATCAAGATTAGAATTTTTAATTTTACACTAATATGTTGAGAATAATGTAAAATCATAATTTCACTTAACACTTATAAATCAAGACAAGACTCAAACAAAAAAATTATCACACCACACATTTTCAATCAATTTCGCACAAAAAATAAATTCGCCACCGAATCATTATAAAGAAATCAAATAACAACCACATAATCAACAAACTCGAAAATAAAGAACATACTTTTGAAACAAATTTACAATCTTCTTTCTCCTCCTTTGGCGTTATAAAAAATAAAAGAACAACCACAAAGTCAACAAAATAGAATCGATGAAAACAAAGCAAATAAACAAAAAAACAGAATGACACAACCAATTTATCTTAGTTCACCACCATCTTGGTAGCTATATCCAATCCTTTCAACCTGAAAAATTTAATCCAATAATTCACCAACTGAATTATACTTCCACTAAACTAGTCAAACTAACTGTGTTCAAGTCTTCTCAACCTTCTAGATTAGTACAGTCAAGTGTTAAGGGATGTAGCCACTATTTGGCTAAGTTACAAAAGAACAAGTTTAAGGGTTTTCTGAACAACTCTCACAAGAGGGTGTTTACAATGTTGTACTCTGAGAAAATTATTTATCAACACTTAGACAAGACAAAAGATTGAGAGCAAGAGTGCAAAGACGATTGTATTGTGCTTATTGTGATACGTTGTTGCTCGTGCTTTTCAATAAGGGTCGCACGTCCTTTTATAAAGATTTTTAGGGTTTTTAGTCGTTGTCCTGATTGCAAGAAATCAACATATATTATGAAGTTTCGTATATAATCTTCTAAGTTTGATTGTCAAAGATATCCTTGAAATTGATTATGCAAATCTTGATATGACGACGGAAAAAATAGAGGATATTATGATTAGAGTATGTCGCATAGACCTTTAGACAAATATGAATTCAGGGTGTCTGGTAAAGGATGCGCAAAAGCTTTGTTTTCTTCGTAGCTTTGTCTTTTTAGAGTGTTGACTTTCATAAGAGCATATACTATTGATCGAGTCAGACAATCATATGCTTGATGCGATAATCAAAGGCAGACAATGACTTTCTTGTCAAGGTTATCATAGGCAGAGAGATCATATGCTTATTGTGATTTTCATAGTCAAACTAATCAAAGCATTGCTGGTATTATATGAGGTAACCAGAGGTGCATTTTATAGTGCGGTCACCAGACTTAGAATGCAGATAATAGAGTGGATTCTTGGCGTTTATTTAACTAGGATCAAAATATTAGACGATGCAACTTGAACTCATATAGAGTAACCTGATCTAGAAACTACACACTAAAACAGAACAATAGTGCTTTAAATTATTCTCACAAAATAATTTGGTTATCATCAAAACATGTAAGGATTATAGTTCTTCAAACCAACTTGATTCTAAAACACAGCAACCTAAGAAACATTGTACTATCATTTTAGTTCTGATAGCATACTTTGTAACATTCTCTTGTGAGAGTTATATAGAAAATAAACACTTTCTTCACCTAGCCCATTAATGATTGTTGTCCTTAACACCTTGAGTGTATTAAGCTAGTAGGTTCAAAAGACTTGAACACAATCAGTCTGAGTAGTTGGTGTTCAGTCTGAGTAGTAGGTTCAAAAGACTTGAACACAGTCAGTCTGAGTAGTGGAGTAAATACTTCAGGATGAAGGGACTGAACGTCACTACCTTATTGGTTATGAACTAGGATAAATTGGATTTGTGATTCACTTCTCTATTTCTTTATTTTATGTTGTTTTATCATAAGTTTTTAGCATCTTTTTTCAAAGAAAAGTATAAAAAAAAAAAAACACAATTCAAACTCTCCATTTCTTGTGTTTTTTACTCTTCAATCATTAAAACAAGAATTAAGGGTCATTTTTCTTCAAACTAACTTGGTTCTAACATATCTCGCATGTAGAGTACATCTTGTCCCTATTCAATTAGATAAGAGTTTCTTTCTTTAATATATGATTATGGACTTTTACAAGATATGTCAGTGATTGTTACATACACATGCATACAAATCCTTTCTAGCTACATGCTCTTGACACAAAATCTTAGAACTATCCTCCGAATTCCGAACACACGTATCTTCAAGTGGTGGTGAAGGTTGGTATTTGGAATGTGGTGGTGTTGATGATTGTTTGGATGATAGGAGTATGTAATCATCTAGTGGTGTTAGAGACAAATGTTTGATAGGAAGTGAAATAAACGGTAGTAGATGATGTTTTCTAGCTTATCTCTTAAAGTTGCAAATAAGTGAAGGAAATTTATCACTTTTATGAAAAGCATAATAAGTAGAACGAAATTTACCAGATCTATTGTCATTAGAGTAAGATACTTGGGGATAGGGCTGGACATTAAATCGGTTTGGGTGGGTTCGGGCCTAAAAACAACAACTTGCCCAAACCGCGGGTGAGAGACGTAGACCCAATATAGTCTGCCCATTGAAACGGTTTGGACGAGTCTTTGGCCCAATTGCCTTTTTGTTTTGTTTTTTCTATGATGACCAAGTTTTGGCCCATTTTTTTTATCTATATCGGGGGGCAATTATTAGACCTATTTTATAAATTTTGAATTTTTGGTCCAGTTTTACATGTTTGGTATTTTTCTATTGATGACCCATATGGGCTACTCTGTCCAATTTGGTTATTATAACTTGGTCAATCATATCTACAAATTTGAACTTTCACTTGTTACAAATTAAAATCAAATTAAACATACACAACTGATCAATAGCTTAAAAATACCCAATACAATGATATACAAGTTCTAATAGATTTACTCAACAATATGAATGGTGAGACACATTATCAAGTTATAAAAATCATGCAGTAACTGATTGTTTCAATTTAAATTTGACTCATGTCATGCAAGCACATTGATTGTTTCAAATGACTCTATGACAACTGACAATATTACAAATCAATACAAATTATAGAAATGAAATTATAATTATCATCAACTTGTGACCTTTACTAAATATATCTAACCTTCATATAATTTATTCTACAAATAATTAATATATCAATCATAACAATGGCACCCCAAGCTGTTAAGACAAAATCTCAATTAATTGTTTTGATGTAAACAAACAAAGATTAATTAAAAAAACTTTAATTATGATTCTAAATAATGTGTTATTTAACATGTGCTTTTGAGTGTTTTAATCTAAGATAGGTACTAAGCAAAAGCAAGCAAAATCAATTTAAGGAAAAAGCAAAAAATGAACTTCCAAAAATAAAGAAGGTTCTTGACATATTTCTGGAAAACCAAGAACATTCTCCACATTTTTCATTTCATCAAAGAAGTTCAAGTCAGTTTTTAATACAAGGAAAGATCCTGCAAATTTCGAATGAATTTCCAGTACATCTACAAGGAATGTACAACTCTCATATTAGCAAAAGAAATACTCCAAAAGATCAGAGGAGATGACTCGAGGAAAAATGACAGAATCGTTCAAGATCAATCATTCTCCATGTTCAAGAACATTCTCCAGCTTATGTGATATAAACCAAGAACATTCTTGAAACTTCATCATGACTTTGGGACATATATTCTTGTGAGAAAAACACCCTCAAACACTGTCCAAATCAAATGACAAAGAATGCATCAGATCAAAAAGTCTTGCAGTCAAAAAGAAGAAAGTTTCAATCAACAGTCTTGTTTAGAAATATGATTTTTTACAACCCGACCTTTGACCAAGGGAACCTCTCCAACAGTCATATCAGCTATCATGGACCTCCTCAAAGCCTATAAAAGGAACTCCAAGCTAAAAGAAAAATCAGATATTCAAGTGCTAAGAAAAAGCCATCAATCACTTACATTCATACTTGAAAGTCTCACATTCATAAAAAAAATCAGTATCATCCATTTACGAATCTATTGTTATTAGCTTACTGAAATCTTTTGTAAAAAATCTAAATCTCAAACAAGTGTTGAGATTTATCAGATTCTGCCAAACACTCTAAATCATTACTGTAAACTCAAGACTATAAGAGTTGTTTATAGTTGAGTAGCTTGATAGAAAATCCTTTTATGGTTAAAAGGCGAAGTGAAAAATCCCCTCAAGATTGATAGGTGACCTGATTGAACTCCTTTCTAGGTGGAAAGGATTGTAGTTTGTAACAGATCAAGGTTGATATGAACTAGTTGGTCTAAAACCAAGAAGGTTCTTCGTTTGAACATTTAGTGGAAAATCTCACAATTGCGAGGACTAGACGTAGCCCGGGTTGTGTGAATCAGGATATATCATTGTGTGATATCTCTTCCCTATATCTATTTACTTTCAGTCTTTCGATTATTAAAGTAAAATAGACAAGTTGATTTTTGTTTTTTAACTAACCAAGAACGTTCTTCGTTTTCTCTTTTTCAGAACCAAGAACGTTCTCCGTTTTCTCTTTTCACAACCAAGATTGATCTTGAGTTATTTTCTTAAGTTTTAACAGGGAATTTTTAAATAGACAAATTTACAATTCAAACCCTCTTCCTTTTAAATTGACATTACTACTTCACAAGCAACAAGACAACAAAGATAAATTTGAATTGGAAACACCTAACACAAATTAACACCACAACCCAATTATATTTGCTTGATTGAAAATTTACTAGTTAACAAGTATTTACTAAATGTATCTAACCATCATAAAAATTAATTTAAAACAAAATCAAACTTAAAATAACAAAGAATTATGTGCATACCTGTAATGTATTGGATTAGGTCTACAAGATTCTGTTTTTTCCCTCACAATAATGAGTCTATATTCTGAATGCAGAGTATGTATGTCTCTAGCTCTCTACATGGCAACAAAATAATTAATAAAATGACCCAAATACCTAACAAAAACATTAAGACAACACCAACATTAGAATTTGATACTAAATTGAAATATATTTGGATTTACCAGCATAGACAAAATTAGCACCATCAAACTAAAATAGCAACAACATTAATAAAGACTAAAACAACAGCATCATTAATAAAATGAAAGAAAAAAAAAAGGCATATTGTGAACATATAAAAAACATTATACATAGTAAATAAAGAATAAACTAAAAGTAAAAATTTGTACACTTCGCAAAATATGGCGTTAGCACTATCCTAAAGTGAAAAGCAGTAAGAGTCAACTTTGTGATTCCAAAAAATTTTAAAAAGTCATATATGAAACACTTGGAACTAATTAACTAGTACAAAAACAAAATTGAGTCATCATTTCAAAAAATTCAAATTAGTAACAAGTAAAGAGATGACAATGACGTACTCCATTTTAACCAAGTAGATGGTTGTGCCTTGAAACTCTATAAAATAAAGAACATGGCAGTTTATTAGAAATACACAATTTTTATGAATTGAAGCTAATTATATATACATGACAACTTTTACCTCAATAATTTTTTCAGAAAGCTCAGTTTCTTCCGTGGGATTCAAGTCTTTGAAATAGGTGAAAGAAGGTTTCAACCAATTTTAGGTACAAATTAATGCCTCTTCCATTTTGGGTTTAGAGAGGTCATGAAAGTTTCTATTACTCTACCTCAATGCTGAAAGCATTTTCAGACGCAACTATACACACTAGTATGGTTAAAATGTCTTTGTCTATTAAGGATAAAATTGGGTACTAAAACTGAATTATGTATCCACCAAGCTAGGATATGAAATTTATCACTCATTTTCACACATTTACTGACATGATACCCCTGAAGCTCATTTTGCTGGACAATTGAGTCTTTTTCTTTTAAATGGTCTTAAATGCTTGCGCCCTTGCCATTTAAGAAAGATGGGCAACAGCAACAAATGTTTCGTCATTAGAAACATTTTCACCAGCATTTGGATTTGGTTGAGATGAATTGTTTGTTAGGTCATCAACTGTTTTGTACCAATTGTATAGATTAGTTAAATTATCTTTTGTAGAGGCAAGCAACTCTTTAGAAGATATTTTTTTAGTTGCATACATATGCTTAAAAGACCACTCAACATATTTTAACTTATACCATGGAGAAAAAATTACCCCAAGATATAACAGTTGTTTTATGTTTTCTACATTTCCCCAATAGTTTTCATATATAGCTATTATATCCACACCCACATTAGCAAAAACAGTGTTTAAATTCAAAGAGGCAAAATCTAGCTCACAATAGATTGTAGACATTTGGTGAAAAGTTGTATAAATACTCAGATGTTGTGAGGTGGAAAACACCCTAGTTGCCTCATAAAATAACTTCAAAAAAATTGCAAAAGCTCTAGCGATATCCCTATTAGAACTAATTAGGGGACCAACCTTTCCAAAAAAAATCCTTGTAACTAGAATCCCCATCCTCAAGTTTGTCAAAGGCTACTTGAAACTTCTCAGCAACCTCAAACATCAAGTAAGTTGAGTTCCACCGAGTGGAACCATCAACAGAAACTAACTTTTTACAGGAAATTCCAACAAATCCTACGTATTCCCTAAACTTGGAAACCCTATGAGGTGAATTCTTAACAAACCTAACAACATTCCTAATGGCAAAGATTGATAAGTTTCTCTCTTTCAAACTCTCGGTTACAACCAAATTTAAAATATGTGCACAACACCTTATGTGGAAATATTCATCATCCCTCATCAACCTATTCATATTTTTTAGGCTAAATAGCACCCGTGGTCCCTTAACTTAATTTCAGTTAACGATTTAGTCCTTTATCTTTTTTTCCCATTTTGGTCCTTTATGTTTTTAAATAATTTCAGCGTTACCCTTTAAGTGGGGTTCCGTTACAAAAAAAGTTAAAAAGTTACCCCTCCATTTCCTTTTCCCTGGGTTTTCTCTCACGTTTATGTTTCTTTTGTTTGGTTTAGGGTTACCTTTCTTCTCCATTCACTTTCTCCCTTCATCTCCTTTCTTCTCTTTTTCCGTATCATCTCTTTCCTTCATCATCTTCTCCCTTCACCCACGCATGAAAATCGAAGCACGAAATCATAGAAAACACTATCGGAATCAACATTGAACGAAAGGAAAGGTATGTTTTTTATTGATTCTGACATTTAGTGATTCCCTCTTTTTTTAGGGTTTGAGGTTTAGTGTGTTCCATATGGTATTTATTATTTGCATGTGTTTGATTTGTGAATGAGTTGATTACTGCATATTTTGTTTATTGGGATCTAGGGTTTGTGGTCCACACTTAAATATTCGTTCCTCTTTTTCTAAGATTATGGGACCAGTTTTATGGTCCCTACCATGTGATTATATTTTTCCATTAATGAGTTTTTTTGTCTTTTCAATGTATAAAAAGCAGAATGGATGTTTTTTTTGTTAATATCCACCATGGAGGGTATTTTTTGGATGACACAATGGAAGTGTATGAAGGTGAAGTGTCAAATTGGAAATGTGATGCTGACAGGTGGAGTTACTTTGAGATTTACGATATTGTTAAACAAATGGGGTATCTTGAAATTATTAGTATATGGTATGAGGTGTATGGTGAGAAAAAGTATTTGGAAAATGACTTTGGGGCTATGGAAATGGTAACTTTTGCCAAGGCTAATGGGCTCCCCTTCCAGTCACGATTACAAAGAAAGAAAAGAGGGAACTTTTCAAAGTGCCATTACTTGGACATCCAAGCACTGAAACACCAAAACCCCAGTACAAAAGTTATTCCCCATACCATTACGGAGCTAAAGAACCCAGTTTTGTAGCAGCAAACTCAAGCTGCAGTTTCACCGGTTTTGGACGCGCAAACGGGAGCAGAATCAGAAACGAGAGGAATAGCAAAACACGCAACAAGGGTAAGGGTACCTTCCAACTTTCTAGTTGCATTAGGGCTGTAAATGCTTGTTGTTTCATTCTATTTTTGAAGAAAAACTATTTTGCAGTCACATTTTTGAAGAAAATGAAGAAAATGCATTTTTGTGATGTGTAATGAATCTGTGATGTTGTTGTTCTGGTTGTTACTGCAAAGCTGTTTTATTTGTGTGGGAAAGCTGAAAAACGTTTTGCTTGTTATTTTAAATATGATTAAAATGCATGTCATAAAACTGTTTTGGAAAAATGGTTTTACAATGCAAAAATGTATTCTGTTTTGCTGCTCTGAGATGTTGCATGTTATTCTGAGGTGTGTGAAAGCTGAAATGCTTACATGATTATTCTGATGTTTGAGAAAGACTAGAATATGCTTGCATGTTGTGTTGTTTGTGTAAGAATGCTGAAAATGCCTTGCATGTGGTTTGGAGATGCATGTTCTGATTCTGGTGTGATCATTCTATTTCTGCTTCTGATGAGTTTGATGATTGATCATTCTGTTTCTGTTATGGATGATTTGGTGTTAATGATTTTGACTCTGTTCTGTTTTATGTGATTCTGGTGATGTTGACGATTTAAAAAGAAAAGGGATTTTAAATGAGGAAAGTGTTTCTGGAAAAATGCAGAGTCTGTTTTGATGTTTGGTTGTCATTTTTAAAGAAACCGTTTGAAATGTGTTGCTTTTGATGATTCTGATAATCATCATGTTTTCTGCTTTTGATGATTCTGATCATCATCCTGTTTCCTGCTTCTGATGATTCTGATCATCATCATGTTTCCTGCTTCTGATGATTTTGATAATCATCATGTTTTCTACTTCTGATGATTCTGATCATCATCATGTTTCCTGCTTCTGATGATTCTAATAATCATCATGTTTTCTGCTTCTGATGATTCTGATAATCATTTTGTTGTTTCTGCTTCTGGTGATTCTGGCATGAACCATTCTGTGTTTCTTCTGATCAATTCTGGATGAAGTCTGGGCGAAGTCTGGGTTATCCAAAATTCGATTGTCATGCCATGTTCTGGTCAAATTATCTTTTGGATTACTTCTTGCTTTTGACAACTTATGGCCTGGAACAACTCTCCACATGGCAGGCTTCACAATAGTATGGTCCAAAGAATCTTCTGATATTTATTCCCTCTGATATAGTCCATCAAAGATATCTTCTGGTCACTTCTGGACAAGTATGGACTGTGTTGAAATTACACTGCCAGACTATGTTCTGATCAGTATAACTTCTTGATTGCTTCTGATATTTGAATCATTCTTGTTTGGAGCAATTCATATTATGGCAGGCTTCCCTCTGGTGTTTTCCAGATGTTCTTCTGATTTTGTTTCTATTTGATATAATCCTCCAAAGTTATCTTCTGGTCGGTTTTGGACATTCTGGTTTATCTTCTGATAATTCCATAAATGCATCTTCTGTAAATTCAGAATGTATCCTCTGATACATTCATCTTCTGGTGGTTTTTACCGTAGTAATTCAAGTTCAAAATAAGATTCCATCAAGTGTATTTGTACACATCAAAATCCAGATTATTTAGAACCAACTTGGTTCCAACATCACTCTGTGTTGCTTTTGATGATTCTTGTCTGAATCATTCTGTTTTGCTTCTGATGATTCTGATAATCATCTTGTTTCTACTTCTGATGATTCTGATATTAATCATCATGTTTCTGCTTCTGATGATTCTTGTCTGAATCATTCTATTTTGCTTTTGATGATTCTGATAATCATCTTGTTTCTGCTTCTGATGATTCTGATATTAATCATCATGTTTCTGCTTCTGATGATTCTTATGTGAATCATTCTGTTTTGCTTCTGATGATTCTGATAATCATTCTGTTTTGCTTCTGATGATTCTGATATTAATCATCTTGTTTCTACTTCTGATGATTCTGATATTAATCATCCTGTTTCTGCTTCTGATGATTCTGATGTTAATCATCCTGTTTCTACTTCTGATGATTCTGATGTTAATCATCCTGTTTTTGCTTCTGATGATTCTGGAGTGAATCATTCTGTTTTGCTTTTGGTGATTCTGGTGTGAGTCATTCTGTTTTGCTTCTGGTGATTCTAGTGAGTCATTCTGTTTTGCTTCTGATGATTCTGGTTCTGTTTTCTGATGTTCTGGTGTTGATGATTCTGATTCTAATTCTGTTTCCTGATGTTCTGATATTAATCATTCATTCTGGTTCTGTTTCTAATGTTCTGGTGTTGATGATTCTAATTTCTAATTCTGTTTCTAATGTTCTAATGTTAATCATTCTCATTCTGGTTCTGCTTTCTGATGATCTGATGTTGATCATTCTGGTTTTGTCTTTTGTATTCGACTACAGGCATGCTGTATTCGAATACAGAATGTTAAAATTGCAGATTTTCACTAGTTTCAACTTCTGTATTCGAATACAAGGGATCTGTATTCGAATACATATTCGTGTTTTTCCAGAAACTCAGTTTTTAGCTTCTATATTCAAATACAAGGAAGCTGTATTCGAATACAGATTCGTGTTTTCCAGAAAATCAAGTTTTAAACTCTGCCTTGTGAATTTTAAAGTGTTGGGAAACTTTGAGAAGGATTTAAATGATTTAAAATGGAATTTTTGTGATAGTTTGAAGTGGGGTGATGAAGTTTTTGAGACTTTATTGATGTAGTGAAAAAATGTTGATTTGTGCACTGAGACTGCCTCTATATTCGACTACCAGGGGGCTGTAGTCGAATACAGAGTGTTAATTCTGCACTGTTTTGACTCCTGTATTCGAATACAAGGGATCTGTATTCGAATACAACGGATCTGTATTCGAATACATATTCGTGTTTTTCCAGAAACTCAGTTTTTAGCTTCTGTATTCGAATACAAGGAAGCTGTATTCGAATACAGATTCGTGTTTTCCAGAAAATCAAGTTTTAAACTCTGCCTTGTGAATTTTAAAGTGTTGGGAAACTTTGAGAAGGATTTAAATGATTTAAAATGGAATTTTTGTGATAGTTTGAAGTGGGGTGATGAAGTTTTTGAGACTTTATTGATGTAGTGAAAAAATGTTGATTTGTGCACTGAGACTGCCTCTGTATTCGACTACCAGGGGGCTGTAGTCGAATACAGAGTGTTAATTCTGCACTGTTTTGACTCCTGTATTCGAATACAAGGGATCTGTATTCGAATACAACGGATCTGTATTCGAATACATATTCGTGTTTTTCCAGAAACTCAGTTTTTAGCTTCTGTATTCGAATACAAGGAAGCTGTATTCGAATACAGATTCGTGTTTTCCAGAAAATCAAGTTTTAAACTCTGCCTTGTGAATTTTAAAGTGTTGGGAAACTTTGAGAAGGATTTAAATGATTTAAAATGGAATTTTTGTGATAGTTTGAAGTGGGGTGATGAAGTTTTTGGGACTTTATTGATGTAGTGAAAAAATGTTGATTTGTGCACTGAGACTGCCTCTGTATTCGACTACCAGGGGGCTGTAGTCGAATACTGAGTGTTAATTCTGCACTGTTTTGACTCCTGTATTCGAATACAGATTCGTATTTTCCAGAAAACTCGGTTTTAAACACTATTTTGTGAATTTTAAGAGTTTGGGGAACAATGGAAAGACTTGAGATGATTTAGTATGGAATTGGTGAGATAATGTGAATTGTTAATGATTACTTGAATGTTTAAGCATTGATGTGTTGATAATAAAATGGGTTGTGTTGAGGTATTTTGAGAAATGGTGGAAATGCATGAAATTCATTGATGTCGCATACTGTTTTCAGTGAAGAGAAAACATTGCATGTTCATGCATTGCATAGTCAAGTGGTGACCGCGATGGGCCACAGAGTTGATGCGGTGACCGTGATGGGCCGCGAAGTTAAGTAGTAACCATGGGTTATAGAATAGTTTCGCGTGTATTAGACGGTCCATTATATCCGTGCGAGGATTTAACTTCTGTGTATTTGGCCTGTGAGAGGCTAATACATGTAATTGTAGTGACCATGATGGTTATAGAATAATTCCGTGTGTATTAGACGGTCTATTCTATCCAGGCTACGGAATGGTTCCGCGTGTATTAGATGGTCCATTCCATTTGTGAAGTCATGCTGGTCTATTGAGCGACTGCACCGGTGCTGATCTGTGAGAGATTGCACCCTGGTCTTGAGGGCCGTTAAAGTCTGACATATATAAATCGTGCTGGTCTGTGAGAGACTGCACGTGTGCTGGTCTGTGAGCGACTGCACCTTGGTGATTCCAAGAAAATTGTATACATGAGCATATACATATTGCATTGGGGGATTGATCGGTGGGTCACGATTGGATTATGATGATGAGTGGAAATTGAATGTGTGTGAGTACTGTTCAGAGTCTGAATCTCTGATTTAATGATTGTGATTTGCTGAGGTGTTGTTTGTACTTACCACATATTTCATAATAATTGGCTGCTGTTTTGAAAAGGCATATATGTCATTAAATTTCAAATGAGCATTATTATTTTCCTCGTCATTTTCATATATTATGCCATGAATATATGTGTTGTTGTGAGATATATGCTATGTGCTTATTTGTTAATTTCGGTCGGTGACCCTTGCTATTATATTGTGGACTTTGGGCTTTGCCCTCAGATGCCCCCCAAACCCATGCCACCCGTGGGTACCCGAACGACGGAAACGTCGTTGAACTTCCTTGATCGTTATTCGCGCACTGCTTGGGAATTCGACCCCATCTCAAGCAGAGCGACTTACACGGGGTGGTTGGAGCAGACGAGTAGGACTGACGGCGTAGAGGACTTTGTGGAGCGCACTCATGCGAGCATAGACTTTCCCGTGCCTTCCCGTCTGGTATTGGAGGCGCACGGAATTTTCGACGATGCTGAGGAGTCCACTAGAGGGGTTGAGACGGAGGCCACCGTACGCGTGGTGACTCCCAACCCGGTTGTTGGAGGAGTTGTACATGAGTCTGAGGCAGAAGGGAAGAATGATGAGCTGAGGCCAGTAGCAGTTGAGACTCCGGGTCCGTCCAAGATCTCCGAGGACTGTTATGAGATTCTGGCGCCGCCGAAGCGACCGAGACTTGTTATTGATCTGACTTCTGAGGAGATCGACCCCTCTCTGTATGATGAGGAGGAGGAGGAGGTCACGTCGAGGCGAGCGGCAGATTCGGAGAAGACTTGCTTAGGATGCAGAGGAAATCCGTGCTACTGTAGCTTTAGCGCATGATCAGTCTAGACTTTTGTATAGGGTCTTGAGTTTTGGGAAATGTAATTTTATTTTGGGAATTAATGTATTACTTTTTCCGCTGTATTATTCTGCACTCTGACACTGATTGGGTGATAACCTTTGAAATGAACTGATTTTATTTTAATTCCCTTGATATTAATTTTGGAAAACTCATTTTAATTATTTATTGAAAAAAAAAATGCACCCGCGCTGTATTTTAAACTCGGGGTGTTACATGAACCAACTCAAACAGAATACAATATTCGGTCAGATAGTGATGATAGTGCTGCTAAAGTAATTTTTGGAGACTCAAATGATGAATTGCCTAATAATGACGGGTTTGATGAGGTCCAAATAGGTGGCGATGGAGTTGAAGAACAAGGAGGGGTAGGTGGTAAGGAAACCGAGTGTGAAGTTGAAATTGAGAACAGGAATAGTGCAACTAAGAAAGGGTCTAGTACTAGTAAAAAGAAGAAACAAAGTACTGGTAAGAAAAGAGGGAGACCTACGAAGATCCGTGTTGAGAAAGAACATATTGTGAATGAAGATGAGGAGGTTAATGTGCCAAGTGATGACTCTTTGAATTTGACTTCAAAAAGTAAGAAGCAGTTAAAACCAACTGAGAAGGAATTTTGCGATGAAGAGTATTTGATGGAGGAATTGGAGAATGATGAAGATGGTGATGAAGATGACACTCAAGAGAAGTATCCTTTATTTGTGATGTCCAAAAAAATGGAAGATTATAAGTGGGTTTTAGGAAGCCTTTTCACCGATAAAGAAGAATTTAAGGAGGCTATGACAACATATGCCATTCATAATGGGAGGGATTTGAAGTTTATAAAAAATGACAATCTAAGAGTGAGAGTTAAATGTAAGGAAGGCTGTGAGTGGTTTGCCTATTGTGCAAAGTTACCTGACGAAGATACATGGCAACTTAGGAAACTAGTTGACACATATTCATGTAATAGAGAGTATAAGGTCAAATTTATGAGATCAAGTTGGCTCGGAAAAAGATTGTACTCAACAGTGAAGGAGAACCCGAACATAAAAATTACAGATGTTTCTAACAAGGTTCATCAAAAGTGGAATGCTGGAGTGAGTAAGATGAAGGCATTTAGGGCACGTAGGCTTGCAATCGATATGGTTGATGGATCATTCAGAGAGCAATATCTAAGATTGTATGATTACTGTCATGAGTTATTAAGATCAAATCCAAATAGTACTCTTAAGTTAGAAGTCCGAGCTACAAATTTGGAGGTAACTGATTATATGGACAGACCACTTTTACCGAGCTTTCAACGCCTATATATGTGTCTTAATGGATGTAAGGAGAGTTTCCTGATTTGTAGACCAATAATTGGTCTTGATGGTTGTTTTCTTAAAGGGTATTATGCGGGTATGATTCTTGCTGCTGTTGGTAGAGATCCAAATGACCAAATGCTTCCAATTGCTGTCGCTGTAGTTGAAGGTGAGACAAGAGATTCATGGACTTGGTTCCTAAAATTATTAATTGATGACTTGGGTGGACAACAAGTATGCAAGTTTTACACATTCATATCTGATCAGCAAAAGGTATTAATTTAAGTTCAATTATTCATTATTCATTTATGTTAATTTACTTATTTATGTTAATTTATTTATTCTAGTTAATTTATTTATTTATTTATTTATGTTGTTTATGTTAGGGATTGTTGCCTGCAATGGATGAGTTGCTTCCTAGGGTTGAACAAAGGTTTTGTTGTAAGACACCTTTATAACAACTTCAGAAAAATTCACCCAGGGAAAAAGCTTAAGGAATTGATGTGGAAGGCAGCCAAGTCAACGTATCATCAAGAATGGGAAAGAGAAATGAAAGAGTTGAGGAAGGTTAACGAAGAGGCCTACAAATATTTGGTGAAGATTCCACCAAGGTTTTGGTCTAAGTCAAGATTCAGTTTCAAATCTAAATGTGATGTGCTTGTTAACAATATGTCAGAGACATTCAATAGTGTCATAATTGGACCTAGAGGGAAACCTATAGTGACAATGTTTGAGGACATCAGACAATGCATTATCAACCGTACTCTCCAATCCCTTAAAACTTCTTTTATCTTCTTATATACGTTTTCACGCTTGAGGTTAGGGATAACTGTAAAACTATTTTTTTTTAATATAATTCCACAGTGTGTTGTAAGAGTCAAGTAATTAAAGTTTTGGATTGATGTTCAGTGGTCAGTAGTAAGGTCTAGGTGAAAAAATGGACTATTGAGGATTGAGCCTTTTAAATGGATTGGATCTAGGGAAGCCTCCTAGTAAGTTTTTTTTTTTTTGACACACACCCATATATATACACTAAATAATAGTTATAATAATATAATATAATTAATTTGGATCAGACAAATTTGAGTATCTGCGGTCCAAATATCATGAACCGAACCGCCCATTAAAAACCACATGAACCCATAAACATAAATTTGCGGACCTGCTTTTATCCGCCCGATAAGAAAACTAGGTTGTAAACTATCCGGTTATTTGCGGGCCACGTGTGGTTGTTCAACCCTAATTGGGGAAACATGATAAAGTGAGAAAAAAAGGGAAACATAGTGATGTAATAGTGGTATTGGGAAAGCGTCATCTACTATTGATTATCTCATATCATATCAAACTTTTTTCTTTCTCAAACACCACCAAACGATTACATGCCCCCACTACTCGAACAATTTTCAGTACCACTGCATCGTATTTTATGCAACTACTACTTTATGTTATGAAATAATGAACGAACACAAAACTTCAATACAACTTAAACAACAAACACACCACAAACATACAATAGAAGAACAAATACAACACAACATAAACAACAAACCGATTGATAATCAACGTTACGTCTAACTCAATTAGACCTTTTGTGAAATAATGATGGAAGGTAGCGATCATTGTTTTGACATCATCATCGTCTTGAAAACCAATATTGATATACTTGAGACATCCATCCAAATTGATTGATGAACAATGATATTCAATACAAACTACCCTCATAAATCGCACCTAAGTTAAGAAGATTATGGAGTTTACTTTTCTTTTAAAATCATGGAATGTGATATTATCAAATATCCTAAATTCTTTTGGTTGTCCACCATTAAAGTAACCAAAAGCTAGATTAAACAATGTGTTGATGATAAGCAAAAAGTTTAAAATGACTTTCATTAAAACAAACATTTATAAAAGTGTTAGATGCAATCTAAGCCATACAAGTGTTTGTGCAATCTGGGCCATAAAAAAGTCAATACACCTAACAATATATCAATCATCTGTTGAAGACATACAAAATGATTTTTAAAATGATTTTTGTGGCAATTCTAGTGACCCACAATGTTGTAGACATCTTCCTAAATTGTAGCTCATGATGTATACTCATAACTGCAATAATCTTTCCAATCTCATGCAAGTGGAGACAACAAATATCTTGACTTCAATTTTACTTCAACCCAATGATCTTCATTAACAAAACCAATGTTGATAATACGATAACGTGGAATATCCTGAGTGTGTGCTCCCTTTAATGGGAAGTAGGTAAAAGAAAATGTTTTACTCAACGTGACAAGAACGAGATAATATTTTATTGCTATCATGTAACCCATATATGAAATGTTCATCCACTTCTCCTCGTTGTACTTTAGTTGGATTTTTCAATTATATCTACTATTATTTTTGAAAAAGTTTTCTTAAAACTAATATTTGATTAATTCTTTAGGAAATAATTAATTCTTTCTATATTCCAAAAATAAAAAGTTGAAAAATTAATATACAAACTTTCTTCATATTTGATTTAATTCTTTAGGAAATAATTAAGTTATCTTTATGTTGATTTTTCTTGGGAAGGGAATTTTCAAATAAAATTTTGAATAATAAAATTAATTCTAACCAGTATAGATTTACTTAATTGAGGAAAATTTTCAGGAAGCTACATCATATCATCTTATTGAATGCACCAAAAAGTACAAGACATGCTAATGGTAGCTCAACAAGTTGTAAACAATCCCATCTGTATCTGTACAATAAATAGAGTTTAATTAATGACTAATTGACTATGCATTAACCGTGTAAAATCATCCAATAAGGATCCATTATCTTACCATATAAGTCTATTAACCACTTTTAAAAATAACCACTACATACTCTGTGCATATCCCCTTTCTCATTAAATATATAATCAACATGGGCAGAAAGTGAATTTTTCCCTTTATGTACAAAGTATTTTTTCTGAAAACCTGTGATACTTTCCAATCCAGAACCACTATAAGAGATTCATACAAACTATCTGAACCTACAAACGATAGAACCTGAGACTAGAGAGGACAATGCAAACACCGCAAAAGCAATGAAGGACAAAACCACGGATGCATTCGCCATGTACGGGAACTCGCAGTCATAGGCTCTAGTGGCAGCCGATGAGGATGCTGACATTAGAAGGTATGTCAAGATCTGCAATTGAAAACAAGCAGGATAGTAGTTGTTTAGTAGTAGTTAGTACTTTGTACAAGTAAGCATGCATCAAACTGTTCCATAAGTACAACTTAATTGGTAGCTACAAGGACATCGATATGCAGGATCTGTGTTTGAACCCCGGGATTTTCCACACTTAAGGTGTGTGAATCTAGCCACTAAGCAATTTGAACAAAAAATAAGCATGCATCAAATTAGAGAACACACCTTTCGAGACGATGAAAAACAGGAAGTACTGAAAGCCCTACTTTGAAATAATTTAAAACTTTCTCAATTAAAATATGTATTTAATTCATGTTCGCTGAAAAGCTCTTGTAAGGTTATAGGTGTTTTAGATAGAAGGTTTAAGAAAAATTTGAGATACCAAATAATTTTAAATTATGGGAAAAACTGCTAAGCTCATAGTTATGAAAGATTTTCAACTTTCCTTTCTTTTCCAATTTCATAAGTATATAATCAAGGATAAGAAGTGTCAAATGCAGAAAAGTATAATTCAGAACAGTTTTCCTGTTGGAGAGTTCTCATATAAATAATAATATGTATGCGATTATAAGCTAGCCTGACACTCAACCCAAATACAATTGTGATATCCTATTTATGGAGAGAAAACAGTTTTAAAAATATATAATTGCACAGTTGTTTTAGTGACCATAGACTTTGCCAATAAATCCACTGACAAGAAGTTCGATTAAACTGTATTATTAAGTAGATGAGAAGCATATGATAATCTAGTACTTTCAAGTTTCAGGGCCTGATTGGTGCGCATGATAGGATATAGACTAGATAAACATGTATCTCTGGTGACATTTGGTATGGAGTTATCTCAAAATCAGCAAGTTAACTAAAGTTCATTAGCTTTGTCGAAGGAAAACTTATATGATGATGGGAGATTCATCAAAGCAAGTAGCAGTTGAAAAAAAGTGCTAAAAGAGTTACAAAATTGTACTGCGCGGTGAACTTTGAAACCTTAGTTTAGTTCAATTATCTGAATAACCAGAATCAGCAAGTCAATTAACTTTGTCAAAAGAAAACTTTTATCATGATGGGAGATTCATCAAAGCAAGTAGAAGTTAGAATAAAGTGTAAAAGATTTCTGAAAATGTGGTGTTTGGTAACCTTTGAAACCAACCACCTTGGCCAGTGTTTGGCTCAATTGTCTGCATTTTCCAATAGCATCTAATTTGTCGCCATAGTATACAATACAGAAGCAAAACTGAAAACCATGTGAAGTACTTCTAATTTTAGTTGAATTAATTTGCAAATTGAGAAATATAAGGTTTGTTTGGTTTCTAGAAGTTACTCTAGTGTCTGAGAACGTAGAGAATAAAGCTGAGAAAGATTGTATATCATTTTTTTACGAAAAAATCTTATGGTGCAATGATGGTAAACATTTAACTTAGACCACCGACCTTAAAGGTATACGATGACCGGTCCGAATGTGTCATCCCAAAAACAAAATTTGTCTGAATGAACAAACCAAATTCAAAACTTAGGTTTAGGAAAGGAGTGTGCAACTTGGAAACCAATGTTTAGAAAGCAAGAAATCAGACTCAAAACTGTGCATTTTGTCACGTCATTAAAAATATTCGACTTTAATTATTAAAATTATAAGTAAACCACCATTAAGGATCCTGAAAATTGTAAGTGACTTGAAATATTTACTTACAAGTTTCATTTTGTACTATCAAAAAAGTAAAGAAATTTCATTTTGTATTTGTAATCAATCACAGACCCTATAATTTCTCATCTTTCACGAACATAATTGTCGCACACAGCTCGATCCCTTTACTATTTACTATTCACCATAAGAAGTCAGAAGCACAAATTTGCGACTTAGTTACCTGATCAAGTGCGAAAGTGAAGTAACCCCTTAGCATGTGCTCCACTATGTGCTTTCTGGTGATCAGGTAGTACACTTGATCACATATTTGCAATCCAGAATACACAAATCCAATCACATTCACTATTAAGCTATACCTGCAATGCAAAATCACACACACCACATAGCATATCTATAGAGCCAAGAACTTATGGAAATTCACATCTAATTAAAATAAGGATTTAATTAGTATGCACTATCACCGCGTCATTAAAAATATTCGACTTTAATTATTAAAATTATAAGTAAACCACCATTTAGGATCCTGAAAATTGTAAGTGTCTTGCAATTTCGGACTCTGAAATATCAAATTGCTCCCTCAAAATGTTCCCTTTGTAAAGTAGCTCTGTTGGAAATACTGAGCGTCACGTTAAGTGACACCGTGGGTTGTTCATGTCAATGCCACGTGATATCGTACACTAAACGCAAGTTTCATACCGGGTGAGGGAAGGAGCATCTTGATCGTTAGATAATTTGGGGAAGTAATTTGATATTTCCCAAATTTAGAGTCCCAAATTGAACACCCTTACAATTTCAGGATCCAAATTGGTAGTTAAATCTTATAATTATCTTAAAAGTTGAATCAAAATAAAATATGAAAACGAAAATGAATGAAACTGGAAAGTAGAAACTAGTAGCTAACCTGTATTCCTTGTACAAAAAGAAAGAATCTTGAGCCCAACCCTTTTTTTTATCAGCAGCCAAAACTGAGAAAGAGACCAAACAGAAAACAAAAGCAGAGATTCTAAAACCTAACAAAACCTTGCTCAACAAACTCGACACATCTGGTCTTAATCCCCGGTTACCACCACCGGTGGTAGTTCCTTTGACGCCGATGAAACCCTCTTCTGCCACGGGGTCTATCTTAGTGATCACAGTCGGTTCGACCTGGAATCGATGAGCCGTAACTATAGGCGGTTGCACGACGGAGAGATGATCGCTGGAAATCGGTGAGTTGGAGAGGGAATGAAGCGGTGGAGAAAGAGAATTGCTTTCGGGAGGAGAAACTGAGTGGTGGTGTTGATTCTCCTTATTCTTATTGTTCTTGAAATTATTCCTTTGCTCTATGGTGTTTTCTTCTTCTTCTTCTTCATCTTCTCTATCCTCTGAATTAGAGTGTGCTTTTTCTACAAATTCCTCTTTCTTCATATCTCAGATAAAGATTACTAACCCAAACAAGCTTTTCACCCTGGATATCCGGTTTGGACTTGGGTTGTCTGCACTCGTAGTGCTTTAAACTTTGTGCAGCTATTTAATCTCCACCGTATAATAATAATTAAGATCGAATAGTATTTATTTAAAAAATAATTAAAGTCTATTTTTGGTCTTTCATGAAAAATATTGAAATGCAAATTTAATCCATCACAAAATATGAAAATATCAATTAGTCTTTAACAAATTATAAAAATATAAATTTAATCTCATAGATTTCAACAAACTCAATTTTGTCCACTACAAAATATTCAACCTATATAAAGTGGACATACTAGTCTTGGATTTATGACTACTCTTAGATTTACAAAATGATGATCCACTTAGATATTTGTTTTTATTTTACTATTGTTGGTTGCATAGTATTTTGAAATTTTAGTTTGTTTTAAAGTAGTAATGGCTGATATAATTGTCTTTTGGATTAAAAAAATCTGGGAACCAAACTGTTTCAAAAAAATTGTTAGAGAAACCTAAATGTCCCATAGTTTTTGTCGTATAATCCGGTCACAATTCAAAATAAATAAATAAAACTGATTAAAAAAAATTGAGAGAAACATTAACGTGTTCCAATTTATTTTAAAAGAAACTAAAAATAATTGTTTTATTTTATGAGAAACTACAAAGAATTTTTTTTTTCCTGTTAAGAACTAATTTATCTTCCATTCGTGAGAGATCAAAATGAATTTTTATTTAAAAAAATTAAAATCTATTTCTAAATTTTAACTATTAGATTAATATCGAACCGCCTGATAGTGTCTATGCTGGTTGTCACAGTGCACTTAAATCAATTCTGGTTTTCCCCCATTTTCAACTTGCAATGCGTGAAAAAATTAATTAATTAATAAATGGAGGTCCTATTTTATATGCTCCCGTTTTCAATGTTTTGTTTTTTAAATAAAGGTTGAAATCTTTTTTTTTTAACTTATCTATATTTATTTAAGATGTTAAACACTAATTTTAATCTTTTTATTTTTTAATATTTATAATTTCTGCATAATTTTTCTATTTATTTAGATATAATAATAGTAGTAAATCTAAAAACATAAAAATATTTAAAGGTAAGTTCAAGAGTCATAAAAGAAGTAGTTGGTGTTATTTTAAGCTATCCATAGTTTTCCATAAAAAGAGATATTTTAGAAGAAAAAAATAGAGTGATTTTTTAAATTTCGACAGTATAATTTCTCTTAATAACTTTGTGCCAACTTCATGTGTCTATGCAAGCTAACACTCATTTTGGTTTTGAAAGTAACACATGATGACATCGTAGTTTGAAATAAGTTAAACTAGTGTATATACCCACCGGGATAAAATTCGATAACTTATTCTTTTTTAAATATAGATATATTTTAAAATAAAATAAATATCAATTTAAGTCAACATAAACAAGGTGAGAGGTATTGGAGAATTCTATGTTTAGGAGCACTTAGCTTGTTTTTCATCATTGTAGAGTTTCTAACCTCACTTATTTACATTCAATAATATATCGTTTAGTTATATGAATTTTTGGATTCTATCATTGGTCTGACTTGTCGAATTATTCGAGAGGAGTTAAGCGATTATTTCATCAAACATGTTTAAAGTGTGTTTTACAAGAGGCAGAGACACACAAGGATTCTAGCTACCACTTGTGCTTTTCCTTTCTAGTTTGTCTCCAACATAGTCAGTATCATTAAAACCTTCTAACCTGTACTAAGATGATCATCTATAGCACAAACCAAAATTATTAGTTCCTTTGAGATTCTTTAGGATTAGACTGAAGTCTTGCGCGCACAATAGATTTGACACATAATTAATTTGACACATAGATTTATCCTGGTTCACCACTAACTTGACTACATCCAGTTCTCTCAGTTAGAAGGCTTTAATCTACTAATTCAAATACCTTGAATCACAAAGCACCTGACCCTCCAAGCCAATCTTCTCCTAACAACCTGACAACCCCAGATTGAAGAAGGAACTAAACCACTATCGGGTTGGATACAAGATATTGGAACTTGAGTAGTTGCTTCTGAAAAGCTAATAATAATAATAACTCTCACACTCTAAGAAAACAACACTCAGAAAATATTTCTAACTTCAAACGAGTATTTCTCTCTTTGAACTCTAAGACTACTCTTTTTTGCTTTTTCATGCTTTTCTTCTTCAGCCTTGAGTATCTATTTATAGTTAAAATTTGGGCTTCAATTTGGTCCTTGTTTAATTCTGAATTGTATTTTGTTCAGATCACATTTGTAAATTCTTCAAATTGATTATGTTCCTTTTTTGTTTAGATTGAGATTGTAAATTTGTTGTAGATAAATCTTGATCAAATCTTCTTCAAATCTTCTACAAATCTTGACCATATCATCTTTCATACTCTTTGAAGTCAAATATATTATTCTCATAAAATACTTTTGTTAACATCAAAACTCTAATTGTAAAACCAACAATCTCCCCCTTTTTGATAATGATAAAACTTGTATTTTTGATAACATCTTTTCTTTGTATTTGTTTGACTCCCCCTAACTTGGGGTTCCCCCTAAGTCTTAAGTATTTTTTTTCTCCACTTTATCAAATATCTTTCTCCCCCTTTTGTCATTAGACAAAAAGACATGAAAGTGAGATTTTTTTTTCTTCGTTTTTTTGCTCTATTTTTTTTTTGTGAATAACATGAATATAACATATTACAAGAAAATATAAAAACTAATTTAAAACTAAACTACATAGAAGTGATTACAATATCAATCAAATATGAAGGTAAGATTTAGGTTTTTCTTGATGAAGTCAAACCTATCTTCAGGTAGTGGTTTGGTGAATATGTCAGCCCATTGGTATTAAGTGTCTACAAATTGAATGTTTAGTACCCCTTTTTGAACAAAGTCCCTAATGAAGTGGTGTTTGATCTCTGTGTGTTTAGCTCTAGAATGTAGTATAGGGTTTTTGGTTAGACAAATGGCAGAAGTGTTATCACAATAGATGGGAATGTTGGTTTCTAGGATTTTGTAGTCATCTAGTTGATGTTTCATCCAAAGTAGTTGAGAACTGCAGCCAGCTACTGAAATATACTTAATCTCTGCTGTTGACATTGCAATAGTGTTTTGTCTCTTACTTGACCAGGATATTAAGTTGTCACCTAAAAAGGTGCAGTTTCCACTAGTGCTTTTTCTCTCAAGTTTATCTCCAGCATAATTAGAATCACAGTATATATGCTAAGTTTGTACTTAGGAGATTTCTTGTAGAATAAGGTAAGGTTGGTAGTGTCTTTTAGGTAACTAAGGATTCTCTTAACAGTAGTTAAATGTGATTCCCTAGGGTCAGCTTGAAATCTTGCATATACACAAACACTAAACATGATGTTAGGTCTAGAAGCGGTAAGGTAAAATAGGGATCCTATTATTCCTCTATAGGTTTTTTGGTCAACTTTTTTGCTTGAATCGTCTTTTTCAAGTGAACAAGTAGGGTGCATTGGTGTAGCCATAGGTTTGCAATCACTCATCTTAAACTTCTTGAGAAGCTCTTTTGTATATTTAGTTTGATGAATGTATATACCTTTTTGACTTTGCTGAATTTGTATCGCTAAGAAGAACTTAAGGTCTCCCATCATACTCATTTGAAATTCATGTTACATTAATTTAGAAAATTCTTGGCAAAAAGTGCCATTAGTAGATCCAAAAATAATGTCATCAACATAAATTTGAATAATAAGAATGTCATCTTCTATTGATTTTCTAAAAGGTGTATTGTCTACTTGTGCTCTTTCAAAGTTATTTTTAAGCAAGAAGTTACTAAGTCTATCATACCACGCCCTAGGTGCTTGTTTTAGACCATACAAAGATTTTCTAAGTTTAAAAACATGATTTGGAAATTTTGAATTTTCAAAACCTGAGGGTTCTTTAACATAGATTTCTTCACTTATATAACCATTTAGAAAAGCACTTTTAACATCCATTTGAAATAATGTAATATTATTATTTGCAGCAAAAGAAAGTAGGATACGAATAGCTTCTAACCTGGCCACTGGAGCAAATGTCTCAGTGTAATCGATGCCCTCTTGCTGACTGTAGCCTTGTGCGACAAGTCTTGCCTTGTTTCTAATCACTTCACCTTTTTCATTTAACTTGTTTATGAAAACCCACTTGATTCCAATAATGTTCTTATCTGGTCTAGGTACTAGATCCCAAACATCATTCCTCTTAAATTCATTTAATTCTTCTTGCATTTCAAGAATCCATCTATCATCTGCCAATGCTTCATCAATTGAGGTAGGCTCAATTGATGAGAGTAAGTCAAACAAACTAGTGTTTTTAAGTGATGATATGGTCCTCAAATGACCACTTGCACTTCCAATGATTAGAGTTTTAGGATGAGATGACTGGTACTTCCATCCTTTGAAGATTTGTCATATTCTTCTGATTTGCTTGTATCCTCTATTTTTTCAAGTTCTTCTGATTTGTCTGCATCTGCTTCCTTTGGTTCTGGTAAACCTGCACTATAACAAAGCCATATTTCTTTCCACTTAGAGAGGCTGTTTTCACTGGCCCAAAGAGATCTATATGTAAGAACTCAAGGGGCTTTGAGGTAGAGACTGAGTTCTTAGGGGTAAAGGAGTTTTTTGTTGGTTTTCCCTTTTGACAAGCTTCACACATAATTTCAGTTTTGTAACTAAGCTTAGGTAGACCTCTTACTAGTTGAAGTTTATTCAGTTTTAAAATTAATCTAAGGTTTGCATGACCTAATATTTTGTGCCAAATTTGTTTCTCTTCATTTACTAACATAAGACACTTAACCTCTTGTTTCTCTAGACTAAACAGATTTATCTTATAAATGTTGTTTTTCCTCTAACCTGTAAAGAGTACAGATCCATGCTTCGGACTAATTGCCTTCCATGTTTTTTGATTGAATATAATATTATAATTATTATCAGTTAACTAACTAATACTTAATAAGTTATGCTTAAGACCTTTAACAAACAAGACATCTTTAATAGAAGGGGAAATACCATTACCAACTATACCTTGACCAATGATATGGATTTATTGCTTTCCTCCAAAAGTTATTGTGCCTCATTTGCTCAAAGTTAGTTCATGGAACATAAACTTTTCTCCGGTCATATGTCGCGAGCATCCTATGTCCAGGTACCATGATTGGTGTTTTAACTTGATTGTTGAGGACATCTGCAACTAAAATAATTTTGTTCTTAGGTACACAAATTTGGTTGGATCCTGGTTTGTTAGTCTTGAAAGGTATCTTGTCTTTCCGAATATTTAACATGGGACAAGATAATTTGGAGTGACCTTTCGTAGAGCAAACAATACATAAGATATCATAGAGAGTACGTTTAGGTTCAGTTACAGTTTCTTCAAATCCTATACCTCTAGGACATTTTCGTCATCCCAAGGCTTATTCAAATCAATTTTCGTTCTTTGACAATGTAGTTCATCCAAAATGTGCGTTTGCATCATTGGATTAATATATAGGTCATTTTGTGCATCCCAATGCTTATTCTAATCCCTTTTTGTTCTTAGACAATCTAGTTCATCCAATAAGTGAATTTGTGTCATTGGATTGACATTTAGGTCATTTTGTGCATCCCAAGGATTTATTTAATCCCTTTTCGTTCTTAGACAATGTAGTTCATCCAATAAGTGTGTTTGTGTCATTGGATTAACATTTAGGTCATTTTCGTCATGCCAAGGCTTATCCAAATCCATTTTCAATCTTAACCAATGTAGTTCATCGAACAAGTTCATTTGTGTCATTGGATTCATATTTTGGTCATTTTGTGCATCCCAAAGCTTATTCTATTCCCTTTTCGTTCTTAACGAATGTAGTTCATCCAATAAGGGCATCAGTATCATTGGATTAACATTTAGGTCATTTCTGTCATCCCAAGGCTTATTCAAATCCACTTTTGTTCTTTAACACTGTAGTTCTTCCAACAAGTGCGTTTGTGGTATTGGATTAACATTTAGGTCATTTTATGCATCCCAAGGCTTATTCAAATCCATTTTCGTCCTTAACCAATAAAGTTCATCAAACAAGTGCATTTGTGTTATTGGATTAATGTTTAGTTCATGTTGTGCATCCCAATGCTTATTTTAATCCCTTTTCGTTCTTAGACAATGTAGTTCATCCAATAAGTTCATTTGTGTCATTGGATTAACATTTAGGGAATTTTGTTCATCCCAACACTTATGCTGATCCCTTTACATTCTTAACGATTGTAGTTCATCCAATAACTGCATTTATGGCGTTGGATTAACATTTAGGTCATTTTGTGCATCCGAAGGCTTATTCTAATCCGTTTTCGTTCTTAACCAATGTTGTTCATCGAACAAGTGCATTTGTGTCATTGGGTTAATATTTAGGTCATTTTGTGCATCCTAAGGCTTATTCTAATCCCTTTTTATTCTTAGACAGTGTAGTTCGTCCAATAAGTGCATTTGCGTAATTGGATTAACATTTAAGTCTTTTTGTGCATTCCAAGGCTTATTCTAATCCCTTTTTGTTCTTAACGAAAGTAGTTCATCCAAGAAGTGAGTTTGTTTCATTAAATTAAAATTTAGGTCATTTTGTTCATCCCTAGGCTTATTCTTATTCATTTACGTTCTTAACCAATGTAGTTCATTCAATAAGTGCGTTTGTGTCATTAATTATCATTTAAGTCAGTTTTGTCATCCCAAGGCTTATTCAAATTCATTTTTCTTCTTGGACAATGTAGTTCATCCAACATGTGCGTTTGTGTCATTGGATTAATAGTTAGGTCATTTTGTGGATCCCAAAGATTATTCAAATCCCTTTTCATTCTTAGACAATGTAGTTCATCCATTAAGTGCATTTGTGTCATTGGATTAACATTTAGGTCATTTTCGTCATCCCAAGTCTTATTCAAATCCATTTTCGTTCTTTGACAATGTAGTTCATCCAACAAGTGCGTTTGTGGCATTGGATTAATATTTAGGTGATTTTGTGCAGTCCAAGACTTAATCTAATCCCTTTCGTTCTTAGACAAATTAGTTCATCCAATAAGTGAATTTGTGTCGTTGGATTAACATTCAGGTCTTTTTATGCAGCCCAACACTTATTCTAATCCCTTTTCGTTCTTAACCAATGTAGTTCATCCAACAAGTGTGTTTGTGTCATTCGATTAATATTTTGGTCATTTACGTCATTCCTTGGATTATTGTAATCCATTTTCGTTCTTAGACAATGTAGTTCATCCAATAAGTGCGCTTGTGTCATTGGATTAATATTTTGGTCATTTTGGGCATCCCAAGGCTTATTTTAATCCCTTTTCGTTCTTAATGAATGTAGTTCATCCAATAAGTGCATTTGTATCATTGAATTAACATGTAGGTCGTTTCTGTCATCGCAAGGCTTATTCAAATCCATTTTCGTTCATTATAATTGTAGTTGATCCAACAAGTGCGTTAGTGGCATTGGATTAATGCTTAGGTCATTTTGTGGATCCCAAGGATTATTTTAATCACTTTTCATTCTTAGACAATGTAGTTCATCCATTAATTGCATTTGTGTCATAAGATTAATATTTAGGACATTTTTGTCAGTCCAAGGCTTATTCAAATGCCTTTTCGTTCTTAGACAATGTAGTTCATCTAATTAGTGCGTTTGTGTCATTAGAAACTTTTAGGTTATTCTGTGCCTCCCAAGGGTTATTCTAATTCATTTTCGTACTTAACCAATTAAGTTCATCTAATAAGTGCATTTTTGTCATTGGATTAACATTTAGGTCACTTTTGTCATCCCAAGGCTTATTCAAATCCATTTTCATTCTTAGAAAATGTAGTTTATCCAATAAGTGCGTTTGTGTCATTGGATTAATAGTTAGGTCATTTTGTGGATCCCATGGTATATTTTAATCACTTTTCGTTCTTAATGAATGCAGTTCATCCAATAAGTGCATTTGTATCATTGGATTAACATGTAGGTCATTTCCGTCATTCTTAGGCTTATTCAAATCCATTTTCGTTCTTTACAATTGTAGTTCATCCAAAAAGTGCGTTAGTGGCATTGGATTAATACTTAGGTCATTTTGTGGATCCCAAGGATTATTTTAATCCCTTTTCATTCTTAGACAATGTAGTTCATCCATTAATTGCATTTGTGTCATAGGATTAATATTTAGGACATTTTTGTGATTCCAAGGGTTATTCAAATGCCTTTTCGTTCTTAGACAATGTAGGTCATCCAATAAGTGTGTTTGTGTCATTAGAAACTTTTAGGTCATTCTGTGCATCCCAAGGGTTATTCAAATTCATTTTCGTACTTAACCAATTAAGTTCATCCAATAAGTGCATTTTTGTCATTGGATTAACATTTAGGTCACTTTTGTCATCCCAAGGCTTATTCAAATCAATTTTCATTCTTAGAAAATGTATTTTATCCAATAAGTGCGTTTGTGTAATTGGATTAATAGTTAGGTCATTTTGTGGATCCCAAGGAATATTCTAATCCCTTTTCATTCTTAGACAATGTAGTTCGTCCAATAAGTGAATTTGTGTCATTGGATTAACATTTTGGTCATTTTGTGCATCCCAACTCTTATTCCAATCCCTTTTCATTCTTAAAAGTTGTAGTTCATCCAATAAGTGCGTTGGTGTGATTGGATTAACATTTAGGTCATTTTGTGGATCCTAAGGATTATTCTAATCCCTTTTTGTTCTTAACGAATGTAGTTCATCCAATAAGTGCATGTGTGTCATTGGATTAACATTTAGGACATTTTCGTCATTCCAAGGCTTAACCAAATCCCTTTTCGTTCTTAGACAATGTAGTTCATTCAATAAGTGCGTTTGTGTCATTAGATTAACTTTTGGGTCATTTTGTGCATCCCAAGACTTATTCAAATCCATTTTCGTTCTTTGACACTGTTGTTCATCCAACAAGTGCGTTTGTGTCATTGTATTAATATTTAGGTCATTTTGTGTATCCCAATGCTTATTCAAATTCATTTTCGTCCTTAACCAATAAAGTTCATCAAACAAGTGCATTTGTGTTATTGGATTAATGTTTAGGTCATTCTTTGCATGCCAAGGCTTATTCGTATCCCTTTTTGTTCTTAGACAATGTAGTTCATCCAATAAGTTCATTTGTGTCATTAGATTAACATTTAGGGCATTTTGTGCATCCCAAAGCTTATGCTAATCCCTTTACATTCTTAACCAATGTAGTTCATCCAATACTTGCATTTATGCCACTGGATTAACATTTAGGTCATTATGTGCATCCCAAGGCTTATTCTAATCCCTTTTCGTTCTTAACAAATGTAGTTCATCCAATAAGTGAGTTTGTTTCATTAGATTAACATTTAGGTCATTTTGTTCATCCCTAGGCTTATTCTTATTCATTTTTATTCTTAACCAATGTAGTTCATTCAATAAGTGCGTTTGTGTCATTGGATTAACATTTAAGTCACTTTTGTCATCCCAAGACTTATCCAAATTCATTTCGTTGTTGGACAATGTAGTTCATCCAACAAGAGCGATTGTGTTATAAGATTAACATTTAGGTCATTTTCATCATGCCAAGGCTTATTAAAATTCAATTTCATTTTTAGACAATGTAGGTCATCCAAAAGGTGTGTTTGTGTCATTGGATTATTATTTAGGTCATTTTGTACATCCCAAGGCTTATTCTAATTCCTTTTCGTTGTTAAACAATGTAGTTCTTCTAACAAGGCTTATTCAAATCCATTTTCGTTCATTAACAATGTAGTTCACCCAACAATTGCGTTTGTATCATTGGATTAATACTTAGGTCATTTCATGCATCCTATGGCTTATTCTCATCGTTTTCGGTTCTTAGACACTGTAGTTCATCGAATAAGTGTGTTTGTGTCCTTGGATTAATATTTAGTTCATTTTCATCATCCCAAGGCTTATTCAAGTCCATTTTCGTTCTTAGACAATTTAGCTCATCCAACAAGTGCGTTTGTCTCATTTTTGTACTTAACCAATTTATATCATCCAATTAGTGCATTTTTGTCATAGGATTAATATTTAGGTCACTTTTGTCATCCCAAGGCTTATTCAAATCCATGTTCGTTCTTAGAAAATGTATTTTATCCAACAAGTGCGTTTGTGTCATTGGATTAATAGTTAGTTGATTTTGTGGATTGTGTAAGACCCTTAATTTTTAATTAAAATTATGGAATTAATTTTAATTGTATTTTTGGGGATATTTGTAAAATATTTAATATATGTATGTTTGAGTGAATATATATATATATATATAAATATTTATTTTGGAGGATGAATAAAAATTATTGGGTGAAGATTAAATTAATTTAATTATGAGTAATTAAATTAATTGGGCAATTAATTGAGGAGTAGTGGCTAATTACAAGCAATTAAGTGCTGAAGGAGCCAACATTATTTTAATATTATTTTTGAGTGAGGTGGCACCACAAAAGCCTATAAATAGGAGTGAGCATGATGGTGAAATCAGAACACCATCCCTCCTTCCTCACTGCCCATACTGCATGTAACAGTACCCCATTTTTACCTCCCATTCTGTCTATGTTTTCTGCCTTCCCCATTTCCAGTCACG
Organism: Cicer cuneatum; assembly: GCA_037974295.1. Taxonomy (NCBI): domain Eukaryota; kingdom Viridiplantae; phylum Streptophyta; class Magnoliopsida; order Fabales; family Fabaceae; genus Cicer; species Cicer cuneatum. The sequence continues at coordinate 30,641,300 of JBBPBO010001986.1, read as the reverse complement.
ATTTCAAAGTGAAAAAGAGGGAACTCTTCAAAACACCATTACTTGAAAATCCAAGCACTGAAACACCAAAACCCCAGTACAAAAGTTAATCCCCATACCATTACGGAGCTAAAGAACTTAGTTTTGTAGCAGCAAACGCAGGCGGGAGTTTCACCGTTTTTGACGCACACATTTTAGCAGAAGCAGAGCACGCTACAAGGGTAAGGGCACCTTCCACTTTCTAGTTGCATTAGGGCTGTAAGTGCATAACTTTCATGGCATTACTAGTGTTTTCTTTACTATTTTGAAAACTGGTTTGCCTGTTACTTGAAAGAAATGAAAAATACATCTTTTTGACGTTTTCAAAACTCTGTGATGATGGCTGTTTAAGCTGAATGCACTTAAGTTGTGTTGTTTATGTGGGAAAGTGGAAAATGTCTTGAATGTGATTTCAAACATGATTTAAAAATGCATGTTCATAAAACTGTTTTGAAAATGGGTTTGAAATGCAAAAATGCATTCTGTTTGTGTTTTGCTGCTCTGTGAGGCTGCATGTTATGCTGGTGTGTTGTGAAAGCTGAAATGATTGCATGTTATTTTGATGTGTTGTGAAAGCTGAAATGCTTGCACGTTATTTTGATGTGTTGTGAAAGCTGAAATGCCTGCATGTTATTTTGATGTGTTGTGAAAGCTGAAATGCTTGCACGTTATTTTGATGTGTTGTGAAAGCTGAAATGCCTGCATGTTATTTTGATGTGTTGTGAAAGCTGAAATGCTTGCATGTTATTCTGATGGTTTGAAAGTCTTGATGATTTGGTGTTAATCATTCTGATTCTGGTTCTGTTTCTGATGATTTGTTGTTGATGACTCTAATTCTGTTTCTGTTTGAGTGATTCTGATGATGTTGATGATTTAAAAAGAAAATGGATTTTTAATGAGGAAAGTATTGTCTGGAAAAAGTGTTGAATCTGTTTTAATGTTGATTGCTTGTTTTTAAGAGAAAAAAATTTTGAAAAGGGTTGAAATCTCAGGAAAATTTCACTGGTTTTCGAAGGTGTATTCGAATACAACATGTGTGTATTCGACTACAACCTGTCAAGTTTCTGTTTTACTTAAGTTTTCAAACTTGTATTCGAATACGAGCCCTTGTATTCAAATACAGAGGAAGGATTTTTGCTTCTGTATTCGCATCTGTATTCGACTACGACCATGTTGTATTCGAATACAGAAGAAGGATTTTAACACTGTATTCGCATCTGTATTCGACTAGAGGAATGCTGTATTCGAATACAGAATGCAGATTTTCACTAGTTTCAGCTTTTGTATTCGAATACAATGGGTCTGTATTCGAATACAATGGGTCTGTATTCGAATACAGATTCGTGTTTTTCCAGAAGCACTGTTTTTAGCTTCTGTATTCGAATACAAGGAAGCTGTATTCGAATACAGATTCGTGTTTTCTAGAAAATCAAGTTTTAAACTCTACCTTGTGAATTTTAAAGTGTTGGGAACTTTGAGAAGGATTAAAGTGATTTTAAATGGAGTTCTTGAAATGTCTTTGAAGAGAAGAGGATGAAGTGTTGAAAACCTTTAAGGATCTGGAAGAAAAGATTAAATTTTTCAAGGTTTTGTCTTCTGTATTCGACTACAAGCATGCTGTATTCGAATACAGAATATTAAAATTGCATCTTTTGACTTATGTATTCGAATACAAGGGGTCTGTATTCGAATACAGATTCGAACTTCCAGAAATTTCAAGTTTTTAAAAGTGTTTTGTAAACCCTGAGTGTTTGGGGAATGTTGGGATTGTTGTGGGGAATTAAAATGGAACTTTTGGTGATATTTTGAAGTGGTGGTGATAAAGTTTTTAAGACTTTACTGATGTAATGAAAGATGTGTTTTGTGCACTGCGATAGCCTCTGTATTCGAATACCAGAGGGCTGTATTCGAATACAGAGTGTAATTCTGCACTGTTTTTGGCTTATGTATTCGAATACAGAGAAGCTGTATTCGAATACAGATTCGTAAATTTCCATAAAATCCCAGTTTTGAACACTTTATTTGAATTTTAAGAGTCTGGGAAAACATTTCAAAGTATTAATGATTAATTGACTGTTTAATAATGATTGTAATGATGTTAATTCTGATTGTGCTGAGATATTTAAAACATGATAAAAATCATGAATTGTCTGATTTTGCATTCTGTTTCTAGATAAGTGAAACACTGCATATTCATGCATTGCATAGTCATGTGGTACCCGCGATGGGCCAAAGAGTAATGCGCAACCACGTGCTGATCTGTTGAGCGATTGTACGTTGGTATATAGGTGCTGGTCTGTTGAGCGACTGTACTGGTACTAGACTGTTGAGCGTCTGTACCCTGGAATGCCCAACCACGTGCTGATCAGTTGAGCGATTGCACGAGTGCTGGACTGTTGAGCGTCTGCACTAAGTACTGATCTGTTGAGCGATTGTACTTTGGTATATAGGTGCTGGTCTATTGAGCGACTGCACTGGTACTGGACTGTTGAGCGTCTGTACCCTGAAATGCGCAACCATGTGCTGATCTGTTGAGCGATTGCACGAATGCTAGTCTGTTGAGCGACTGCACTAGGTACTGATTTGTTGAGCGATTGTACCTTGGTATATGTCAAACGTGCTGGACTGTTGAGCGTCTGCACTGGTGCTGATCTGTTGAGCGATTGCACCCTGGTCTTGAGGGCCGTTAATGTCAAACATAATGTGCTGGTCTGTTGAGCGACTGCACCTTGGTGATTCCAAGAAAATTGTATACATGAGCATATAAATATTGCATTGAGGGATTGGCCAGTGCGTCACGTTTGATTATATGATGAATGAGTGGAAATTGAATGTGTGTGAGTACTGTTCAGAATCTGAATTTCTAATTTAACGATTGTGATTTGCTGAAGTGTTGTTTGTACTTACCACATATTTCATAATAATTGGCTGCTGTTTTTGAAAAGGCATATATGTCATTAAATTTCAAATGAGCATTATTATTTTCCTCATCATCATATGTTATATCATGGATATATTTGTTGCTGTGAAATATATGCTATGTGATTAATTGTTAATTTCGGTTGGTGACCCTTGCTATTATATTGTGGACTTTGGGCTTTGCCCTCAGATGCCCCCCAAACCCATGCCACCCGTGGGTACCCGAACGACGAAAACTTCGTTGAACTTCCTTGATCGCTATTTGCGCACTGCTTGGGAATTTGACCCCATCTCAAGCAGAGCGACTTACACGGGGTGGTTGGAGCGGACGAGCAGGACTGACGGCGTGGAGGATTTCGTAAAGCGCACACATGCGAGTATAGATTTTCCCGTGCCTTCCCGTCTAGTATTGGAGGCGCACGGAATTTTCGACGATGCTGAGGAGTCCGCTAGAGAGGTTGAGACGGAGGCCACCGTAGGTGTGGTGACTCCCAACCCGGTGGTTGGAGGAGTTCTGCATGAGTCTGAGGCAGAAGGGAAAAATGATGAGCCGAGGCCAGTAGCAGCTGAGATTCTGGGTCCGTCCAGGATCTCCGATGATTGTTATGAGATTCCGGCGCCGCCGAAGCGACCGAGACTTGTTATTGATCTGACTTCTGAGGAGGCCGACCCCTCGCTGTATGATGAGGAGGAGGAGGAGGTCACGTCGAGGCGAGCGGCAGATTCGGAGAGGACTTGCTTGGGATGCGGGGGAAACCCGTGCTACTGTAGCTTTAATGCATGATCAGATAGACTTGATGTATTAGGATTTGAGCTGGAAATGTATTTTGTTTTTATTTTGAAAAACAATTGTTGTACTATTTATTCCGCACTCTGATATTGACTTTTGGGAATGTTATGACATTATTATCTTCCAAAAATGTTTTATTGTTTATCATTAAATTTCCAGAATTAAGTAATTATTTTAATTCCTTTCGAATTAATTTTGGAAAATTCATTTTAAATATTTATTTGAAGAAAAAAAAAATGCACCCGCGCTGTGTTTTAAACTCGGGGTGTTACAGATTGCAAGGATTATTCGAATCCCTTTTCATTCTTAGACAATGTAGTTCATCCAATAAGTGAATTTGTGTCATTGGATTAACATTTACGTCATTTTGTGAATCCCAACACATATTCTAATCCCTTTTCGTTCTTAAAAGTTGTAGTTCATCCAACAAGTGTGTTGGTGTTATTGGATTAACATTTAGGTCACTTTTTTCATCCCAAGGCTTATTCAAATTCATTTCTATTCTTAGACAATGTAGTTCATCCAATAAGTGTGTTTGTGACATTAGATTAACTTTTAGGTCATTTTGTGCATCCCAAGGGTTATTCTAATTCATTTTCGTACTTAACCAACGTAGTTCATCCAATAAGTGCATTTTTGTCATTGGGTTAACATTTAGGTCACTATTGTCATCCCAAGGCTTATTCAAATCCATTTTTGTTCTTAGACAATGTATTTCATCCAACAAGTACGTTTGTGTCATTGATAAAAGTTAGGTCATTTTTAGGATCCCAAGGATTTGTTCTAATTCCTTTTCAGTGTTTGACAATGTAGTTCATCCATTAAGTGCATTTGTGTCATTGGATTAACATTTAGGTCGTTTTTGTCATCCTAAGGCTTATTCAAATCCACTTTCGTTCTTCGACAATGTAGTTCATCCAAAAAGTGAGTTTGTGTCATTGGATTATTATTTAGGTCATTTTGTACATCCCAAGACATATTCTAATCCCTTTTCGTTGTTAAACAATATCGTTCTTCTAACAAGTGTGTTTGTTTTATTGCATTAACATTTAGGTCATTTTCGTTATTCCAAGGCTTATTCAAATCCATTTCCGTTCATTGACAATGTAGTTCATCCAACAAGTGCGTTTGTGTCATTGGATTAATATTTAGGTCATTTTGTGCATCCTATGGCTTATTCTCATTCTTTTCGATTCTTAGATATTGTAGTTCATCCAATAAGTTCATTTGTGTCCTTGGATTAACATTTAGGTCATTTTCGTCATCCCAAGGCTTATTCAAATCCATTTTCATTCTTAGACATTGCAGTTCATTCAACAAGTGCGTTTGTGTCATTTAATTAATATTAAGGTCATTTTGTGCATCCCAAGGCTTATTCAAATCCATTTTCGTTCTTAGACATGGTAGTTCATCCAACAAGTGCGTTTGTGGTGTAGGATTAATATTTAGTTGATTTTTTGCATCCCATGACTTATTCTAATCCCTTTTCGTTCTTAGACAACATAGTTCATCCAATAAGTAAATTTTTGTCATTGGATTAACATTTACGTCATTTTTTGCATTCCATGGCTTACTCTTATCCCTTTTCGTTCTTAACCAATGCAGTTCATCCAATAAGTGATTTTGTATCATTGGATTAACATTTAGGTCATTTTGTGCATCCCAAAACTTGATATAATCCATATTCGTTCTTAACAGTTGTAGTTCATAAAACAAGTGCCTTGGTATCATTGGATTAACATTTAGGTCATTGTGTGGATCCTAAGGATTAATCTATTCCCTTTTCGTTCTTAACAAATGTAGTTCATCCAATAAGTGTGTGTGTGTCATTGGATTAATATTTAGGAAATTTTCTTCATTCCAAGGCTTATTCAAATCCCTTTTCGTTCTTAAACAATGTAGTTCATCCAATTAGTGCGTTTGTGTCATTAGATTAACTTTTAGGTCATTTTGTGCATCCCAAGGCTTATTGTAATTCATTTTCCTATTTAACAAATGTAGTTCATCCAATTAGTGCATTTTTGTCATTGGATTATCATTTATGTCAATTTTGTCATCCCCAGGCTTATTCAATTCCATTTTCGTTCTTAGACAATGTATTTCATCTAACGAGTGCGTTTGTGTCATTGGATTAAAAGTTAGGTCATTTTGTGGATCCCAAGGATTTGTTCAAATCCATTTTTATTCTTAGACATTGTAGTTCATCCATTAAGTGCATTTGTGTCATTGGATTAACATTTAGGACTTTTTGTGCATTCCTTGGAAATTTTCGTCATTCCTTGGTTTATTCAAATCCCTTTTTGTTCTTAGACATTGTAGTTCATTCAACAAGTGCGTTTGTGTCATTGAATTAATATTTTGGTAATTTTGTGCATCCCAAGGCTTATTCTAATTCATTTTCTTACTTAACCAATGTAGTTCATCCAATAAGTGCGTTTGTGTCGACGGATTAACATTTAGGTCACTTTTGTCATCCCAAGGCTTATTCAAATCCATTTTCATTTTTTGACAATGTATTTCATCCAACAAAAGCGTTTGTGTCATTGGATTAATTGTTAGGTCATTTTGTGGATCCCAAGGATTATTCTAATCCCTTTTCATTCATAGAAAATGTAGTTCATCCATTAAGTGTATTTGTGTCATTGGGTTAACATTTAGGTCATTTTCGTCAACCCAAGGCATATGCAAATCCATTTTTGTTCTTACACAATGTAGTTCATCCAAAAATTGCGTTTAATTCATTGGATTATTATTTATGTCATTTTTTGCATCCCAAGGCTTATTCTAATCCTTTTTCGTTGTTAAACAATATAGTTCTTCTAACAAGTGCGTTTGTGTCACTGGATTAGCATTTAGGTCATTTTCGTAATTTCAAGGCTTATTCAAATCCATTTTCGTTAATTGACAATGTAGTTCATCCAACAAGTGCGTTTGACAATTTAGGTCATTTTGTGCATTCTCTGGATTATTCTCGTCCCTTTTTGTTCTTAAACATTGTAGTTCATTCAATAACTGAGTTTATGTTCATGGAATATCTTTTAAGTCATTTTGAGCATCCCAAGGATTTATCTCATCCCTTTTCTTTCTTAGACAAAGTAGTTTATCCAGTAAGTGCTTTTGTGTCATTGGATTAACAATTAGGTAATTTTCGTCATCCCAAGGTTTATTCAAATCCATTTTCGTTCTTAACCAATGTATTTCCTTCAACAAGTTCTTTTTTGTCATTGAATTAATATTTTGGTCATTTTGTGCATCCCAAGGCTTATTCTAATCCCTTTTCATCCTTAACGAATGTAGTTCATCTAATAAGTTCATTTGTGTCATTGGATTAACATTTAGGTCATTTTGTGCATTCCATGGCTTACTCTTATTCCTTTTCGTTCTTAACCAATGTAGTTCATCCAATAAGTGCATTTGTGTCATTGGATTAATATTTAGGTCATTTTGTGCATCCCAAGGATTTATCTAATCCATTTTCGTTCTTAGACAATGTAGTTTATCCAATAAGTGCGTTTTCGTCATTGGATTAACATTTAGGTCATTTTAGTCATCCCAAGGCTTATTCAAATCCATTTGTTCTTAACCATGTAGTTCATTCAAGAAGTTCTTTTTTATCATTGAATTAATATTTTGGTCATTTTGTGCATCCCAAGGCTTATTCTAATCCCTTTTCGTCCTGAAAGAATGTAGTTCATCCAATAAGTGCGTTTGTGTCATCGCATTAATATTTTGGTCATTTTGTGCATCCCAAGGCTTATTCTAATCCCTTTTCGTTCTTTAAGAATGTAGTTCATCGAACAAGTGCATTTGTGTCATTGGATTAACATTTAGGTCATTTTGTGCATCCCAAGGCTTATTCAAATCCATTTTCGTTTTTTATCAATGTAGTTCATCCAACAAGTGCATTTGTGGCTTTGGATTAATACTTAGGTCATTTTGTGCATCCCAAGGCTTATTCTAATACCTTTTCATTCTTAACCGATCTAGTTCATCCAACAAGTGTGTTTGTGTCATTCGATTAATATTTAGGTCATTTTCTCCATCCCTTGGATCATTCTAATCCATTTTCGTTCTAAGACAATGTAGTTCATCCAATAAGTGCGTTTGTGTCATTGGATTAACATCTAGGTCATTTTGTGCATTCTTAGGAATATTCTTATCCCTTTTCATTCTTAACCAATGTAGTTCATCCAATAAATGCGTGTGTGTCATTGGATTAGTATTTAGGTCATTTTCGTCATTCCCAGGCTTAGACAATGTAGTTCATCCAATAAGTGCGTTTGTAACATTAGATTATCTTTTAGGTCATTTTGTGCATGCCATGGCTTATTCTAATTCATTTTGGAACTTAACAAACGTAGTTCATCCAATAATTGTGTTTTTGTCGTTGGATTAACATTTACGTCACTTTTTTCATCTAAGGCTTATTCAAATCCATTTTCGTTCACAGACAATGTGTTTCATCTAACGAGTGCGTTTGTGTCATTGGAATAACATTTAAGTAATTTTCATCATCCCAAGGTTTATTTAAATCCATTTTCGTTCTTAACCAATGTAGTTCATTCAACAAGTTCTTTTTTGTCATTGAATTAATATTTTGGTCATTTTGTGCATCCCAAGGCTTATTCTAATCCCTTTTCGTTCTTAACGAATGTAGTTCATCCAATAAGTGCATTTGTGTCATTGGATTAACATTTAGGTCATTTTATGCATCCTAGGGGTTTATCTAATCCCTTTTCGTTCTTTGGCAATGTAGTTTAGCCAATATGTGTGTTTGTGTCATTGGATTTACATTTAGGTTATTTTTGTCGTCCCAAGGCTTATACAAATCCATTTTCGTTCTTTGACAATGTAGTTCATCCAACATGTGCGTTTGTGGCATTGGAATAATATTTAAGTCATTTTTTGTATCCCAAGGCTTATTCTAAGCCCTTGTCGTTTTTAGACAATGTAGTTCAACCAATAAGTGTGTTGGTGTCATTGGATTAACAATAGATCATTTTGTGCATCCTAACAATTATTTTAATCCCTTTTCGTTCTGCATCCAATAAGAGCGTTTGTGCCATTCGATTAATAGTTAGGTCACTTTCGTCATTCCAAGGCTTCTTCAAATCCCTTTTCATTCTTAGACAATGTAGTTCATCCAATAAGTGCGTTTGTGTCATTAGATTAACTTTTAGGTCATTTTGTGCATCCCTAGGCTTATGCTAATTAATTTTCGTACTTAACCAATTTAGTTCATCCAATAAGTGTGTTTGTGTCATTGGATTAACATTTAGGTCAGTTTTGTCATCCAAAGGCTTATTCAAATCCATTTTCGTTCTTAGACAATGAATTTCATCCAACGAGTGCGTTTGTGTCATTGGATTAATAGTTTGGTCATTTTGTGGATCCCAAGGATTATTCTAGTCCCTTTTCATTCATAAACAATGTAGTTTATCCATTAAGTGCATTTGTGTCATTGGATTAATAGTTAGGTCATTTTTTGGATCCCAAGGATTATTCTAATTCCTTTCCATTCTTAGACAATGTAGTACATCAATAAAGTGCATTTGTGTCATTGGATTAACATTTAGGTTATTTTTGTCATCCCAATAAGTGCTTATTCAAATCCCTTTAAATGTTAGGTCGTTTTGTTCATCCCAAGGCTTATTCTAAATAATTTTCGTTCTTAACAAATGTAATTCATTCAATAAGTGCGTTTGTGTCATTGGATTAAGATTTAGGTCACTTTTGTCATCGCAAGGCTTATTCAAATCCTTTTTTGTTCTTAACCAATGTAGTTCATCCAACAAGTGTGTTTGTGTCATTCGATTAATATTTAGGTCATTTACTTTGTTACATCCCGATTTTTAAAAGCACGAGTGTATTTTTTTTCAAAACAAATAAAAGAAATTCATATTAAAATTAAACCATTCAATAAAGTAATACGTCGTAATACAAAACGACCAAAGTAATTAAGTAATTACATCATAAATATAATCAATTAAAATAGTTTTGAGGATTAATATTCAAAATATACAAATAGAAAATACTCCGAGGCTATGAGACCTAACAGACATTGCTCATACCCCTGGGGTATTCTCGGCAGACACCTGCACAGAAGTGCTACTCCAAGAATGGTATCTCCCCCCATGGTCACATAAAAAAAATTGGATCATGGATCCACCGACAAAGGTCACTATCAGAGTACGTCATAAACACAGTTATCCTAAAAAGAAACAAGTACAACCACCAAAACACTAGGGCCCTATACAACAAGACTAATATGATCATGCTCTAAAACTACAGTAGCAAGGGTTAGCACCACACTCCCCACAAGTCTCGTCCGACACAGTAACTTGCCTCGACGTGACATCCTTCTTCCATCAGCCAAAGAAGGATTAGTCTCCTATGAAGTCAGATCTATCCATAATCTCGATTGCTTCGGCGGCGCCGAAATCTCAAAGCAATCCTCAACAGGCCTAGATGGACCTGGAATGTCAACCTCTGCAGGCATCACCCCTTTATCCTTCTCACCTGGCTTTGGTTCAGGCACCGCATCTCCTGTTACCGCGGTAGGAGTCACCACACCTACAGTGGCCTCCGTCTCAACCCCAACTATCAGACCCTCTGCGTCCGCAAATACCCTGTTCGCCTCAAGCACAAGTCCTGAAGGTATCGGAAAATCGATCCACGCGTGAGTGTGCTCCACATAAGACACTGCCCCAGCGATCCTACTGGTTCTCACCAATCTCCCCGTATAAGTAGCCTTGCTTGACACGGGGTCATACACCCAAGCAGTCGGCATGTGACAATCAAGGAAATCTAACGACGTCTCTGTCATTAGTGTAACCGTCGGTGTTACGGGTTTGGGTATCATCTGAGGGCAAAGCCCAATTTTCCACAATAATGTAGAGGGTCACCAACCAAAATTAACAATTAACAATTAACAGTTATGTCAAAGATAACAAATACATACATGGCATGCTCTAACACTATAACAACATGGATAGAGTGGACCTTCTAATACACGCAGAACCATCCTATAGCCCATCACGGTCACTACTTAACTTCACGGATCATCACGGTCACCGCTCAACTCTGTGGCCCATCGCGGTCACCACTTAACTATACAATGCATTAGCGTACTCTGTTTCTCTTCACTCAAATCAGTATATAAATTCAAATATGAAATCCGGACACTTCATCTTCATTTCAAAACAATCTCCAAAGAATCTCATATTCGAATACGAGGTTGTCGTAGCTGAATACAGATGCAAAGTCAGAAGCAAAAACTGCAATGTTGTATTCGAATACGAGGGTGTCGTAGCCGAATACAGATGCGAAGTCAGAAGCAAAAATCACGTAATTGTATTCGAATACGGGGTGCCGTATTCGAATATGAGGTTCAAAATTTGAATAAAAACTGAAATTTTCAGAGGTGTATTCAAATACACTAGTGTTGTATTCGAATACATCTTCGAATACAGTATAATTTTTCAAGTAAATTTCACTTGAGCTCAAACTCTTTTCTTTGAAAATGACCACAAACACCACAGCAAAGCAATCTCTCAACAACCACAATAACATCATCAACACACCAACTTCCTCCACAAAAACAGCAGAAACATCATTAACACATCAACATAGCAGCACAACAACAACTTCATCATCAACAATATCACAACCATGACATTTTTCATCATCACAACACAACATTCACGTTTTCCGCAAAGATAACACATAACTCATTCATCAAAAACACATATAGGGTTCCTATATGCAAACTAAAAAGTTGGAAGGAAACCCTTACCTTCGTTACGCTTTCTCGATCGTTTTCGTTACCGCGACCAAAACCGGAAAAACTCCCGCTAGCGTCGTCGCAACCATAGTTAGCTCACTAGCACCGTAGTGAAGAGATGAGTAACTTTCCCTCTTGATACTCTTCGATTGGAGGCTTGGATTTTGAAGTAATCTAGGATTTGAGTATGATTTTTTTTTTGTTACTAACACAACAGAACAGACAGAGAAGGAGAAGAAGAAGGCTTTGCACAGGCAGGTAAGAGGAAGAAGATTTTCTTTCTGTTTTCTGATTTCCCTTTTGTTTCCTCTCACACATATACATATATATTACTTCCCACCTACTATGTGTATATATAGATAAATATATTATAATCAACCCACAAATATTTAAATACTTCGTCACAACTCTATTGACGGATAAATTGCTCGGTATTAATTCTTCGTAATTAAGTTAAATTATCCTTCGTCAAATAATTTTAGTCAATCTTAAAATATATATATAAAAATATACATATGTTAAACATATTACAAATATTTCAAAATATATTTGATATTTAATCCATATATTAATTTAAAATTAAGGGTCTTACATTACTACCCCCTTAAATTAGTTTCGTCCTCGAAACTACGCGTCGATAAACAAATCAGGATGTTGTTCCCTCATCTTACTCTCTAGTTCCCAAGTTGCGTCTCCAGTAGTTGGATTCCAAATCACTTTGACTAGTGAAACTTCCTTGTTCCTTAGCTGTTTAATTTTCCTGTCTTCAATCCTCACAGGCAGCACTTCAAATGACAGGTTATCCCTTACTTGGATTGTGTTTGGTTCGATCACATGTGACGGGTCCGAAATGTATTTCCTTAACTGTGACGCGTGAAATACGTCGTGGATATTGGACAATATTAGAGGTAAAGCAATTCGATAAGCCACAGGTCCAATTCCTGCAGTAATTTGGTATGGTCCAATAAATTTCGGAGTCAATTTTCTTGATTTAATAGCTCTACCAACTCCAGTTGTAGGTGTGACCCTTAGAAATACATGATCACCCTGCTCGAATTCCAAAGGTCTTCGACGCTTGTCCGCATAACTCCTCTGACGGTCCTGTGAGATCTTCATTTTCTCTCTTATCCTATTGACCTTCTCTGTAGTCTGTTGCACCATCTCAGGTCCTACAATCATACTCTCTCCGTCCTTTAACCATCATAAAGGCGTCTGGCACTTGCGTCCATACAAAGCCTTATATGGTGCCATTCCAATACTTGCATGGAAACTATTGTTATAAGTAAACTCAATCAATGGCAATACATCATCCCAGCTTCCTCTATCATCTAATACACATGCTCTCAATAAATCTTCCAAGGACTGATTCGTTCTCTTAATCTGTTCGTCAGCCTACGGATGGTATGCTGAACTCAATCTATGTTTCGTTTCCAATGCTTCATGCAACGCTCCCCAAAAGTGAGACGTGAACTTCGGCCCACGGTATGATACGATACTCGACGATACTCCGTGTAATCTCACAATTTCAGCAATGTAGATCTCTGTCAGCCTATCTACCTTATAGGTGGTCTTTATTGGTAAGAAATGTGCGGATTTTGTCAATCGATCGACTATCACCTAAATTGAATCATTCTTTCTCCTTGTCTTTGGAAATCTAGTAATAAAGTCCATGGAAATGATGTCGCACTTCCATTCAGGTATATCCAAAGGTTGTAACATTCCAGCTGGTCGCTGATGTTCTACTTTCACTTTCTGGCAAGTAAAACATGTCGATACATACTCCGCTACATGCCTCTTCATTCTTGGCCACCAAAATTTTTGCCTCAAGTCCTGATACATCTTTGTTGCTCCGGGATGGATACTCAATTTGCTTTTATGGGCCTCCTCCAAAATTGTTCTCCTCAGATCTACAACTGTCGGTACACAAATCCTCCCATTACATCTCAAAATATTATCTGGTCCAATCCAGAACTCAGTTGTCTTTCCTTGCACTAGTAGGTTCCTCTTCTCTAGAATTAATGGGTCAGCTTAAGAATTCGCAATGTCCTCAAGTAGACCACTCGAAATTTTTATCAGTCCACATTTTAAAATTCCCAGTGCAAACTCCACGTCTAAATGTAGGTCTCTAAATGCTTCCCACAACTCTTGTTGTCTAGCCATTATTATTGAAGATACTGACACACTTCTTCAACCTTGGTGAGATGCATCACAGTAAACCTCATATGGTTCCTTTGGTTGTGGTAAAACTAATACTGGCGAGGTGTCAGCTTTTCCTTAAGCATCTCAAAATTTTCCTCACACTTCTCTGTCCATGCAAACGGCTAATTCTTTCTAGTGAGTTGTGTCAATGGAGCTACAATCTTGGCAAATCCTTCAATAAATCTCCTGTAGTATCCTGCTAGTCTAACAAAACTTCGTATGTCTGTGATAGTCTGAGGTCGTTTCCAAGCAAGGACTCTCTCAATCTTTGCCGGATCCACATCGATTCCTTCTTTGGTTATCACATGTCTCAAGAAGTTCACTTTTTCTATCCAAAACTCGCACTTCGACAGATTGGCATACAATTGCTTCTCGCATAAAACTTCAAATACTTGGCGGAAATGCTCTCTATGTTCTTCCTCATCCTTTGAATAAATCAATATATCATCGATGAACACCACAACGAATTTATCCAAAAATGGGCTAAAGATTCTATTCATGTAATCCACAAAAATTGTCGGTGCATTTGTAACTCCAAATGGCATAACAAGATATTCATAATGTCCGTAACGGGTTCTGAAAGCAGTCTTTTGAATATCTCCTTCTCTTACTTGAATCTAATGGTAACTTGACTTCAAATCAATCTTTGAAAACATTGCGGCTCCTCTTAATTAATCCATCAAATCATCGATACGTGGTAAAGGATAACGATTCTTAATGGTTTCCTTGTTAAGTTGTTTATAATCCACACATAAGCGCTATTTTCCGTCCTTTTTCTTAACCACCAACACCGAAGCTCCCAATGGTTACACACTGGGTCTGATAAATCCTTTCTCCAATAAATCTTCAATCTGGCCCTTGAGCTCCCTTAATTCCAATGGGGACATCCAATACGGCGCAATCGAAATTGGTCCGGTTGCTGGTGTAGATCAATGAAGAATTCCACCTCTCTTACTGAGGGTAATCCTAGAATTTCTATTGGAAATACGTCTTGGTACTCCTTCACAAGTACCACGTCTTCTATGCTCACATCTATCTTTGCCTCCAAGAATGCTATCTCCCCCCCATGGACACATAAAAAAAACTGGATCATGGACCCACCGACAAAGGTCACTATCAGAGTACGTCATAAATACAGTCATCCCAAAAAGAAACAAGTACAGCCACCAAAACACTAGGGCCCTAAACAACAAGACTAATCTGATCATGCACTAAAACTATAGTAGCAAGGGTTACCACCGAACTCCCCACAAGTCTCGTCCGACACAGTAACTCGCCTCGACGTGACATCCTCCTCCTCATCAGCCAGAGAAGGATCAGTCTCCTCTGAAGTCAAATCTATCCATAATATAGGTCACTTCGGCGGCACCGGAATCTCAAAGCAATCCTCTACTGGCCTAGACGAACTTGAAATGTCAACCTCTGCTGGCGTTGCCCCTTTGTTCTTCTCACCCGCCGCTGGTTCAGGCACCGCACATCCTGCTACCGTGGTAGGATTCAGCACACCTACAGTGGCCTCCGTCTCAACCCCAACAGTCGGACCCTCTGTGTCCGCAAATACCCCGTTCGCCTAGCACCAGTCCTGAAGGTATCAGAAAATCGATTTGTGCGTGAGTGTGCTCCACATAAGACACTGCCCCGACGATCCTACCGGTTCTTACCAATCTGACTGTATAAGTAGCCCTGCTTAAAACGGGGTCGTACACCCAAGCAGTCGGCATGTGACGATCAAGGAAGTCTAGCGACGTCTCCGTCGTTAGTGTAACCTTCGGTGGTACGGGCTTGGGTATCATCTTAGGGCAAAACCGAATTTTCCCAATAATGTAAAGGGTCACCAACCGCAAAATAACAAATACATACATGGCATGCTCTAACACTATAACAACAGTGATAAAATTAGTATACTCACTTATTAAAATGTATAACATCTACATTTTTGAAAAACCAAAGACTTAGAATACAGATCATGTTGCAAGTCCAATTAAAATCAACAATCACAACAACTTATCAGGAACTTAGAATTTCAAGGTACTTGCACATATCGTTTCCACACATCAGCTCATAAAATCATGACTCGCAGGTCAACCAACCCAATGCAATGGTATATGCCAATGCACATGATTCTGGAATTTCCAGGATAACAACCTTCCTCGAAGGGGCGTAAACCATAATTGTACCGTCTATCACAGGCCAAAGTACTAATTACCAAGGTGCAGTCGCATCATAGAATAGCACGATTTACTTGTGTAGCCTATCACATGCACTACACATAAGTTAAATCCTTGTACGGATAGAATGGACCGTCTAATACACGCAGAACCACCCTCAGCCCATCACGATCACTACTTAACTTTGTGGCCCATCACGGTCACCACATAACACAAAACCCTCTTTGAAGGGGCGTAAATCATAATTGTACCGCCTATCACAGGCCAAAGTACTAATTACCGAGGTGCAATCGCATCACAAACTAGCACGATTTACTTTAAGTGTAGCCTATCACAGGAACTACACATAAGTTAAATCCTCGTACGGATAGAAAGGACCGTCTAATACACGCGGAACCATCCTATTGCCCATCACGCTCACTACTTAACTTCACGGTCACCGCTCAACTCTGTGGCCCATCGCGGTCACCAGTTAACTATGCAATGCATGAGCGTACTCTTTCTCTTCATTGAAATCAGTACGTAAATGCAAATATGAAAACCGGATACTTCATCATTTCAAAACAATCTCAAAAGAATCTCATATAATTTATCATATGCCTTAAAAATGTGTATATATATATATAGACATTTTTAATTTCCCTTGTCTTTCCTCTCACAGATATACATATATATATTACTTACTTCCAACCTACTATGTATATATATAAATATATATAATATAATCAACCCACAAATATTTAAATACTCCTTCGCAACTCTATTGATGGATAAATTGCCCGGTATTAATTCTTCGTAATTTTATTAAATTATCCTTCGTCAAATAATTTTAGTCAATCTTAAAAAATATATAAAAAAATATACATATATTAAACATATTACAAATATTTCAAAATATATTTCATATTTAAACCATAAATTAATTTAAAATTAAGGGTCTTACATACGTCATCCATTGGATTATTCTAATCCATTTTCGTAATTAGACAATGTAGCTCATCCATTAAGTTCATTTGTGTCATTGGAATAACATTTAGGTGATTTTCCTCATCCCAAGGCTTATTCAAATCCATATTCGTTCTTAGACACTGTTGTTCATCCAAAAAATGTGTTTATGTCATTGGAATATTATTTAGTTCATTTTGTGCATCCCAAGGCTTATTCAAATCCATTTTTGTTCTTAACCAATGTAGTTCATTCAACAAGTTCATTTGTGTCATTGGATTAATATTTTGATCATTTTGTGCATCCCAAGGCATATTCTAATACATTTTCATTATTAACGAATGTAGTTCATCCAAAAAGTGCATTTGTATCATTAGATTAACAGTTAGGTCATTTTCGTCATCCCAAGGCTTATTTAAATCAATTTTCGTTCTTTAACAATGTAGTTCATCCAGCAAGTGTGTTTGTGGCATTGGATTAATATTGAGGTCATTTTGTGCATCCAAACATTTATTGTAATCCCTCTTCGTTCTTAGAAAATATAGTTCATCAAGTAAGTGAATTTGTGTCGTTGGATTAACATTTAAGTCATTTTGAGTATCCTAAGGCTTATTCTAATCGCTTTTCGTTCTTTACAAATGTAGTTCATCCAACAAGTGCGTTTGTGTCATGCGATTAATATTTAGGTCATTTTCGTCGTCCCTTGGATTATTCTAATACCTTTTCGTTCTTAGACAATGTAGTTCATCCAATACGTGTGTTTGTGTCATTGTACTAACATTTAGGTCATTTTGTGCATCCTAAGGATTATTCTAATCCCTTTTCGTTCTTAACGAATGTAGTTCATTCAATAAGTGCGTTTGTGTCATTGGATTAATATTTAGGTCATTTTCTTCATTCCATGGCTTATTTAAATCCCTTTACCTTCTTAGACAATGTAGTTCATCCAATAAGAGCGTTTGTGTCATTATTTTAACATTAAGGTCATTTTGTACATCCCAAGGCTTATTCTAATTCATTTCTGTTCTTAACCAATGAAGTTCATCCAATTGGCGCATTTGTATCAATGGATTAACATTTAGGAGTTTTGTGCATTCCAAGGCTTATTTTAATACCTTTTCGTTCTTAACAAATGTAGTTCATCCAATAAGTGCATTTGTATCATCGGAATATCATTTTGGTCATTTTGTGCATTGTAAGGATTATTCTAATCACTTTTCGTTCCTAGACAATGTAGTTCATCCAATAAATGTGTTTGCGTAATTAGATTTACATTTTGGTCATTTTCAATATCTTTAGGCTTATTCATATCTATTTTCTTTTCTTAAACAATGTAGTTCATGCAACAAGTGCGGTTGTATCATTGGATTATTATTTAGGTCATTTTGTGCCTCCCAAGGCTAATTCCAATCACTTTTCGTTCTTAAGCAATGCAGTTCATCAAATAAGTGCGTTTGTGTCATTGAATTAACACTTATGTCATTTTCGTCATCAAAAGAGTTATTCAAATCCATTTTTGTTCTTTGACAATGTAGTTCATCCAACAGGTGCATTTGTGGCATTAGATTAATATTTAGATAATTTTGTGCATCCTAAGGCTTATTCTAATCCATTTTCGTTCTTAGACAATGTAGTTCATCCCATAAGTGAATTTGTGTCATTGGATTAACATTAAGGTCATTTTGTGCATCCCAACGCTTATTCTAATCCCCTTTTGTTCTTAACCAATGTAGTTCATCCAACAATTAAGTTTGTGTCATTCGATTAATATTTAGGTCATTTTCGTCATCCATTGGCTTATTCTAAGCCCATTTCGTTCATAGACAATGTAGTTCATCAAATAAGTGTGTTTCTATCATTGGATTAACATTTAGGTTATTTTTTGTATTCCAAGGCTTATTCTAATCCTATATCGTTCTTAGACAATGGAGTTCATCCAATTAGTGCGTTTCAATCATTGGATTAACATTTAGGTCATTTTCGTCATCCCTAGGCTTATTCAAATCCTTTTTAGTTCTTAACCAATGTAGTTCATCCAACAAGTGCATTTTTGTCACTGGATTAACATTTTGATCATTTTCGTCATCCCAAGGCTTATTCAAATCTCATTCTGTTCTTATCCAATGTAGTATATCGAACAAGTGCATTTGTGTCATTGGATTAATATTTAGGTCATTTTGTGCATCCCAAGGCTTACTCTAATCTGTTTTAGTTCTTAACCAACATAGTTCATCCAACAAGTGCATTTGTGTCATTAGATTAATATTTAGGTCGTTTTGTGCTTCCCAAGGCTTATTCTATTCCCTTTTGTTCATAGACAATAAAGTTCGTCCAATAAGTGTGTTTGTGTCATTAGATTAACATTTAGGTGATTTTAGGAATCCCAAGGCTTATTCTAATTCTCTTTCGTTCTTAACCAAAGTACTTCATCCAATAAGTGCGTTTGTGTCATTGTATTAACATTTAGGTCATTTTCGTCATCCAAGGCTTATTCAAAACGATTTTCATTTTTAGACAATGTAATTCATCCAAAAATTGCGTTTGTGACATTGGATTAATATTTATGTAATTTTGGGCATCCCATGGCTTATTCCAATACCTTTTCGTTCTTAATTAATAAAGTTCACCCAACAAGTGCATTTATGTCATTGAATTAATATTTAAGTCATTTTGTGAATCCCAAGGCTTATTCTAAGACCTTATTGTTGTTAGACAATGAAGTTCATCCAATAACTGTGTTTGTGTCATTAGATTAACATTTAGGTCATTTTGGGCATCCCAAAGCTTATTCTAATTCATTTTTGTTCTTAACCAATGTAGTTCATCAAATAAGTGCATTTGTGTCATTGGATTAACATTTAGGACTTTTTGTGCATTCCAAAGTTTATCCTAATCCCTTTTCGTTATTAACGAATGAAGTTCATGCAATAAGTGCATTTGTATCATTAGATTAACATTTAGGTCATTTTGTGCATCCCAAGGATTATTCTAATCCCTTTTCGTTCTTAGGCAATGTAGTTCATCCAACAAGTGCATTTCTTTCATTGGATAAATATTTCAGTCATTTTGTGCATCCCAAGACTTATTCTAATCCCTTTTCGTTCTTAGACAATGTAGCTCATCCAATAAGTGCATTTGTGTCATTTGATTAACATTTAGGTCATTTTGTGCATCCGAAGGCTTATTATAATTCATTTTCGTTCTTAACAAATGTAGTTCATCCAATATGTGCGTTTGTGTCATTGGATTAACATTTTGGACTTTTTGTGCATTCCAAGGCTTATTCTCATCCCTTCTCGTTCTTAACCAGTGTAGTTCACCCAACAAGTGCGTTTAGGTCATTTTCGTCAACCCTTGGATTATTCTAAACCCTTTTCGTTCTTAGACAATGTTGTTCATCCAATAAGGGAATTTGTGTCATTGGATTAACATTTAGGTCATTTTGTGCATCCCAACGCTTATTCTAATCCCTTTTCGTTCTTAACCGATGTAGTTCATCCAACAAGGGCGTGTGTGTCATTTGATTAATATTTAGGTCATTTTCGTCATCCCTTGGCTTATTCTAAGCCCTTTTCATTATTAGACAATATAATTCATGGAATAAATGCATTTGTGTCATTCGATTAAGATATAGGTCATTTTGTGTGTGCCAAGAATTATTCTAATCCCTTTTCTTTCATAGACAATGTAGTTCATCCAATAAATGCGTTTGTGTCATTAGATTAACATTTAGGTAATTTTTGTTATCCTAAGGCTTATTCAAATCCATTGTCGTTCTTTGACAATGTAGTTCTTGCAACAAGTGCGTTTCAAGCATTGGAGTAATATTTCGGTTAGTTTGTGCATCCCAAGACTTATTCTAATTCGTTTTCTTTCTTAACAAATGTAATTCATTCAATAAGTGCGTTTGTGGCATTGGATTAACATTTAGGTCACTATTGTCAACGCAAGGCTTATTCAAATTCTTTTTCGTTCTTAACTAATATAGTTCATCCAACAAGTGCATTTGTGGCATTGAATTTACATTTAGGTCATTTTGTGTATTCCATGACTAGTTCTAATCCCTTATCGTTCTAAGACAATGTAGTTCATTCAATAAGTGTGTTTGTGTCATTGGATTGACATTTAGGTCATTTTGTGTATTTCATGGCTAGTTCTAATCCCTTTTCGTTCTTAGACAATGTAGTTCATTCAATAAGTTGTTTTTGTCATTTGATTAACATTTAGGTCATTTTGTGCATTCCAAGGCTTATTGTAATCCCTTTTCATTCTTAGACAATGTAGCTCATCCAATAAGTGCGTTTGTGTCATTAGATTAACATTTAGGACATTTTGTGCATCCCAAGACTTATTGTAATTCATTTCGTTTTTTAAAAATGTAGTTCATCCAATAAGTGCATTTTGTCATTGGATTAACAATTTGGACTTTTTGTGCATCCAAGGCTTATTCTAATCCCTTTTCGTGCTTAAAGAATGTAGTTTATCCAACAAGTGCATTTGTAGCATTGGATTAACATTAAGGTCATTTTGGGCATCCCAAGGATTATTATAATTCCTTTTCTTTCTTAAAAAATGTAGTTCATCCAATAAATTTGTTTGTGTCATTAGATTAACACATTGGTAATTTTCATTATCTTAAGGCTTATTCAAATCCATTTTCGTTCTTTGACAATGTAGTTCATGCAACAAGTGCGTTTCTGGCATTGGATTAATATTTAGGTCATTTTATGCATCCCAAGGCTTATTCTAATCCCTTTTCGTTCTTAGACAATGTAGTTCATCCAATAAGTGAATTTGTGTCATTGGATTAGCATTTAAGTCATTTTGTGCATACCAACGCTTATTCTAATCCCTTTTCGTTCTTAAACAATGTAGTTCATCCAACAAGTGCGTTTGTGTCATTCGATTAATTTTTAGGTCATTTTCGTCATCCCTTGGCATATTCTAAGCCTTTTTCGTTCTTCGACAATGTAGTTCATCCAATAAGTGCGTTTGTGTCATTGGATTAACATTTAGGTCATTTTGTGTATTCCATGGCTAGTTCTAATACCTTTTTGTTCTTAGACTATGTAGTTAATCCAATAAGTGAATTTGTGTCATTGGATTAACATTTAGGTCATTTTGTGCATCCCAATGCTTATTCTAATCCCTTTTCATTCTTAACCAATGTAGTTCATCCAACAAGTGCGTTTGGGTCATTCGATTAATATTTAGGTCATTTTCATCATCCCTTGGCTTATTCTAAGCCCTTTTCGTTCTTAGACAATGTAGTTCATCCAATAAGTGCGTTTGTGTCATTGGATTATGTAACACCCCGAGTTTTTAAGCAGCACGAGTGTATTTTTTTTTCAACCAAAATTGATAAAGGAATTTTCAGAATTAATTCGAAAGAATTAAAATATAATTAAAGAATTTTCAAATTAATTCAAATGATTTAAAATAAAATTAAGTCAACTCTTAAAATAATTCGTCGTGATCCAAAACGACAAAAGTATTTAATTAATTACAGCATGATTGTAATCAAGTAAGTTAGTTTTTGGGAAATTATTTATACCAAAATAATAATACATCCAAAAGCTGTATCCTGGACCCACCAAAACATTATCAGAGTGCGAAAAAATATACAATGATCCCAAAATAAATAAATACAGCCCTCAACACTAGGCCCTATACAAAAGTCTAGTCTGATCATGCACTAAAGCTAGAGTAGCACGGTTTCCACCGCATCCTCTACAAGTCTCGTCTTCACCCAGTTGTCCCTCTGCGTTGTCCACAAATACTCCGTTCGTGCAGATCAAGGAAAACTAACGACATCTCTATCGTTAGTGTAACCGTCGGTCGGAAGGGTTCGGGTATCATATGAGGGCAAAGTCCAATTTTCCACAATAATAGTAAAGGGTCACCGACCGAAATTAACAATTACCACATAACATTTATGTCAACAATAACAAGTATATTCATGGCATGTTCCAATGTTTATGACAACATGAATGAATAAATATGCTCACTTATTAAAATGTATGACATTGACATTTTTGGAAAACATAAATAGTTTAACATATAAGTCATGTTGCAAGTACAAATACATTCAACAAAAACACAACAACTCATTCAGCACTTAGAGTTCATAAGTTATTTGTGAAACACCCCGAGTGCATTTTTTTTTTAAATTAAATAAGTAACAGAATTTTTTAGAATTTAATTCCAAAGGAATTAAAATAAAGTTTTCACTAATTCATTTCAAGGGAAAATATCAGAGTGCGGAATAGTTAGCGAAAAAGTAGTACAATAATTCACAAATTAAAAACAAATTACATTTTCCAGCTCAAAATCCTATACATCAAGTCTAACTGATCATGCACTAAGCTACAGTAGCACGGTCTCCACCGCATCCTCTACAAGTCTCGTCTTCAGCCAGTTGTCCGCCCCTCTGCGTCGTCCACGAATACTCCGTACATGACGATCAGGGAAAACTAACGACGTCTCCGTCGTTAGTGTAACCGTCAGTGGGACGGGTTTGGGTATCATCTGAGGGCAAAGCCCAATTTCCACATATAATAGTAAAGGGTCACCGACCAAAATTAACAAATAAGCACATAGCATATATCTCACATCAACAAATACATCCATGGCATATCGTATAACAATGATGAAAATAAAGATGCTCATTTTGAAATTTCATGACTTGTATGCCTTTTCAAATCAGCAATCAATTAAATAGAAAATATGTGGTAAGTACAGCCCACACTTCAGCAATCACAATCATTTATCAGAAAATCAGATTTCATAAAATACTCACTCACATCAATTTCCAATCATCAACATATGCCCAAATCGTGACCTACCGGTCAATCACCCCGATGCAATATGTATATGCTCATGTATTCAACTTCTTGGAATTACCAAGGTGCAGTCGCTCAACAGACCAACACATGTGCAGTCGCTCAACAGACCAGCACGTTTACTCATACCAAGGTACAGTCGCTCAACAGACCAATACTAGTGCAGTCGATCAACAGACCAGCACTCGTGCAATCGCTCAACAGATCAGCACGTTACACGTATGTTAGCCTCTCACAGGCCAGAACATACAGAAGTTAAATCCTCGCACGGATAGAATGGACCGTCTAATACACGCGGAACCACTCCGTAGCCCGAGTAGAATAGACCGTCTAATACACGCGGAACTACTCTAACCTCGGATAGAAAAGACCGTCTAATACACGCGGAAGTATTATATAACCCACGATTACTACTTAACTTCGCGGCCCATCACGGTCACCGCATCAACTCTGTGGCCCATTGCGGTCACCACCTGACTATGCAATGCATGAACTTGCAATGTTTTCTCTTCACTGAAAACAGTACGCGACATCAATGAAATTCATGCATTTCCATCATTTCTCAAAATACCTCAACACAACCAATTTTATTATCAACACATCAATGATTAAACATTCAAGTAATCATTATCACTTTACATTATCACAAAATTCCATTCTTAATTATCATAAGTCTTTTCCAGAAAAACACTTTCATCATTTAAAATCCTTTTTCTTCTGAAAAACATCAGCATCACCAGAATCACTCAAAAAAGAATCAGAATAATCAACACCAGAACATCAGAAACAGAAACATAATGATCCACACCAGAATCATCAGAAACAGAAACAAAATGATCCACACTAGAATCATAAGAAACAGAAACAGAATGATCCACACCAGAATCATCAAAAGCAAAACAGAATGATCCACACCAGAATCATCAGAAGCAAAACAAAATGATTCGCACCAGAATCATCAGAAGCAAAACAGCATGATTCGCACCAGAATCATCAGAAGCAAAACAAAATGATTCGCACCAAAATCATCAGAAGCAAAACAGAATGATTCACACCAGAATCATCAGAAGCAAAACATAATGATTCACACTAGAATCATCAGAAGCAAAACAGAATGATTCACACCAGAATCATCAAAAGCAAAACAGAATGATTCCCACCAGATTCATCAGAAGCAAAATAGAATGATTCGCACCAGAATCATCAGAAGCAAAACAGAATGATTCGCACCAGAATCATCAGAAGCAAAACAGAATGATTCGCACCAGAATCATCAGAAGCAAAACAGAATGATTCCCACTAGAATCATCAGAAGCAAAACAGAATGATTTGCACCAGAATCGTCATAAGCAAAACAGAATGATTCGCACCAGAATCATCAGAAGCAAAACAGAATTATTCACACCAGAATCATGAGAAGCAAAACAATGATTCGCACCAGAATCATTAGAAGCAAAACAGAATGATTCACACCAGAATCATCAGAAGCAAAATAGAATGATTCGCACCAGAATCATCAGAAGCAAAACAGAATGATTCACACGAGAATCATCAGAAGAAAAACAGAATGATTCACACCAGAATCATCAGAAGCAAAACAGAATGATTCGCACCAGAATCATCAAAAGCAAAACAGAATGATTTGCACCAGAATCATGAGAAGCAAAACATAATGATTTGCACCAGAATCATCATAAGCAAAATAGAATGATTCGAACCAAAATCATCAGAAGCAAAACAGAATGATCCACACCAGAATCATCAGAAGCAAAACAGAATGATTCGCACCAGAATCATCAGAAGCAAAACAGAATGATTTGCACCAGAATCATCAGAAGCAGAACATGCATTTCCTAAACAACATGCAAGGTATTTTCAGCTTTCTTACACAGCTAACACAACATGCAAAGCATATTCCAGCTTTCTTACACCACCAACACAACATGCAAAGCATATTCCAGCTTTGTCACACAACAGAACATCACTAATGCATTCAGCCAACACAATAAGCAGCACATATCATCAAAACACCATCAGAATGCATTTTCGCATTTTATGCAAAATAGTTTTATGAATATGCATTTTTCACAGTTTAGAATAGCATGCACAGCAGTTTTATAAACATGCATTTTGATCCTCTTCAAAATAACATGCAAGACATTTTTCAACTTTCCCACATAAATAAAACAGCATTGCAGTAACAACCAGAATAGCAACATCACAGATTCATTACACATCACAAAATGCATTTTCTTCATTTTTTTCAAAATGTGATTTCAAAATAGTTTTTCTTCAAAACAGTGATGAAAACATCAATAATGCTATGCCAGTTATGCATTTACAGCCCTAATGCAACTAGAAAGTGGAAGGTGCCCTTACCCTTGTTGCATTTCTGCTTCTGCTCACGTTTCTGTTTTCGTTTCCGTTTGCGCGTCAAAAACCGGTGAAACTGCTACTTGCGTTTGCTGCTACGAAACTGGGTTCTCTAGCTCCGTAGTGATGTGGGGAACAACTTTAGTACTGGGGGTTTTCTGGTTTGATGCTTGTATCTCCAATTGATGGCACTTTTGAGGAACTCCCTCTCTTGTATTTTTGAAATCGTGAACTGGAAAACAGATTTTAGAATAGAAGGGAAGGTATTGTTACATGCAGTACTGTTACATGCAGTATGGAGGAGAGAAAGGTTTCTGCCTTTGCTCTGTCCTTTGCAGTCCATATATAGGCACCTCCAGGTGCCACCTCATCACAATTAATGTTAAAATATTGCTGGATCCTCCAGCACTTAAACGTTTTGCAATTAGCTGCTAATCCTTAATTAACGGTCCGATTAATTTAATTACTTGTAATTAAATTAATTTATTCTTCATCCAATAATTTTAATTCTTCTTCCAAAATAAATATTTATATATATATATATATTCACTCAAAACATATATATATATTAAATATTTTACAAATATCCCCAAAATACCCTTAATATTAATTCCAAAATTACTTCTTAATTTTAAGGGTCTTACAACTTGCACACAACGATTTCCACCCGTCAACATCATATCCAATCATGACTCACCAGTCGATCATCCCAATGCAATATGTATATGCCAATGTACAAAACTCTTGGAATTACCAAGGTGCAGTCTCACACGGACCAGCACACGTGCAGTCTCTCACGGACCAGCACGATTTTACAAATGGAATGGACCGTCTAATACACGCAGAACCATTTCGTAGCCCGGATAGAATAGGTCGTCTAATACACGCGGAACTACTCTGAACCCGGATAGAATAGACCGTCTAATACACGCGGAACTACTCTATAACCCATCAGGGTCACTACAATTACGTGTATTAGCCTCTCACAGGCCAAATACACAGAAGTTAAATCCTCACACGGATAGAATGGACCGTCTAATACACGCGGAACCACTCCGTAGCCCGAGTAGAATAGACCGTCTAATACACGCGGAACTATTCTGACCCCGAATAGAATAGACCGTCTAATACACACGGAACTATTCTATAACCCATGGTTACTACTTAACTTCGCGGCCCATCACGGTCACTGCATCAACTCTGTGGCCCATCGCGGTCACCACCTGACTATGAAATGCATGGACATGCTATGTTTTTCTCTTCACTGAAAGCAGTATGCAAATACCAGCTGCAAGTCCAGCCACTCCATCTCCACCTCGAAACCATCTCAACCATTTCATTATCACCACATCAACAAAAAATTTCAAGAATCTCATCATCACCATCTCAAACCATCTCAAAAATTCCATTTTAATTCATCACAAGCCTTCCCAATGTTTCCCCAACTCTTTAAGTTCTTAAACCAATGTTTAAAACTGGAATTTTTGAAAAAAACCAATCTGTATTTGAATACAGCTTGTATTCGAATACAGAAGCTAAAATAGTGAAAAATCATCATTCTGTATTCGAATACAAGGTTGTCGTAGCCGAACACAGATGTGAAGTCAATGGCAAAACCAGTAAATCTGTATTCGAATACGACAAGGTCGTAGTCGAATACAGATGTGAATACAGTGGCAAAAACTACAATCTTGTATTCGAATACAACAGGGTCGTAGTCGAATGCAGATGCTAAGTCAGAGGCAAAAATCACTTATCTGTATTCGAATACAGAGGGTTGTATTCGAATACAAGTTCAAAATTTTAGTAAAACAGGAATTTTGCAGGAATGTATTCAAATACACCAGTTCCGTATTCGAAAACAGTGAGATTTTCCAGAAACTTCAACACGTTTTTAAACTCTTTTCTTTGAAAAACCAACACAACACCAAAACCTAATCACCATTCTTTTGAACCACAAAACTCAGAACATTTCTCATCAACACAACAACAACAAA
Source organism: Cicer cuneatum (assembly GCA_037974295.1). Lineage (NCBI taxonomy): Eukaryota > Viridiplantae > Streptophyta > Magnoliopsida > Fabales > Fabaceae > Cicer > Cicer cuneatum. Next base: position 30,613,266 of record JBBPBO010001986.1, on the reverse strand, counting down.
TTTCCATAACACATGTATTTTGATCATCCCCAAAACGACATGCAAAGCACCTTCCAGTATCCACACACAACCAAAACAACATTGATGTATCAACCAAAACAGCAAACATCACAGATCATCAAAACATTAACATAATGCATTTTCTTCCTTCATAACGACATGCAAAACAGTTTCACTTCAAAAACAACAACAAAAACATCATCAGTGCCACAACAGCATGCATTTACAGCCCTAAATGCAATCTAGAAAGTTGAAGGTGCCCTTTACCTCTGTTACGTTTTCTGCGCTCGTTTATGTTACAGTGACAAAAGTCGGTGGAACTCCCGTTTGTGTCGCCACTACAAAAGTTGGTTCTCTAGCTCCGTAACGATGAGAGGAACAACTTTTGTTCTGGACACTTGCTGGTTCGGCGCTTGGATTTCCAAGTAATTTGACTTTTGAGGATGCTCTTTTGTTACAAAAACAGAATGGGAAGAGAAAAAGGAACTGGCGCATACAGTGAGGAAAGAGGGAAAATGTTTCTGCCTTTGCTCTTGCTTCTCACTCATATATATAGGCTTATATGTGCCACCTCACCCAACACATTAATATTATAATATTGCTTGACCATCAAGTACTTAACCACTTTCGTCGTAATTAATAGATAACATCTTAATTAACTGCCCGGAATTTAATTACTCGTAATTAAATTAATTTATCCTTCATCCAATAATTTTAAACCAACCTCCAAAATAAATATTTATATATACATATATAAAAAACATATACATATATTAAATATTTTGCAAATATTCCCAAAATACAATTAATATTAAATCCATAATTTAATTTTAAATTTAAGGGTCTTACATTACTACCCCCTTAAATTAGTTTCTTTCTCGAAACTACATGTCGATAAACAACTGAGGGTGTTGTTCCCTCATCTTACTCTCTAGTTCCCAAGTCGCGTCTCTAGTAGTCGGATTCCAAATCACTTTGACTAGTGGGACTTCCTTGTTCCTCAACTGTTCAATTCTTACAGGTAATACTTCAAATGACAGGTTATCCTTCAGTTGAATTGTGTCTGGTTCGATCACATGTGACGGATCCGAAATGTATTTCCTTAACTGCGACACGTGAAATACGTCATGAATATTGGACAGTATTGGAGGTAAAGCAATCCGATAAGTCACTGGTCCAATTCGTGCAGTAATTTGGTATGGTCCAATAAATTTCGGAGTCAACTTTCTTTATTTGATAGCTCTGCCAATTCCAGTTGTAAGTGTGATCCTTGGAAATACATGATCACTCTGATCGAATTCTAAAGGTCTACGACGCTTGTCCGCATAACTCTTCTGACGATCCTGTGAAATCTTCATTTTTTCTTGTATCCTCTTGACCTTCTATGTAGTCTGTTGCACCATCTTAGGTCCAACAATCATACTTTCTCCGTCTTTATACTAGCATAAAGGCGTATGACAGTTGCATCCATACAAAGCCTCATAGGGTGCCATTCCAATACTTGCGTGAAAACTATTGTTGTAAGTAAACTCAATTAATGGCAATACCTCATCCCAGTTTCGTCTATCATCCAACACACATGCTCTCAATAGATCTTCCAATGACTGATTTGTTCTCTCGGTTTGTCCATCTGTTTGTGGATGGTAAGCTTAACTCAATTTCAGTTTCGTTCCCAACGCTTCATGCAGCGCTCCCCAAAAGTGAGATGTGAACTTTGGATCACGGTCCGATACAATACTCGATGGAACTTCGTGTAATCTCACAATCTCGGCAATGTAGATCTTCGTCAGCTTATCTACCTTATAAGTGGTCTTTACTGGCAAGAAATGTGCGGATTTTGTCAATCGATCCACTATTACCCAAATCGAATCATTCTTTTTCCTTGTCTTGAGCAATCCATTTATAAAATCCATGGAAATGCTATCCCACTTCCATTCTGGTATATCCAAAGGTTGCAACATTCCAGCAGGTCGTTGATGTTCCACTTTCTGACAAGTTAAACAAGCCGATACATACTCCGCTACGTCCTTCTTCATTCCTGGCCACTAGTAATTCTGTCTTAAGTCCTGGTACATCTTGGTCACTCCAGGATGAATACTCAATTTGCTCTTATGAGCCTCTTCCAAAATCGTTCTTCTCATATCTGCAACTTCTGGTACACAAATCTTCGATTACACCTCAGAATATTATCTGGTCCGATCCTGAACTCAGTTGTCTTTCCTAGCACTATTAGATTCCTCTTTTCTTGGATTAACGCGTCATCTTGCAAGTTCGCAATATCCTCAAGTAATCCACTCGAAATTTTTATCATTCCACACTTTTAAAATTCCTGGTGTAAACTCTACGTATAAGTGTAGATCTCTAAATGCTACCCACAACTCTTGTTGTTTGGCCATTATCATTGAAGATACTGACACACTTTTCCTACTCAAAGCATCAGCCACCACATTGGCTTTCCCAGGGTGGTACTGCAATGAAAAATCAAAATCCTTGAGAGTCTCCATCCATCTCCTCTGACGCATGTTCAATTCTTTCTGATCGAACAGATACTTCAAACTTTTATGGTCACTGAATACCGTGAACGTTCATCCATATAAGTAGTGCCTCCAGACCTTTAATGCAAACGCTACTGCAGCAAGCTCTAAATCATGAGTAGGATAGTTTCGTTCGTGAGTTTTCAACTGCCTTGAGGCGTAGGCTACAGCTTTCTTGTGTTGCATCAAAACACATCCCAAACCTTGGTGAGATGCATCACAGTAAACTTCATATGGTTCCTCTTGCTGTGGCATGACCAATACTGGTGAGGTTGTCAACTTCTCCTTAAGCAACTGAAAACTTCCCTCATACTTCTCTGTCCATGCAAACGGATGATTCTTTCTGGTGAGTTGTGTCAAAGGAGCTACAATCTTAGCAAATCCTTCAATAAATATCTTGTAGTATCCTGCCAGTCCGACAAAACTTCGTATGTGTGTGATGGTCTGAGGCAAGAATTGTCTCAATCTTTGCCGGATCCACAACAATTCCTTCCTTTGTTATCACATGTCCCAAGAAGTTCACTTTCTCTAGCCAAAACTCGCACTTCGACAAATTGGCATACAAATGCTTCTCGCGTAAGACTTCAAGAACTTGGCATAGGTGTTCTTCATGTTCTTCTTCATCCTTTGAATAAATCAATATATCATCGATGAACACCACAACAAATTTATCCAAGAATGGGCTAAAGATTCTATTCATATAATCCATAAAAATCGCTGGTGCATTCGTAACTCCAAATGGCATAACGAGGTATTCATAATGTCCATAACGGGTTCTGAAAAGCAGTCTTTTGAATATCTCCTTCTCTTACCCGAATCTGGTGGTATCCTGACTTCAAATCGATCTTTGAAAACACCGCGACTCCTCTCAATTGGTCCATCAAATCATCGATGCTTGGTAAAGGATAATGATTCTTAATAGTTACCCTGTTAAGTTGCCTATAATCCACACATAAGCGCGAACTTCCATCCTTCTTCTTAACCAACAACACTGGAGCTCCCCATGGCGGCACACTTGGTCTAATAAATCCTTTCTCCAACAAACCTTCAATTTGACCCTTAAGCTCGCTTAATTCCAATGGCGACATCCGATGCGACGCAATTGAAATAGGTCTAGTTCCTGGGTGTAGATCAATGAAGAATTCTACTTCTCTTACTGGGGGTAATCCTGGAATTTTTGTTGGAAATACGTCCGGATACTCTTTGACTAACACTACATCTTCTATGCTCACATCTATCTTGGTCTCCACGTTAGCCAATGATAAAAATTCTTGAGTTCCTTCTCTCAGTGACACTCTGAGCTTGTTGGCAGCCAAATACCGAACGACTCCAGGTTCGGGAAAAAGAACTAATTTGCCAGCACAATCCAACACTACATAATTATACGACATCCAATCCATGTTGAGAATGATCTCGAGTGATTGTAGGGGTAAACAAATTAAATTAACCAAGAAATCCCTATTCTGAATAGTTATGGGACAGCGTAAACATGAAGTATTTACAGTCAGAGTCATAAACTATTCATCAACTTCTTCTCGGAAAAATCTAAAATGCCTTGACAAGGATTCAAACTTAGCTGCATATTCACCCACCGTCATGTTTCCTTGGTGTAATTTCAGAAAATCATCACCCAACTTAGTTCTAGTACTCATCGGAAAGTATTTGTCCAAAAACTTTTCGAACGACTCCCAATTCACCTGCTCATGAGCTGATCCCCTCAAAAGCCTTGTACTTCTCCACCAATACTCTACATCCCCTAGTAGCAGATACGTAGCATAGTTGACATTCACCGCAGCCTGACAATTAATCATTTCAAAAAGATTTCTCCATTTCCTGAATCCATTGGTCCGTTCTTTCTGGACCCTCATCACCCTTGAACTTTGGAGGATTACGACGACGAAAATCCTCTAGTCCCCTTGATTCAGTAGCACAATTCTCTCTTTCTCTTTTCTCTAGATCTCATTGAGTCTTCGCAGCCGTCTGTGCAACAACAGACGCAGCCATGTTATTCATCGCAATTGTTGGATGAAGTACATTGTCTAAGAACGAAAATGGATTTGAATAAGCCTTGGGATAACGAAAATGACCTAAATGTTTATCCAATGACACAAACGTACTTATTGGATGAACTACATTTGTAAAGAACAAAAAGGGATTAGAATAAGCGTTGGGAAGCACAAAATGATCTAAATGTTAATCCAAATGGCACAAATGCACTTATTGGATCAACTACATTGTCTAAGAACAAAAAGAAACAAGAATAAACCTTGCGATGCACAAAATGACCTAAATATCAATCCTATGACACAAACGCACTTGTTGGATGAACTACCTTCTCTATGACATAAATGCATTTATTGGATAAACTACATTGTCTAAGATTGAAAAAGGATTAAAATAAGCCTTGGGAAGCACAAGATGACCCAAATATTAATCCAATGACACAAATGCAATTGTTGGATGAACTACATTGGCTAACAATTAGAATAGGGCTTCGGAAGCACAAACTAACCAAAATGTTTATCCAATGCTATAAATGCACATATTGGATGAACTACATTGATTAAGCACGAAAAAGGATTAGAATAAGCATTGGGATGCACAAATTGATCTAGGTGTTAATCCAAATGGCACAAATTCACTTGTTGGATGAACTACATTGTCGAAGTACGAAAAGGGATTAGAATAAGCCTTGGGATGCTCAAAATGACCTAAATAACAATCCAATGACACAAACGGACTTTTTAGATGAACTATATTGTCTAAGAATGAAAATGGATTTGAATTAACCTGAGGATGACGAAAATGACCTAAATGTTAATCTAATGAACAAAACGAGATTAGAATAAGCCTTGGGATGCACAAAATGACCTAAATATTAATCTAATGACACAAATGCAATTCTGGGATGAACTAAACAGGTTAAGAATGAAAAGCGATTAGAATAAGTGTTGGGATGCACAAAATGACCTAAATGTTAATCCAATGACACAAATGCACTTATTAGATTAACTACATCATATAAGAATGAAAATGCATTAGAACAAGCCTTGCGATGCACAAAAATTACCTAAATGCTAATCCAATGACGTAAATGCACTTATTGGATGAACTTCACTGTCTAAGATAGAAAAGGGATTAGAATAAGCGTTTGGATTCACAAAATGACCTAAATATTATACCAATGACACGAACACAATTGTTGGATGAACTACATTGTGTAAGAATGAAAATGGATTTGAGTAATCCTTGGGATGACGAAAATTACCTAAATGTTATTCCAATGACCAAAACACACTTATTGGATTAACTACATTGTCTAAGAACGAAAATGGATCAGAATAAGCCAAGGGATGACGTAAATTTTAATCTAATGACACAAATGCATTTATTGGAAGAACTACATTGGTTAAGAACAAAAGGGATTAGAATAACCCTTGGGATGCACAAAATGACTTAAATGTTAATCCAATGACAAAATGCACTTATTAGATGAACTAGATTGTCTAAGAAAGAAAAGGGATTAGAATAAGCCTTAGGATGCATAAAATGACCTAAATATTAATCCAATGACACAAATACAATTGTTGGATAAATTTTATTGGTTAAGAATGAAAATGGACTGCAATAAGCCTTGGGATGCACAAAATGACCTAAATATTAATCCAATGACACAAACGCACTTGTTGGATGAAATACATTGTCTAAGAATTAAAATGGATTTCAATAAGACTTGCGATGACGAAAGTGACCTAAATGTTAATCCAATGACACAAACGCACTTATTGAATAAACTACATTGTTTTAGAACGAAAAGGGATTTGAGCAAGCCTTGGGATGCACAAACTGGCCTAAATATTCATCAAATGACACAAATTCACTTGTGGATGAACTACATTGGTTAAGAACGAAACGGGATTAGAATAAACCTTGGGATGCACAAAACGAACATAATATTAATCCAATGACACAAATGCACTTGTTTGATGAACTTTATTGGTTAAGAACGAAAAGGAATAAGTATAAGCCTTGGAAAGCACAAAATGACCAAAATATTAATCCAATGACACAAACGCACTTGTTGGATGGACTATATTGGTTAAGAACGAAAAGGGATTAGAATAAGCCTTGGGAAGCACGCAATGACATAAATTTTAATTCAATGACACAAAATCACTTATTGAATAAACTAAATAGTCTATGAACACAAAGGGATTAAAACAAGCCTTGGGATGCACAAAATGACCTAAATATTAATCCGATGACACAAATGCACTTGTTGGATGAACTTTTTAGGTTAAGAATGAAAATGCATTAGAACAAGCCTTGGGATGCACAAAAATGACCTAAATGCTAAACCAATGACATAAATGGACTTATTGGATGAACTTCATTGTCTAAGAAACAAAATGGATTAGAATAAGCCTTTGGATTCCCAAAATGACCTAAATATTAATCCAATGACATAAACAAAATTGTTGGATGAACTACATTCTGTAAGAATGAAAATGGATTTCAATAAGCCTTGTGATGCCGAAAATGACCTAAATGTTAATCCAATGACACAAATGCACTTATTGGATGAACTACAATGGTTAAGAATGAAAAGGGATTGGAATCAGCGTTGGGATGCATATAATGACCTAAATGTTAATCAAGTGACACAAATACACTTATTGGATGAACTACATTGTCTATGAGAAAAAGGGATTAGAACAAGTCTTATGATAAACAAAATGACCTAAATATTAATCCAATTACACAAATGCACTTGTTGGATGAACTACATTGGTTAAGAACGAAAAAGGATTAGAATAAGCGTGGGAATGCACAAATTGATCTAAATGATAATCCGAATGGCACTAATTGGATGAACTACGTTGTCTAAGATCGAAACAGGATTAGAATGAGCCTTGGGATGCACAAAATGACCTAAATAAAAATCCAATGACACAAACACACTTGTTGGATTAACTATATTGTCTAAGAACAAAAATGGATTTGAATAAGCCTTGGGATGATGAAAATGACCTAAATGTTAATCTAATGAAACAAACGCACTTATTAGATGAACTACATTGTCGAAGAAATAAAAGGGATTAGAATAATCCTTGGGATGCACAAAATGACCAAAATATTAATCCAATGACACAAATGCACTTGTTGGATGAATGTTATTGGTTAAGAACGAAAAGGGATTGGAATAAAATGAGGGACGCACAAAATAACCAAAATATTAATCCAATGAAACAAACACACTAGTTGGATGAAATACATTGTCTAAGAAGTAAAATGGATTTCAATAAGCCTTGTATGACGAAATTGACCTAAAAGTGAATCCAATGACAAAAATGCACTTATTGAATGAATTACATTGGATAAGAAGGAAAAGGGATTAGAATAAGCGTTAGGATGCACAAAATGAACTAAATGTTAATTCAAATGGCACAAATGCACTTATTCGACGAACTACTTTGTCAAAGAATGAAAAGGGATTAAAATAAGACTTCGGATGCACAAAATGACCCAAATATCAATCCAATGACACAAACACACTTGTTGGATGGATTATATTCTCTAAGAACAAAAAGAGATAAGAATAAACCTTGGGATGCACAAAATAACCTAAATATCAATCCAATGACACAAACACATTTGTTGGATGAACTACATTGTCTAAGAACGAAAATGGATTTGAATAAGCCTTGGGATGACGAAAATGACCTAAATGTTAATCCAATGACATAAATGCACTTATTCACGAACTACATTGGTTAACAATGAAAAGGGATTAGAATAAACATTGGGATGCACATAATGATCTAAATGTTAATCTAATTACACAAATGCACTTGTTGGCTGAACTACATTGGTTGAGAACGAAAAATGATTAGAATAAGCGTTGGGATGCACAAATTGATATAAATGATAATCCAAATGGCACAAATGCACTAATTAGATGAACTACTTTGTCTAAGAATGAAACGGGATTAGAATGAGCCTTGGGATGCACAAAATGACCTAAATATCAGTCCAATGACACAAACGCACTTGTTGGATTAACTATAATGTCTAAGAACGAAAATAGATTTGATAAGCCTTGGGATGAAGAAAATGACCTAAATGTTAATCCAAGAACACAAATGCACTTTTTGGATGAACTACATACTCAAAGAATGAAAAGGGATTAGAATAATCCTTGGTATGCACAAAATGACCAAAATATTAATACAATGACATAAATGCACTTGTTGGATGAACTTGATTGGTTAAGAATGAAAAGGGATTGGAATAAGCCTAGGGATGCACAAAATGACCTAAATATTAATCCAATGAAACAAACGCACTAGTTGGATGACATACATTGTCTAAGAACTAAAATGGATTTCAATAAGCCTTGCTATGACGAAAATGACCTAAATGTTAATCCAATGACACAAATGCACTTATTGGAAGAACTACATTGTTTAAGAACGAAAAGGGATTAGAACAAGCCTAAGGATGCACAAAATGACCTAAATATCAATCTAATGACACAAACGCACTTGTTGGATGAACTATATTGTCTAAGAACGAAAATAGATTTGAATAAGCCTTTGGATGATGAAAATGATCTAAATGTTAATCCAATGACAAAAATGCATTTATTAGACGAACTACATTGTCTAAGAACGAAAAGGGATTACAATAAGCCTTTGGATGCATCATATGACCTAAATGTTAATCCTATTATATAAAAGCACTTATTGGATGAACTACATTGGTTAAGATCGAAAATGGATTGGAATAAGCATTGCAATGCACAAAATGATCTAAATGTTAATCCAAGTGGCACAAATGCACTTAATGGATGAACTACATTGTTTAAGAACAAAAAGGAATTAGAATAGGGCTTGGGATGCACAAAATAACTAAAATGTTAATCCAATGACATAAATGCATTTATTGGATGAACTACATTGTCAAAGATTGGAAAGGGATTAAAATAAGTCTTGGGATATAAGACCTAAATATTAAACCAATGATACAAATGCACTTGTTGGATGAACTACATCGGTTAAGAATCAAAAAGGATTAGAATAGGATTTTGGATGCACAAAATAATCAAAATGTTAATCCAAGACATAAATGCACTTATTGGATGAACTACATTGGTTAAGAATGAAAAGGGATTAGAATAAGCATCGGGATGCCCAAAATGTTAATTCAATTACATTAACGCATTTATTAGACGAACTAAATTTTCTAAGAATGAAAAGGTATTACAATAAGCCTTGGGATCCATCATATGACCTAAATGTTAATCTTATTATATAAATGCACTTATTGGATTAACTATATTGGTTAAGAACGAAAATGGATTAGAATAAGCATTGGAATGCACAAAATGATCTAAATGTTAATCCAAATGGCACAAATGCACTTAATGGATGAACTACATTGTTTAAGAACAAAAAGGGATTAGAATAAGCCTTGGGATGCACAAAATGACATAAATATCAATCCAACGACACAAACGCACTTGTTAGATGAACTGTATTGTCTAAGAACGAAAATCGATTTAAATAAGCCTTGGGATGACAAAATGACCTAAATGTTAATCCAATGACATTAATGCACTTATTGGATGAACTACATTGGTTAAAAACGAAAAGGGATTAGAATAAGCATTGGGATGCACATCATGACCTAAATGTTAATCCAACGCAACAAATGCACTTATTGGATGAACTACATTGGTTAAGAACAAAAAGGAATTAGAACAGGCTTTGGGATGCACAAAATAACCAAAATGTTAATTCAATGACATAAATGCATTTATTGGATGAACTACATTGTCTATGATTGGAAAAGGATTCAAATAAGCCTTGGAATACATGACCTAAATATTAATCCAATGATACAAATGCACTTGTTGGATGAACTACATTGGTTAAGAATAAAAAAGGACTAGAATAAGGCTTTGGATGCACTGAATAATCAAAATGTTAATCCAATGACATAAATGCATTTATTAGACGAACTACATCGTCTAAGAACGAAAAGATATTACAATACGCCTTGGTATGCATCAGATGACCTAAATGTTAATCCAATTATATAAATGCACTTGTTGGATGAACTACAATTGTTAAGAACTTAAAGGGATTAGAATAAGCATTGGGATGCCCAAAATTACCAAAATGTTAATCCAATGACACAAACGCATTTATTAGACGAACTACATTGTCTAAGAACGAAAAGGTATTACAATAAGCCTTTGGATGCATCATATGACCTAAATGTTAATCCTATTATATAAAAGCACTTATTGGATGAACTACATTGGTTAAGATCGAAAATGGATTGGAATAAGCATTGCAATGCACAAAATGATCTAAATGTTAATCCAAGTGGCACAAATGCACTTAATGGATGAACTACATTGTTTAAGAACAAAAAGGAATTAGAATAGGGCTTGGGATGCACAAAATAACTAAAATGTTAATCCAATGACATAAATGCATTTATTGGATGAACTACATTGTCAAAGATTGGAAAGGGATTAAAATAAGTCTTGGGATATAAGACCTAAATATTAAACCAATGATACAAATGCACTTGTTGGATGAACTACATCGGTTAAGAATCAAAAAGGATTAGAATAGGATTTTGGATGCACAAAATAATCAAAATGTTAATCCAAGACATAAATGCACTTATTGGATGAACTACATTGGTTAAGAATGAAAAGGGATTAGAATAAGCATCGGGATGCCCAAAATGTTAATTCAATTACATTAACGCATTTATTAGACGAACTAAATTTTCTAAGAATGAAAAGGTATTTCAATAAGCCTTGGGATCCATCATATGACCTAAATGTTAATCTTATTATATAAATGCACTTATTGGATTAACTATATTGGTTAAGAACGAAAATGGATTAGAATAAGCATTGGAATGCACAAAATGATCTAAATGTTAATCCAAATGGCACAAATGCACTTAATGGATGAACTACATTGTTTAAGAACAAAAAGGGATTAGAATAAGCCTTGGGATGCACAAAATGACATAAATATCAATCCAACGACACAAACGCACTTGTTAGATGAACTGTATTGTCTAAGAACGAAAATCGATTTAAATAAGCCTTGGGATGACAAAATGACCTAAATGTTAATCCAATGACATTAATGCACTTATTGGATGAACTACATTGGTTAAAAACGAAAAAGGATTAGAATAAGCATTGGGATGCACATCATGACCTAAATGTTAATCCAACGCAACAAATGCACTTATTGGATGAACTACATTGGTTAAGAACAAAAAGGAATTAGAACAGGCTTTGGGATGCACAAAATATCCAAAATGTTAATTCAATGACATAAATGCATTTATTGGATGAACTACATTGTCTATGATTGGAAAAGGATTCAAATAAGCCTTGGAATACATGACCTAAATATTAATCCAATGATACAAATGCACTTGTTGGATGAACTACATTGGTTAAGAATAAAAAAGGACTAGAATAAGGCTTTGGATGCACTGAATAATCAAAATGTTAATCCAATGACATAAATGCATTTATTAGACGAACTACATCGTCTAAGAACGAAAAGATATTACAATACGCCTTGGTATGCATCAGATGACCTAAATGTTAATCCAATTATATAAATGCACTTGTTGGATGAACTACAATTGTTAAGAACTTAAAGGGATTAGAATAAGCATTGGGATGCCCAAAATTACCAAAATGTTAATCCAATGACACAAACGCATTTATTAGACGAACTACATTGTCTAAGAACGAAAAGGTATTACAATAAGCCTTTGGATGCATCATATGACCTAAATGTTAATCCTATTATATAAAAGCACTTATTGGATGAACTACATTGGTTAAGATCGAAAATGGATTGGAATAAGCATTGCAATGCACAAAATGATCTAAATGTTAATCCAAGTGGCACAAATGCACTTAATGGATGAACTACATTGTTTAAGAACAAAAAGGAATTAGAATAGGGCTTGGGATGCACAAAATAACTAAAATGTTAATCCAATGACATAAATGCATTTATTGGATGAACTACATTGTCAAAGATTGGAAAGGGATTAAAATAAGTCTTGGGATATAAGACCTAAATATTAAACCAATGATACAAATGCACTTGTTGGATGAACTACATCGGTTAAGAATCAAAAAGGATTAGAATAGGATTTTGGATGCACAAAATAATCAAAATGTTAATCCAAGACATAAATGCACTTATTGGATGAACTACATTGGTTAAGAATGAAAAGGGATTAGAATAAGCATCGGGATGCCCAAAATGTTAATTCAATTACATTAACGCATTTATTAGACGAACTAAATTTTCTAAGAATGAAAAGGTATT